>LPNX010484804.1:182406-408896 GCA_001517045.1 Pseudotsuga menziesii | reverse complement strand
GGGGGGGGGGGGGGGGGGGGGGGGGCTTCCCCACCCTGGCCTGAGGGCTCTTTGGGGGTTTAGGGGCGTGAGCCCTTGAGAAATTTTTTTGGGTCGTTTTTTATTTTGATTTTTTGATTTTTGATTGAGTTTTCTGTTCAAAAATGAATTGTAAAGTTCAAAACACAACTGTAACAATCTGAAGCATGTATCTCAAATACCAAAAGAAGCATCTAAGAATAAAATACCAAACATGGCTAAGAAGATTACCTGGCACCACTTCTATAGGTGTTGAACAGAGCATTACCAACCTGAGCATCGCTTCTTGCACACAGGAACAGAGTGGTGGCACCGCTTCTTTAACACAGAGAAAGTGCGGTGGCACTGCTTCCTTAACACAGAGGAAGAGTGGTGACAGCTTTAGAACCGCACTTATAACATAGCTCAAGAGCTGTTCCTGAGATGGAGATTTGAAAAATAAAAAAGCGACAGAAAAGGAAGTTACAAACTGAATAATGAACGACAACAATCACCAGAAAACCCAGTGAACTAAAAACATGAAGATCCAAAGGCAGGTAGAGGTAAAACAATCAAATTCAAAGTAGATCTACAGATCTATGACTTGAAAAAGCAGATCTACAAATTGAAAATGAAGGTGGAGGTTTCAACTTACCAATGATCTAGAATTCGAAGTCTCCCCAGCAGAGTCACGAATTTTGTTATCAGGAATATATCACCTTATGCGGACAGAAGATGTTCCTCTGGTCTGAATGGTTTAGATCCAGAACAAATGAGTGAATAACTCGGTTGAAGACTTTCCCTGAATATTATAGATGCCTAGAATTTAACTCTGATGAAGGACCTGTATACCTGTAAAACATATCAAACATACAAAGACATCAAAGCTACCAGAAAATCAGCTATACATCCATATTAGTGACTAAGGAATCCAATAACATATATGTGAGATTTAACGCAACAAACATGTGGGAAGGAAATCAAATTTGCATTAGAAATTAAATGAAATAGCTTACAACCATGTGCCTTAGTGATGATGCACTCCTTCACAAGACTAGCACCTTGTCCCTGATAGCTCCAACTTGCTCCAAAATTGCTCTCTGATGGATTAGGCCAGGGTATCAATTCAATAACATAACTCTACTATTCTTCTCCCTTCTTCAACCATGGAGTATGAGCTTGTATTTATAGGGATCAAATGGATAGGATGGTTGAGAGATTGGTGGGTGAGGTGGCCATAAGATCCTATAAAGAGGGATCTCGACCTTAACCAACCTAGGTGAGTAGGGATAAGGTTAGATAGGAGTCTCTTGTTCTAGAAGCCTCGAGAAACCTATTTTTTTTCACTTTTTACCAAGGGCACCGCTTATACCCTTTTATGATAGAGCATTGATGGGTAAGAACCACGCCAACAACATAGGTTAAAGGTGGTGGCACCGCTTGGTTTTCACACAACTAGTGTAGTGCTGAATAAGGTACCACTTATCTGCTTGAGGGTAAGAGTAGTACTGCAATTTTGTATGTTGGAACCAACGCCTAGAGTAGGATTCTCTTCAAGTTTGGGATTTTAGGGCAAATGTCTATGTTAGGGATCCTATCACATGTTGGTGACAGATTTTGAGTGTAACATCCAACAACTCAAACAATCAGTGAAAACTAGTTAACTTAGTGCAACTAAGTGTGGTAGGTGGGAAAAAGAACCTATTCCATATGCAGCCATAGATTATCCGTGCAAAGCTTGCACTAGCTAACTAATTGTGAACTAACTGAAAGTAACTGGGGGTTAACCGAGACTAACTAGTACTAACTCCAACTAACTAAAGTAGGTTGGTGTCGGGACTCCTAGTGACTCCTAAAATGTAGGGATTGGTCTAGGAGGAGCCCAAACTGATACATGCACATGCATTAAGTGGAAGTTAACCTCTAACAGTGTTCCCCATAGTCCAGTGACCAGTACATGTGGCCCCATTAGGCCAAGTGGACCCAATGGTACTAGTGGACCCAGTTAATTAATCAAGGTTCATAAGTTAGGCTAAATAATCTAATAGACGGTATGGTCAAGGGAGGATTAATAATCCTAACACCCCCCCTGAATCCTAACTTGGAAAACTATGGGCCCTGGTAACAAGACCATAGGTCACCCAAATACAATCTAAAATAAATAATGCTGCTTAATAAAATCAAGGAAATAGGGGAAAACCTCATGGGAAAAAATCCCCCCTCAAAATAATCAGGAATACAAATTTTGAAAAAACTTGTGAAATTTTTTGCTACTGTTTGCGGCACTATGCAGCAGCATTATCTTGGTTCTGTGTAGGTGACCCCATGAATCCAAAAAATTCCTAATGTCTGGAGAAATCTTCCTCTTTGAAAGAAGAAAAATGCACTCAACTGAATCAAAAATATAAACAGCTGCATGGTGAAAACTGGACCCATGTAGAGCAACTGAAATCATCTGAAGAGAGAGAAAAGGTGCTTGATAATTCAAACCATGTGAGGAACACACAAGAAACTGATATATTTCATCCCTGAACAACAAACCATGAGTGGTAAATCCATCCCTAAGTGTTAGGAGCAAGTGTCCAGGCGGATGCAACATGTCTTCCTCTTTACTAGTTTTGTGAGGAGATGAGCATGTGACCAAAGGTAGAGAAGCCCTAGGACTGTGGAGAGAGAATTATTGAGCTCCATAATATGATATAGCTTCATAAATATCCAATAATTCACAAAATCTAATATCAGCAATCTCATAAGATAAAACTAACATCGAATCCTCAACAACAAAATTGAAGGAGACTTGCGGTGCTTGATTTGTCACACCAAAATTGATGATACATGTTACAAGCAATACTGTAAGCTCTTGAATCTTAAAAATTAAACCAAATATTATCATATCAGAAAAAAAATTGGATCCAAAAATGTTCATATCAGATCCAAAACTATGAAGTGGAATCAAATCCCCAGCAACAATTTTGAAGGAGACTTGTAGTATTTGATTTGTCACACCAAAATTGATGAAACCAGCTACAAGCAATATTGAAAGCTCATGAACCTAAAATATTGAGACAAGTAATATCATATAATATCTAAATAATATCATATCAGACCAAAATAATTCCATATCAGATCCAAAAGTGTTGAATGAAATGAAATCCACAGCAACAATTTTGAAGGAGACTTGTGGTACTTGTTTCTTCACACCAAAATTGATGATAACATCTACAAGCAGTATTGAAGGCTCATGAACCTGAAATATTGAACCAAGTAATATCAGATCATATCAAAATAAGATCATATCAGATACAATAAATTTCATATCAGATCCAAGAGTTTGCTCCACCGAGATGGTAAATGCACAATTTTCTTCTTCTTCAAAATTCTGAATATCGGTGCATGCAATCATGTAGAAATTTGCTGGAAGCTCAAGATCAATGAGAGTGATCAATGGATCACTCCTACAACCTGAAATTATTTCCAAAATATCCAAACAGTTACAAAATATAATATCAGCAAACTCATGATAGAAAACTGACATCAAATCCCCAACAGAACTTTTGAAAGATATTTTTGGTACTTGTTTCTTCACACCAAAATTGATGAGAACAGCTACAAGTGGTACTGAAAGATCTTGAAACATAGAACTAAGTAATATCATATCAGATCCAAATAAGATATTATCATATCCAATAAATTTCATATCAGATCCAGGAGTGTGCTCCACCGAGCTGGTAGATGCACAGTTTTCTCCTTCTTCAAAACCTTTGAAAGAGATTTTTGGTACTTGTTTCTTCACACCAAAATTGATGAGAACAAATACAAGTGGTACTGAAAGATATTGAACCCTAGAACCAAGTAATATCATATCATATCCAAATGATATCATATCAGATCCAATAAAGTCCATATCAGATCCAAGAGTGCACTCCATTGAGATGGTAGATGCACATTTTCCCTTTCTTCAAAACCCTGAGTATCGGTGCATGCAATCATGTAGGAATTCGTTGGAAGCTCTAGATCAATGAGAGTGAATGGATCACTCCTACGATATGATATTATTTCCAAAATATACAAATAATTAATTATCTGCATACCAGCAACATCATTAGAGACAGAGAAATCAAATTCCTCACCCTTTCCTGGAGAAATCACCGGTAAACTATGCACATAATTTATAATAGAAGAATCACTGGAGAATTTTTGCATAGAATGGAAGGAGATATTTGCTTCAACAAAAAATATTTGAATGTCTTCTCTTGGATCAGCCATGTGAGGAGATGAGATATCAGATATCTCATACACTTCTGGAGCAGTAGGAGAAAGAGTCACTCCAAGGAGACTTTCTTGAATTCGAATTGACTGTGATGATGATTCTGCTTCTTCTTCATCTTGAACAACTTCATTAGAGAGAGTAGAGGCCGATAATTTTGAGTAAATAACTCTTGTGGTTCTGAATGTGCTCCCCATATTGCTATAACAATCCTCATTGTGCTTCCCAAAGATTCTATCCAGTTCTATTCAGAGATCCTTTGGGTATTCTGCAAACTCAATAAGGTCTATAAGTAAGCTTAGAGAAAAGGTCCCACAAAGTTTCTCCACACGCTCTATCACCGTCATTTATCCAGTATTTATCATATTCATAAGACTCTTTACTAAGTCCCATAGATACCTCATAGAGACCTTATCTTTTCAAAGATGTAATCATTTTCGACTTCCATTCTGAATATCTTGTGGATGGAGTAAGAAGAGGAACTGATAAATACATATGAAGTTGAACCTGTAAAATATCACTGCAAAACACTAAAACATATGAACTAGGTTAGAATCATGATTTTCCTCTCGACATGAACATATTTTCAGGGTCTGTCACACCCTCTCCATTGCTCTGAATAAATCCAAAGCTAGCAAATCATCATAGGGGAATTCTGTGGAAACCCAACTGCTTTTGATGTTCGATGGGGAGGAACAATAGAGGAAATTTCAACTCAAAATGGGCCTCCTAAAATGAACCAATAAAATAATAGTTAAAATAATAAAATAATATTTATTAATTTTGGAGGAAGAAAAGAAAAAAACTACTTTTTTGTTTGTATTTTTGACATATCTCCCTGTGTTTTTACTCAAATTTCAACCGGGAGAGCTCGTTGGATGCGGAATTCAATTCCACATCCAACGAGCTCTCCCGATCGAAATTTCAGGTATTTCTTGTTTTTGGGGTAGCGGGGTCCGTCAAAAGTATGCCGAGTGGGTACTCGTTGGATGCGGAATTCAATTCCACATCCAACGAGCTCTCCCGATCGAAATTTGAGTAAAAACACAGGGATATATGTCAAAAATACAAACAAAAAAAGTAGGTTTTTTTATGATAGCTATCCCCAAATTTATATTAAAAAAGTGTTTAAGACCTATACGGTATTTCAAATTTAAATAAATTTCATTGGCTAACACATGATGACATGGAATTTGAATAAAAGTTAAAAGGCCCATTTTGAGTTGAAATTTCCTCTAATGCAAGCATGAAACCTTCCTGGGAAGGCTCCGATACCATATTATAATTTGAATGCGATTTAGATCTTCAAGCAAATAGTTCTAATAATGTTTGCAGCAAATGGAGAATGAATATACAAACTGAACAAACCAAACCACACAGGAAACGAACAAGTATTGCTCATGAATTTACAATATCATTCACAATAATAATATTCGGTGTTACAATAGTTTACATAGGAAAAGAATTTGAATGCATGACATTCAATTCAAATCTATCCACTGGATTTGACTGTAGCTAACTGACCATCTAACTCATGGTGTCTCAATCAATGTCGGAGTCCAATAGATCAACTCCCAGATGTCCAACAACTCAAGCAATCGGTGACAATTATTTAAGTCAGTACAACTGAGTGTGGTAGGTGGGAAAAGGCGCCTACTACACATGTAGCCATGCATTATCCATGCAAAGCTTGCACTAGCTAACTGATTTTGAACTAATTGAAAGTAACCGGGGGATAACTGAGACTAACTAGTACTAAATCCAACTAACTGAAGTAGGTTGGTGTCAGGACTCCCGGTGGCTCCTAAAAAGTAGGGATTGGTCTAGGAGGCACCCAAACTGATGCATGCACATGCAGTGTTCCCCACACTCCAGTGACTAGTACATGTGGCCCCATTAGGCCAAGTGGACCCAATGGTACTAGTGGACCCAATTAATTAATTAAGATTCCTAAGTTAGGCTAAATAATCTAATAGATGATATGGTCAAGGGAGGATTAATAATCCTAACACCAGCTTGCATATTTGCGACTTCTTCTTCAATTGCAACTGGTCTGAGTGATGAATCTCGCTCACTCAAAATATAAATGGTGTTTGGATTTCTTTGCATACCGTACCAATTCTCCTCTCGAATTACTAAGCTCACACCCTATCCGGACTTAGCAACTTCCTTACTTTGCTAAGCTTTTCTCAACAACTCTCTCGAAAACTTGGTAACTCTGCAACTCAACGCAATTCAACTCTCCACAATGGTGTCTTAGACACCAACCATATCAAGCTTTGTCTTATAGCACCAAATTGACTCATACTTCATCATTATGACATCAATTTGATCATTATGACAAAATCATTCATTAATTACTTGAATCTACCGCCGATTCTTCCAACCCAATAGTTGGATCCATCATCATTACATGTCACTTCTACAAGCACCGCCATTAACTACTTTAACTGTCTTCCTTTATGTCTGATGTGACTTCTGTTCGTAGCCCCGTGGCTATCGCGACATGACCTACTAATTGTTCTACTAACTCCTATTCTTTCGCAACCAATCCCTTTTGGTGTGCTGTCATAACCCCAAATTTTCACAAAAATTAAAAAATTTAAAGATAAAATAAAATGTTGAATACAGAGTTTACCAACTGTTAGTGGAAAATGAAACAGTCTATCAGTTAGTATTAATCATTTTTATATTACGATAACTAATACAGCTTTCATTTTCGTAATGTATATAAGATTGACCTGCATTCAGCTTTCTTTCAGTTTTACTAACAAGTTTACTTTTGGCAAGTAGGTGAAATCTATCTTTGAAAACTTGGTCTTACTTAGCATTTATGCTAACGCAAATGGACTGTTGGTTCTTACAGGTTTAACAGGTAATGATCGATCAAGTAGAAGTTTAAATCATAATTAGCAAGAAGTATATATGTTGCATGTTAAACTTCTAGTAAATAATTGATTATTTACAAGCAAGCTCTTATGAGGTAAAGTAATTTGTCTACTATAGCTTCTGTTCTTAAGACAATATTCAAAGTTTAGAAATAAAGTCATTATCTTTATCAAGCTTAGCGAAAACAAAAGATACTTATTGTGAGCTTAAAGCTTGTATTCTTCGTCATACATTTACTTCTATTTTAACATGCTTATCTCGCCAATGTTATGTTTTTAAAAGTATTGTCTTTTATTCAAGGAAGTACTCCTATCAATCTTGATAGTAGAGATTTCCAATAGAGAACCTGTTTCCATTTCGTCTCTATCCTACTTAGTCTTGGAATTTATTAAACTGTTATTGTATGTGAGATTGCTAACTGTCAGTTATGAACTCTAGTAATTGAATCATTGTTTGCTGATTGTAATATTGTAACCATGAACAATACCACCTTACTCTATAATGTGCCAAAATCAATGTTACTTGCATCTTGTAACAATATCCTATCTGGAAATCTCCATGACATTGTAAATAAAACGCCTTATAAAATAGAATACTTCCTACCATCATTTTTGTAAGTTTATTTCATAGGAATCACATTATCATTTGTTATTCCTATAATGTATAATCCTTGTGCTTGAGTTAAACCATAGTAAAATTACTATTTCCATGATGCCTCACTCAATATAAGTCGTAGTGTATTATAACTACTATGGTAGATTTTACTACCTAGAACTTTTTATTCTAATGTCTATATTGAAGAGATATTAAAATTAAAACTCCTATATTCTAATAGAATCCCATTATGCACTATTGACTTTGTAACCATTAATAAGGTTCATTATTAAAGTGATTAGCAAATCAAGCATACAATACTTTATTTGTAAAGGGTCACACTAAGGTAAATCATTATCATTGCTTAGTGTCATTTAAAAAAAAATCCTTTACTTCTATAGTCAAATGACATAAGAAAGTTACTAGGAATTCTAACTAACTTTAAACCCTCGATTTCAAATGACAAGGTTTAAGATTCTATAAAATATAAATAATTCTAAGTCGATTTGCATAGTTTCAAACGATTTGTTAATGGAATAGTTTATGCTATGGTTGACCTTTGAATATTGTCATGACAAGGTTTTCATGACCCAATTCTATGGTCAACGACAAGAAATCATTGTTAAACATTATCGGCGTCGATACTATTGAATATAGTTTAAGTTCCATTCATGAATATATGTATATATCCATTTCAATAGTTATTTGCATAATTATTTTATTGATTATTGCAACAATGATTTGATTATTGGATGCAGATGAACTATAGACTTCGACCCTTGCATGGTTTAAATATTTGGAGGGCACATGGTCACCTCTTGTCCATGCAATGACAACATAAATAAGACTTGGAAACCCTACTCGTTGTCATTTGCATCCGGGGTTTTTGTTGGTCTACTGTAGCTCTGTGTAATTGTCATGACAGTCGTTAGAGGCTACTGCTCTATCTTGCTTAGTCCGTTGCTATGTTTATTCTTGCTGCAGTTGCCTTCCTCAGTCTTTAGCTTGTATAATGTCGTAGTTGTGTTTGGGCTCTCGGCCTGTCCACAGTTCAGTCCTGTTCTTCCATAGCCTGTCACAAATTTATGAGGCTTAAGCTCCTTTGTCACTATTTTTACTTCATGGTCGGCGTAGGGTTTAATAAATCCGGTGTGTACATTGTTAAGCTGGTGACAACTTCTTCGTTGCTTGACCGCTGTTCTACTTACAGGTAAAATACGACTTGAATCTTAATATGGGTGAAATCCTTTATTTATTTATTAACACAGCTAGGGTTTTAATATTTTTAAGCTGAGTCTTTTGCTAACGTTCAGCAATGTGCTATGTACAGGAAATCCGTAACAACTCTAGGCTTCGATGGAAAATAAATGGAAACCGACTTCAGTGGCTTGTGGTTTTAATTGGTAAGCCCTGAGTTCAAAATGGGTTTCGCCCTACTTGTGAAGAGGGTTATTGATGGAGATAATACAGGGCTTGGAAGCCTGTTTCGGTTTCTTGCTAGTTAATAGGTTTTTAAATGATGATGCTTTACATTTTTTTTCTTGTAAACCCTCGCTGTCTTGATGGGTAATGACGCCCTTCAAGCCATGGCATGTATGTAGTTTTATTTGACTTGTAAAAAGGGTTATAGCCTTATGGCTTGATCATACTCTGGTTTTTAAATTAAAAGGGTTTCTCCCGTATTTATAGTTTTTGTGTAACTCTTGTTTTTTATTACTCTGTTTATTATAAATTTGCCTCGTAAATACTAATACTGTAAAAATATGTTTTATTCTTAACCGTCAGTGGGGTACATTTACTGTTAATAATTTTTCTTGTAAGTAGATATTGTTATTGTAAGACTGTAGGTCAGTCATAATGTAAATTTATATTTTTATTCTTACCTGTTCAAAATATACTAGTTAGGGTTTTAATGGAATGAAACCCTTGTATAAATATACATTTAATTTAATTATTAATTGAGCACTGTTCCTGTTTGTTTCTATTTGGTTATTACAGGAGTATTGAAGTTTATTAATCTGTTTATGAAGTATTTTTAAATAAAAGAGTTTATAATTATACTGATAAGTTTTTGAGATAAAACTATACTCAGTCTAACACATATATTATAGTCTTTTTGTTTAATTTATTTACTTAGTTATCAATGTAAATGGTTAAATCTTTTATAAATTAATTTATAAAAAGATAAAGAAAATCTAGGGTTTCGACCCTCAAGTTATCTTGCACAGTTTACAAACCATTTTGTTAAATATAAAATAGTTTCTAAATATGATATTTTAGTTCTATTTTATCTAATGTTTGAATTTATACTTGTTTTTACTTATTATTCTGTAGCTTTGAAGTTATTCAAAGCTCTGTAAAGAATTAGAACATTAACTCTGTAACTCTGTTTGCTTTTCATAAATAAGGGTTTATATTCATAACCCTAATCTATTTTGTATTAAGTAATAATTTAAATTTTATTAAATAGTTTATAAGATATATTGTATGGATAATAACTAGTAAAAATACTTAACTATTACCTCGAAATAAACTTTTGTTTTATCAGTATACTAATACTTTAACTCTAGTGTAGTTTTACTATTTCTTTTCTTTATTTTTCTTTTAGTTATACTTAAGTAAAAATAGTAAACACAATTAAATCACAACACCGTTTTGCTTCCATAATATTTTAATCATTGAAATACAAATTACTCTTTTATCTACAGTTACCAAATCCTATCTATCATTCTCATTCTCTTATCTACTTAAAACATTCTAGCTGTGCTAGAGTACGACCTGGTTTCCAGGTGTGGAAAGACACAGTTTTAGAAATTTATTTTCAATCTAACACGTTATTCTCTAAATCCATTTCATTTCTATAAAAATCTAATAAAAATACTAACTCAAATATTTCACTAAACTGAACTGTTAACATTCACATAGTAGTTATCTAAGATTTATTTAACTAACACAGTAAAATAAAATAACTTAGAACCTATTGAGGACAGACGACAACAGAATTAGGAGGCCGTTCCTACCTACCAATATCCTAGAGAGCGCTCAAAAAACACTTCCTTAGGACCCCCGAGCTTGATCTTGGTCTTCTTGGCTGAGAACTAGTGGAGAATGCAAAAAGTAGAACCCTCTGTCAACTGACTAGTTCAATATCTCAGTAAAATACTATGCTCTCAGCAGTATGATCTTCATATTAAAAGATGCAACTAGATCAATCAACAACTATCCCCTCAAACAATTTCCAGATTTCCCTTCCATTGAATTTCTCTGAAGTACATTCAACCTGAATGATCACTTCTCTAGAATGAGCAGCCTCAGCTCTCTTCAACGGGAATTTTTATAAAGATTTCCTAGGTCTTTTGGGTCAGTTTTCATTAATTGAGCCACCTGCTTTGATTCCAGTTTCTTGGGGAATCATGACCCCAAATGTAGGGAGGTTTCCACCTGCAACAGTTGGAAGTGGTTTGAGGATGCTGCCACATGTCAGTTTGCTCTCCACCCAGTCTCCTCCACCAATTTGACCAGTAAACACTGTTTTAACAGCTCTCCTAAGCTGTTGTCTCCTCCTTTATTTATTTATAAATAAAATATTTAGAATTTACATTAAATATCCTTAACCCTACCGAATCATCAATTGCAACTTAGCATAAAATTTAACATATTGTCCTCAAACAATATACAATTGTTTTTTTGCAAAATTGGGGCATTTGACATGTGCCTACCCTTCATGCATGATTTTGTCAATTTTTTTTCCTTGCAGTGCCTTATGCATCGCGCGATTCTGGGCCCATCCTATAGGGATACAACCTTCTAGCATTCACTAGATTTTGTAATGTTGCGCCATCTAACTACTGTAGCTAAACTATGCCTCCTGAGGTAATGGAATTAACAAGATATGGACCTAACCAATGCATTTTTAAATTACCTGGATGCTTCATGAAATTATTGTTGTACAAGAGTACCAAATATCCTCGCTGAAACTGTTTGTTCTTTATGTGGCGATCATGCCAAGCCTTCTATCGATCCTTCTCGATGTGCTAATGGAAACCTGCTATAAAGTGTTCCTCTTCAATCTGTATCGGTTGTGCCGCATGCTCCTCTAGCGCTGCTTCATCATCCATGTCCATCGATGCTACAATGCATAGATTGGGGACAATGTACTCCATAGGCACAAGTGCTTCTTGTCCGTCTACCAATTTGAATGGTGTCTTCCCCATCAATCTCTTGCAAGTGGTGCGATATGCCCACAATACTACGGGAATATTCAAGTCCCAGTCATCACAGTCAGCATTACATACCTTGGTAAGCACATGCTCCAGGATTTTGTTGAAAGCTTCTACTGTTCCATTCACTTGTGGATATGTGGTAATTTTCTTATGCTGTATTTGAAACTCTTCTACCAATGCGCTTATTGTGTGGTTGATGAGGTGACTACCTTGGTCACTCATCAATATCCTTGGACACCCAAACCGTGTCACAATGTTGTCAAACATGAATCTTGCTGCTGTCACAATGGTGCAATCCACGACTGGTGCGACTTGTTGATGTATATGTAACTTCAGAATGTATTCTCCTATGTATCTTATGTATTGTAACCCGATTTTTATTCCGGGATGTTTCTATTATGTATTTGAGTCATGTTGTCATACCTCGATGTTTCGATCGGGAGGATTAATAATGTAAACAAGTCATATCAAGTCATTAGGTAAGTCCCCACAGTTTCGGGGCACTTGAGTTATTATACACTAATTAAGGTGTAGGCTCGAGTGGTAATTGTTAGGTTGAGCCTACGTGTGAAAATGTAATTCAAGTGAACGGATGAATATAAATAGAGAGTGAGAGTCTCTCTATTTATCACTTGTGAAATACATCACTTGCTCTCTCAAGTGTGGTGCACTATTGGAGAAGGAAATACTTTGGCTTGACAGAAGACAGAAGGCTACTGCTGTGTTGGGAGTACATCTTACTGTTTTGGGTTTCACATCTTGTGGTGATACTATCTTAGAGGAATTTGCAGGGTTTTCTCCATTTATGGTTTCTCCGATCAAAACTCTTTGTGTCTCTTGTCTCTTGTGATGTGCTTATGTTATTGCTGTGCTTGTTATTCTCTCAGTGAAAAGATCTTAACATAATGCTAGCTTAAATGTTGAAAAACTAACATGGTATCAGAGCTAACCCGAGAAGAAGACATTGTGTAGCTACAGGAACTAGGGATTCCTAGTTTGTGGATCTTCCTCCACATATTTTCAGCAAAAGTATGCTGGGATGACTCTCCATTGAAGGGTGCATCTTTCTGTCGATGCGGAATTCAATTTCAAGCATTTTCAGTTTCGATGTCGAAATTAGGGCTTTCTACAGAAGAGGAATTTTTGAGTGAGACCAGCATGGGATTGTTCTCCTCATCAAAACCGAAGTTTAGAGACCTGGATCAACAAATTTGGTTGGGTAAAACTACGGGAAAGTCAAACCCTAGTTTGACCCTGAGCTAGGAGAAACCCTAAATACTAAAACTGCTAAGTTTTGGTACAGTCGCTATATTCTGATATTGGAAAATTATCAGAAGCTGAAAATTGCAGGGGCCGAATATAAAATCCTGATGTAGCCTATGTCCAAAAATCAGACTTAGATTCACTGTACTCCAGGAGATATGATCTCTACAAGTTAGGGTTCCAGCCTCTTCCAGAATTCATCCCTAAACAGGACATCTGGGGAGATCTGCAATATCTTGAGCTACAGAGGTCCAAATGGAATTTCTGAAGATGTTCCAGAAAGGGCATGGACTTTAATTTTGGTGATCCAAATATCAGACTCAGACGATGAACCAGTGACACGTGGCATGTCGTACAACTTCGCTATTCTGAACAGTCCTGTAATAGGTCACCTTGGGAAAAGGATCATAAATCCCAAATGGTGAAACAAATTCTGATGAAACATACGATGTTGGATCAGGAACATGTGAGGTTACCTCAGTACGAAATTTCAGACACATAGGATCAGTAAGTTCGGAGATATCACAGAAACAGTAACAGGAATTTCTGCAGAAGAAATCAGAAAATTAGGGCTTCCTGTTTTGGGAGCTTCCCTCCACTGTTTTCAGAAAAGGAGTACATTGGAAAGCTCCATTTGAAGAGATCTATCTGTTTATCCAATAAGATTTGAAAGATTCCAAGTTTTGAAAATTAAGGTTTTTGTGACAAACCCTAGATCAATGAACTCCGGGACAAGGACAGACACCTCAAATTGGTAAGATCTAATCCTTTGCTATTTCCATTTGAGGTTCTCATTTCAATATGATATATCACATCAGCTTGGTGACAAGCTTGGGGAAGTTGACAACTTCCAAGCCTGGAAGTATCTGATCTCTCTGAAGAAATTGGATTGGACACCTACCGGAGTATAGAGGTTCCAGTTTCAGAGGGAGACGAGGTTAGAAGCCTTTCACAAGAAGAACTTGGTCAAGGCCAAAGAAGACATCATGCTCATGCCGCAGAGGATGATGAACCATCCAAAAAGAGATCTAGATATGAAAGTGAAGATTCTTCAATCAAGGATGAATATGTTATGATATCAGCTCTCATAGGTAACATTACTCATGGAAGTGATGATTGGCTTATAGACAGTGGGGCTTCCAAACATATGACGGGATTCAAGGAATCCTTTGTAAGACTGTCAGAACATGAATCACATCACAAGGTGAAACTAGGAGATGACTACCAATATCCAATAACAGGTATTGGGAAATATTCATACAAGCTAGAATCTGGTAAGTCTCTAATAATGAAAGAAGTATTGTTTGTGCTAGGATTGAAGAAGAACCTTCTCTCCATTTCAGTATTGATGCAAAAGGAATGCGGGCTGCATTCATAGATGGTCAAGTCATCATATGGCCAAAAGGAAAGACTATCAATGATGTGGTAGTGATTGAAGAATAAGAAGGAGGATTGTACAAATTGAAGGGATATCCAGAACGAGCCTTGATCCATGACACAGTAGAGCCAAATGAGCTTTGGCATTACAGAGAACTACCTATTGCAAGCAAAGTTGTTGAAGGTCTTCCAGAATTTCAAGCTATTTGAAGGGAAGAACAAAAATCAGAATATGACCTAAAGAATCTAGTTGAAGAATGTGAAGATCTAGAATGCAGAGACCATGCAGTCATAAGAGTCTCTCAAATCAAGAACAACTTGAAGCAGTAAAAGAAAAAGTGAAGAATGCAAAAGTGATGATGGCCACCTTGAATGGCCTCCCAAGATCATGGAATTCATTCAAGGAATGTGTTCCAGAAGGAAGTGATTACTTTTAGCAAACTTTGGGAAGAAGAAGAAGCTTGAATCATAAGAAGAGAAGAGAAGAGGGGAGCAATTGAAGATCAATATATCGCCATCCAAAGAAGATCCCTCAATCAATGAGGAATATCAAGAACTCAACTCTTGAAGAACTTCTTATCCACCTTAGCTTTTGGATAAGAAACGATGCTATTATGAATGAAGAAGACGATGAAGTTGAAGGCTCAAGAAGGAGTCTACCCTCGAAACAAATAAAGATAAGTATTCAATTGTCATTTCATTATATTATTTTGTTATACATTTGTTTATATTCGGTTATTGTATTATGCATGATAGGATGTTTGCATTAATGACAGTATACTACTAATATGCATGTGATGGGTAAGTAGCTCATGGTGCTATACAAATTCTCCATTGCTACTTATCTAGAATGAAACCTCTTTGCTGACATATTGGATTAGTGCACAATCTCAATGTTGTCCTGGTAGAGATGGAAGGCATCTAGAAAGTTTCAATGAGATATGGATGAATGTTTTATTGGCTAAAGTAGTTGCATAATCATATATTTATGCATAAGTATTTTCCAGTATGAATATTCCTTATGAAATGTTCTAACCATGCAAATGCATTTGACTTGTAGGAAAGACCACATACATAATCTCCTACAAGCAAAGAAGAATGAAGACTTGTTCCGAAGAACAAGTGACGGCAGTTCAAAGACAAAGAATAATATGACGAGTGTAGTGACATCATTGAAGAAAGGGAAGACCAGTTCAAGAAGAACGATGTCAGGGTGCAGTATCGAGACCTGAAGAGAAGTTCATAGTTCCATCATGCAGTAGATGGAAACTTTGTGGGATACAAAGCAAGATTCGTAGCATGAGGCTTCTCACAAAAGGAAGGCCTAGACTATGAAGAGACATTTGCAACCAGTAAGAGTTGAAACACATACATGATGAGACTGATGAAGATATTAACCTTTGCTACAAGGTTGAAGATGTAAGTCTATACACTAGATGGTCACATAGAATATTAGTAGCATAGGAAGCTACTTGTCACTCTGGTATAGAATGTTTTTCAGTGCATAGAGCATAGAAGACAGAGGGAGTATGATGCTTCACTTTAGAGGGAGTGACTACAAAATATATTGAGGTTCGACATGGTACGACAGGATGGGAAGATTACTGATGACTCTAGGCTTTACTAAGAGTAAAGAGGATTCCAACCTTTGCTTCAAGGTTGAAGACGGAAGACCAGCGATACTCCTGTTATGTGTCGATGCACTATTGTTCTAGGTATGGAGGTGTGGTAGAGTGCAGATGGAATATTCCTTGGAAAAAGGAAGTATGCAGTAGAGATCCTGAAGAGGTTCAGGATGATGGACTGCAAGGCTTTGGCTACACCCATGGCATCGAACCTGAAGCTATTGAGTGATGCTTCATCAGAGTCGGTTGATGCTATGATATATCATCAGATGATTGGGTCATTGATGTACCTGATGAACATGAGACCATACATTTTCTTTGCTGTGAACACCTTGAGCCAGTACCTAACAGATCCAAGAAGTGTTCACTTGACTGCTGCAAAGCATATTCTGAGGTACCTGAAGGGTACAATTGATTATGGGCTCAATTATGATGTGAATCAGAAGATTAACCTAGAGGGTTATGTTGATTCAGATTGGGCAGGCAATGCCATCGACAGGAAGAGTACTTCAGGATGTTGCTTTAGTATGGGATCAGGTGTGATATCTTGGTTTAGTAGGAAGCAATCCTGTGTGGCACTGAGTACAGCTGAAGCAGAGTATGTTGCAGCTTGTTCAACTACTTGTGAGGCAGTATGGCTGCGAAAGCTACTGTCTGATATATTTGATCTCCAGTTAGATGCTACTTGTATACATTGTGACAACCAGAGTTGCGTGAAGTTGTCAGAGAATCCAGTGTTCCATGACAAGTCGAAGCATATCGAGATCAAGTATCACTATATCAGGGATATGCTACAGATAGGAGCAGTGAAGCTCCTGTATGTTGCGACGGAGGAACAGATAGCTGATGTATTGATGAATCCATTGGCTAGGTTGAAGTTCAAGTACTTCAGAGAGAGACTCGGTGTTCTCCAGATCGAGGTTCCTTCCAAGAGATAGTGATGAGATCCAAAGCCATTTTGACGAGCAGGTCAGATGTAAGGGCTGAGCCATTCTATCATGGTGAGAGGATTCAGTTCCTTCCATGTCAGATATGAGTGCTAACTGCCGTTCTGGGAATGGAGGCACCTGGTCTGTAACCAGGAACACTCAGTCAGGGACTGAGAGAGCCATTCTGACAAGCAGGTCAAATATAAGGGCTGAGCCATTCTGTTCATGGCTAAAGGATTAAGTTCCTCCCATGACAGATGTGAGTGCTGGCCATTCTATCGAGTAGGATAGATGTAAGGGCAACTGCCACTCTCCGGGAGAGTGGAGGCGCCTGGTCAGTTACCAGGTAGCTCATAATGGACTGGGGGCCATTGTGACGAGGGTGTAGGATTCAGTTCCTACCAGGTCAAATGTGAGTGCACAAATCTTTCATCATTGTGGCGGATGTGGTTCCAGCCTGGTTGAAAGTCTTTCATCATTGTGGTGGATGTGGTTCCAGCCTGGGTGAAAGTGCAGAAATATTTCTTCATTGTGGCGGATGTGGTTCCAGCCTGGGTGAAAGTGCAGAAATATTTCTTCATTGTGGCGGATGTGGTTCCAGCCTGGTTGAAAGTCTTTCATCATTGTGGCGGATGTGGTTCCATCCTGGGTGAAAGTGCAGAAACCTTTTTTCATTGTGGTAGATGTGGTTCCATCCTGGTTGAAAGTCTTCCATCATTGTGGCGGATGTGGTTCCATCCTGGGTGAAAAGAACAGAGTTCTTTCATCATTGTGGCGGATGTGGTTCTAGCCTGGATGGGATTGTGCCCTTCTGATGAGTAGGTCAGATATAAGTGTAGAGCCATTTCACAGATGGTAGTTGATGTGCCTACCATGCTGGTGAATGTGAGTGCTGGGCCTTTCTGATGTGATTGTAGTTTACTACATGATCAGATGTGAGTGCTGGGCATGCCTTTCTGACGAGCAGGTCAGATGTAAGTGCTGGGCGAAGACCTACATGAGGGTAGGCATACAACCAGCATGAAAAAGGGCTGGCTCTGTAGAAATTCCTATGAAGAGATAGTACACACATGATGATGACCAGAGATGATCCAGATCGAGATATGATCCAGATCCAGTTATGATGACTCCGAGAGATCCATATCGAGTGATGATCCAGATCCAGCAGTGATGATCTAGATCGAGAGATGATCAAGATCCAGTGATAGTGATCCAGATCGAGTGATGATCCAGATCCAGTGATGATGTTCTATGATGATCCAGATCGAGAGATGATCCAGATCCAGATGACTTGAAGATGAAGATGACTTGAAGATGAAGATGACTTGAAGATGAAGATGATCCAGTTGATACAGAGAAGAAGACCAGTGCTGAAAAATCATGTCGAAAGAATACCTTCCTAGTTAAGAGGGAGTGTTGATGTATATGTAACTTTGGAATGTATTCTTCTATGTATCTTATGTATTGTAACCTGATGTTTATTCCAGGATGTTTCTATTATGTATTTGAGTCGTGTTGTCATACCCCGATGTTCCGATCGGGAGGATTAATAATGTAAACAAGTCATATCAAGTCATTAGGTAAGTCCCCACAGTTTCGGGGCACTTGAGTTATTATACACTAATTAAGGTGTAGGCTCGAGTGGTAATTGTTAGGTTGAGCTTACGTGTGAAAATGTAATTCAAGTGAACGGATGAATATAAATAGAGAGTGAGAGTCTCTCTATTTATCACTTGTGAAATACATCACTTGCTCTCTCAAGTGTGGTGCACTATTGGAGAAGGAAATACTTTGGCTTGACAGAAGACAGAAGGATACTGCTGTGTTGGGAGTACATCTTACTGTTTTGGGTTTCACATCTTGTGGTGATACTATCTTAGAGGAAGTTGCGGGGTTTTCTCCATTTATGGTTTCCCCAATCAAAACTCTTTGTGTCTCTTGTCTCTTGTGATGTGCTTATGTTATTGCTGTGCTTGTTATTCTCTCAGTGAAAATATCTTAACATAATGCTAGCTTAAATGTTGAAAAACTAACACTCCCACCTCATCAAGTAGACTTTCACTGTGATTATATACCGTGCACCAGTTCTCTTCCCAGGTGGGTTGATTGGACCCAAGAAATCCACAACCCATTTATCAAAAGGCTGTAAGGTTACTTGCAGCACTAGTGGCATCTCATCATATTGTGATGGTTTTCTAGTGCATTGACAGATATCGCAGCTCCGCGCATAATCCGTCGCATCATTATGTAAAGTGGGACACTAGAGCCCTATGCAAAGCACCTTTCTCACAGTAGCTCGTCCTCTGTAGTGTCTACCAAAAACTCCCACATGGGCCTACTCTAAAATCTCTCCTTGTTCATGTGGTATGACACATCACCGAAAAATCTCATCTGGGCCTAGTTTATAGAGCTGGCCAACAATCAACTAGAAATTTGAGGCCTTAACCACCAACTGCTTCTTCTGACTTGTTGAAAATTACTCTGGTGTGATTCCCATCATCAAGAACTGAATGATTTGATTGTAATGATAATCTACTATGTCGTCTCTTAATAGATGCGCATCCAACAGTCCCTCTTCAATATTTTTTGGTTCTTCTCCTATCTTAATCTGGGGTAAATGATCATGGCCAACATTCAAGCGACCTGACTTCACAATTATCTCAAAATCAAACTCCTAAAAGAGAATTAGCCAGTGACATATCTCCCCCCCAACATAGGCTTATTGACTAGGTACTTCAAATCAGAATGGTCGGTAAACATCTTAAAATGACTACCTAAGAGGTAATGCCTAGATTTCTGCAGCACATATACCATCTCTAGACCTTCTCTCTCTATGGTCGTATAATGTTTCTTAGCAAATGACAACTTTTGACTAGTGAAAGCGATTGGGTGATCTATATCTCCTTCACCTGGTTGCGTGAGCACCACACCCAGTACAACACATGATGCATCCACATGGAAATGAAAATCCTTATTCCAATATGGGAACACAAGTATTGGTGCCAAATCCATATTGGCCTTTAGTGTGTTGAAGCTTCCTTTACATTCTTGAATCCATACAAATGCAACATTTTTATTCAATAGTTTCTCCATGGGTGATCCGTCGGACCTCAACTTGTGTGCATTAAAAGTTTGTGTTAAAAATGCACTTTCTAGTTTGCTTAATTCGTGAACCAACATTAACAGAAATTAAATGGTCAAAACAGAAATGAAAAGCAAATACGATAAACAGACGCGGAAAAAAAAAACCACAGAATCAGAGAGCCACAAAACAGAAGTTGATAACGGAGTTCACCCCCTTCACTGAGCTATGTCTCCAGGTCCCTCTCCAATGGGTACCGATCCAATTAATCTCTTTAAGATGGTAGAAAATGGTTATGGAATCACTGAAACATCAACTTCAGCAACTGTAAACAAAATGCTGTATAAAGTCTTTAAGACCTCTCTTCTGGAAATTACAATTAGAAAAGAAAGCTAAAATGTAACAGAGAATTTCGACTTCAAAAGAAACAGCATCTGCGCACTTCACAACAAAAGCTCTCTAAGATTCTCATAATAGAGAAACGAAGCTCCGTGTTCTAACATGATCTAAAAAATCAAATTTGGCAGCTGTAAAAACATAATGCTGGATAGAAAGTCCTCAAGACTCCTCTCTGGAAATTACAATTTGGTCTTCAAAATAAAATGAGCCCAATTATAACAGAGAGTGGTCGAACTCCAAATATAAACAACAATCTGGATAAATTACAGCTGACCCTACAAGCTTCTCCTAGCAGGAAAAAGCACACCCTCAATGTGGCCAGAAATGCATTTATATAAGCATTCAATCCCAGGGTAAGTAACGGTTCAACAACTGTTATCATCACAGCTGTTATATTTTTCATTATTGTTACAATCATATGCTACAACTGAACCATGCAGTCCCACCAAATCACTGCACAAGTGTTATGTTTCCACGACGTTCCATATCCGCAAACTATTGCAACCAACTCCATGCACATATGCTGACTCACAACACGTTGCAATGACTGTTACACACATATGTTGCACCATACCATAGCGTCACATGTAATGTAACCGTTTGATGTCACCACTAACTTCGCGATGTCACAACAAGTGTGATATGTCTGTCGCAGCAAGTGCGATATGTCTGTCACAGCAGGTGCAACGTATGTCGCAGTAGGTGTGATATGTCTGTCACAGCAGTGCGATATGTCTATCGCAGCAGGTGCGACGTATGTCGTAGCAAGTGTGATATGTCTGTCACAACAATGCGATATGTCTGTTGTAGCAGGTGCGACGTATGTCGTAGCAGGTGTGACGTATGTCGCAGCAAGTGCAATATGGATATCACACTATATATGAGTTAAAACATATGTTATGTTCTTTGAACCATAGATTAAATACCATTGTACCATATTGGATCAGTGTAATTTGAAGATGAATAATCCACCGGATCATTCCTCCCCATTGGAGAGCTTTTGGACCACCAAAATCCTGAATCATTCTACAAGTAAGTGAGGGTACAGTTCCCTCACCTTTCCAATCTCCATACATCCTTTCCATATTTCCTTGGTGATCTACAACCAAACTTGCTTTTCAACTTCAAAAGGATGATGGTTTTCCTGTCTGGATTTGCAAATTGCCTGGCTCATCTCTTGCTGTTCTTGCACTATCTACTACACTATTTTCTTTGCATCATGATGTCCACCTCTCACATCTTTTGTGCCGAAAGAAAAGTCCACATGTGACTTCAACAGATAACAAAAACAAGCCTCAAAAGGAGATTTAATGCACTGCATGTGCTGCAACTGTTCATCCCAATCCTTAGGATGTTCATCACAATAAGTCTGGAGAAATTGATTGACTGTTCTACTAACTACCCATGTTTTCCCAATAACATGTAGACAATACATTGTGCTCCTTTCAAAATTAGTGTCCCTAAGACTCCATAAAACTGACCAAAATTTCCCAATATTCGGAAGTCCCAAACATGTACAATAGTCATAGGAAGCCCAACATGAACCCCAATATACTGAAAGCACAAACTAATTGGTAGTCCCCCATTAAAGTCCCTTACAACATTTTTAAAAGGACGAGATGAAGTATGAATAGGTGTGTACAATACCAACCCTTTATCAATAGATTTTCACATCACACAATTCCTTACATAAGCATAAACAGTCTTTTGAATAATCATCAGATTCATGCCAAAATTTGGGAAAGGCACTTCATGTTTCTCTATTTTTACCTCGGATCCCAATCGCTGTGATCTTAGTGTCATCACTTGAATCAGATCCCAAGTCTTGAATTAGGGCTGCAGTAGCTGCTTGATTATCCTTATCTTTGTTTTTATTTCCTCCATAATTCTTTGGCCTTAACTCCGAATGAAGTTTCCAACACTTAGAGACATCATGTCCCTTCTGACAATGCGAGCATGTGGGTTTTTCACCCTCTTTCGTGATGGTAGTTGTTTCCTTTCCCTTATCTTTTCTTTTATCTTTGTTGTCAAATTTAGATGACTTCTTCATAAAAGAATCATTATCATGCTTACCCCTAGCTTCTAAATGTGTAGCTTGAACAGATACATCATCCAAGTTACTGGGGTTAAACATCAACAAAATATGTCGCAAATAAGAATGCATGCCACCAATATATTTAAGAAGAGTTTCTTATGTATCCAATGAAACATTCAATGCAATAGCCCTCTTTCTAAATTCATGAGTATATTCTTGAATTCTTTGTCCTTTAGCTTGTCTAAAAGTTTGCCAGCTCATTATTAATTGCTGCATGTGACCTAAAGGATAAAATTGCTTCCTTAATACTTCAATGAATTCATTCCAAACTGAAATAATTTTACCATTCTTTTGAAGATCTTGCTGAATCTTGCTCTCCCACCAAGTAAGAGCCATTCCACTCATTCGTAGAGTGGCCAACTGAATCCTGGAAGGGTCATCATTAATGCCCTGCACCCTGCAATATACTTCAAGCTGCTTGATCCAATTGTCTAACTTTTCAGCATCTAAATCTCCATCATAAATTGGTAATTCAAACTTTACATCCAATTTGAAATATGGCATATTAGCATTTGCATTATTCGAATGATAAGTATGAGAAGAAGAGAAAGTTTGATTAGTTTCAGGAGGATCACCATCACCTCCTACTCCTTTACCCTTTTATTCCTTCTTCACTTCTGCATCTCTGGATGAAGATACTTCTTCTTTCTTCTTCCTTTTTGCTCGCTCATCGAGTAGAGTTTCCATCATGGCTTTCATGCTCATAAAAGCCTCCAAAAACTCAGTTTCTAAAATAACAGGTTTTTCCCGTTCTGTATGTCCTTCTTCTTCCCCTCGTGGAGAAGACATGGTTCTTGAGAATGTTCTCCTTGAGCCAATCTCAGGATCTACTTCAATTAATTATCCTTCACCAATCTTTAACCTGGACCTGGTAAGCATTCACAAACTTGCACAAGCAGTTAACCTGCTCTGATACCAAACATGATCCGTCGGACCTCAACTTGTGTGCATTAAAATTTTGTGTTAAAAATGCGCTTTCCAGTTTGCTTAATTCATGAACCAACATTAACAGAAATTAAATGCTCAAAACAAAAATGAAAAGCAAAACTGATAAACAAATGTGGGAAAAAAAACCATAGAATCAGAGAGCCACAATATAGAAGTTGATAACGGAGTTCACCCCCTTCACTGGGCTACGTATCTGGGTCCCTCTCCAATGGGTACCGATCCAATTAATCTCTTTAAGATGGTAGAAAATGGTTCTGGAATCACTGAAACATCAACTTCAGCAACTATAAACATAATGCTGTATAAAGTCTTTAAGACCTCTCTTCTGGAAATTACAATTAGCAAAGAAAGCTAAAATATAACAGAGAATGTCGACTTCAAAAGAAACAACATCTGCGCACTTCATAGCAAAAGCTCTCTAAGCTTCTCATAACATAGAAACGAAGCTCTGTGCTCTAACATGATCTGAAAAATCAAATTCGGCAGCTGTACAAATAGAATGCTGGATAGAAAGTCCTCAAGACTCCTCTCTAGAAATTACAATTTGTTCTTCAAAAGCAAATAAGCCAAATTATAACAGAGAGTGGTCGACCTCCAAATACAAACTACAATCTCGATAAATTACAGCTGACCCCGCAAGCTTCTCCTAGCAGGAAAAAGCACACCCTCAATGTGGCCAGAAACGCGTTTATATAAGCATTCAGTCCTAGGGTAAGTAATGGTTCGACAGCTGTTATCATCACAGCTGTTATATTTTTCATTATCGTTACAATCATATGCTACAACTAAACCATGCAGTCCCACCAAGTCGCTGCACAAGCGTTATGTTGCCATGACGTTCCATATCCCCGAACTATTGCAACCAACTCCACGCACATATGCTGACTCACAACACGTTGCAATGACTGTTACGCACATATGTTGCACCATACCATAGCATCACACGTAATGTAACCGTTTGATGTCACCACTAACTTCGTGATGTCGCAGCAAGTGTGATATGTCTGTCGCAGCAAGTGTGATATGTCTGTCGTAGCAAGTGCCACATGTCTATCACAGCAGGTGCGACGTATGTCGTAGCAGGTGTGATATGTCTGTCGCAGCAGGTGCGACGTATGTCGCAGCAAGTGTGATATGTCTGTCATAGTAGTGCGATATGTCTGTTGTAGCAGGTGCAATGTATGTCACAGCAAGTGCGATATGTTTGTCGCACTATATATGAGTTAAAACATATGTTATGTTCTTTGAACCATAGATTAAATACCATTGTACCATATTGGATCAGTGTAATTTGAAGATGAATAATCAACCGGATCAATGGGGGCAATAATTGCAACATAACCTTTGATGAATTTGCAATAATACCCGGTGTGCCCCAGTGTTGCCCTAAGAATATTCACATTTTTTGGTGGTGGAAAGCTCAAAATGAGTGCTATCTTCGCAGGGTCAACCAAAAATCCTTGCTTGCAAAAAATGTGACCCAAGAACATTCCAAAGGGTGTGTATAAAATACAATTTTTTGAGTTTAACGCAATTTGATGCTGTCGACATCTTTCTAGAATCATTCATAGGTTTTCCAGATGATCCCTAATCAGATCATACACTGTCCAATGTGACCCAACAACATTCCAAAAGGTTCGCATAAAATACAATTTTTTAAGTTTAACGCAATCTGATGCTGTCAACATCTTTCTAGCATCAGTCCCAGGTTTTCCAGATGATCCCTAATCAGATCATACACTGTCCAATCATCCACATAAACTGGTAGGAAATTCTAAATGAAATATTTGAATGCAGCGACAACGACCCAGGAAAATATCGCAGGTGCATTATTCAATCCAGAAGGCATTACTGTGTACTGGAAACAACCCCATTTAGTAACAAATGTTGTTTTATGTCGATCCTCCTTTGCGATCCTAACCTGGTGATAACCAGAGAATCCATCTGTGAAAGAATACATCTTCTAACTACCTACTCCTTCCAGCACTTCATCTGTGCATGGTGTCGAAAATGGATCATGCATATAGGAATCATTCAACTTTCTCAGATCAACACAGATCCAAAATTCACCTATTTTATTGTCTTGGACCACCATAGGAATGATCCATTCTAATTCTTCAATTGTCTCAATTATTCTAGCATCCAACATCCTATCCAACTCATCTTTAACCCTCTCCTTGTATAGCGGATTCAAGCGATACGGCCTCTGCCTACCTGTTTTGCATATGGTTTTAATGGAATCTTCATCTTTCCCAAATCATCCAGTATCCCTTTCATTTCAGAGAATTTGGTTGGAAATAGATCTTGAAATTCATGTACTAGATCCGTGATCTTTTCCATAGTTTCTTCGTCCCAATAGTCCCCAATACTTGCAAATTTTGGATTCTCCTTTGTCCCAATGTTGAATTTTCTAATCTGAGGCGGCTGGTTCATGGGATTAGTTGGTATACATGAAGTTGTGACATCCCTAATCCCTTCTGTTTCTGGAATATTGATATTCTGTAGCTCATCATTGTCCTCAGGTTCACCAGACACATTATAACATTCCATCATTGACTATATGTGGAAATGCGCATGTGGATCCACTAGATATGCAACTGGAACTACCTTCAACACCACATCATAGATGAG
Organism: Pseudotsuga menziesii; assembly: GCA_001517045.1. Classification (NCBI taxonomy): domain Eukaryota; kingdom Viridiplantae; phylum Streptophyta; class Pinopsida; order Pinales; family Pinaceae; genus Pseudotsuga; species Pseudotsuga menziesii. Next base: position 382,577 of record LPNX010484804.1, on the reverse strand, counting down.
TTGAAGTGCATTATGGACATTTGGATTGGTATCCGTGAAACGAAAAGTATGAGAAAAGAAAACTATCGGCTCTTCTCGAGTGGTTATTTCTCTACGCAACTCCGCTGATACATACCATGATCTTGGCATTTCATCCAATGTGTGGATAAAGGAATGGACCCATTCATCCTTTGGTCGCAATTCCCACAGAGTCTGACATTCCATCAAGAGACTGCTGGGGTCATTCTGCCCATCGTACCTCCCAATGTGATATATTTCTCAATCACCGAAGTGCACTGCCATCAACCATTGACACTGCGCCCATCCAGTAATTGTTTTCTTATGAGTCGCCCACCAACGTGTTGGACTAGATTTTAGTGCTTCCTTTAGGGATAGAAATCACTGCGATTCTGATACCTTCTCTTCAAACTCCATTAGGAACGCAGACAACTTAGGAAAACCCTCATAGATTGGAAATTCATCAATCTCAGTCATGACATGGCATATTGACTGTGTGATCAAACCATACTTCCTGACTGACACCTCATGCATGTGATTTTGCCAGTTTTCTAATGCATCATTAGAATCAGAGGACACAAAACTAGCACTGCACCAACCAAGTTTTCCATCAATAGTTGGGTGGATGTAGTCCTCTGAAATGTTGTAAGCATGATCCCATCCCCTGACAACTTCATCTTTCACTAGTTCAATATATCTCCACCCTTTGTTTGGATCCATAGGAGCGATGACTCAAATGTCGTGGTTTTCAAATGTCATCATATGCTTCTTGAAGTTAATTACTTCCATACTATCATTGGCACATCCAATCCCCAACAATGTGGGATAGGAGCCTCCCCCATCAACAACTTCAATCACATCGAAATATGCATAGGTATTCATACGTTCAACATCTACAACCAGGTTCGACACAGATCCGATTGGTTGTACTTTGGCCTGATTATCCAATAATAGTTGCAGAGGGGACCAACCCAACGTCAGTATCTCCATCTTATGCCATGTCTACTTTGTCAGGATATTCACATCTGAGCCGAGATCCAAAATAATTGAATCTACTTCATAGTCCCCGATCTGAATGTTCATGCACATTTATTTTCCCGTTTTCTTATGCAAAGAGTTCATTGCAGATTCCTTCCTTCCTTACCCAGTCGATGCGATATATTCTCAATCTCAGCAAGAGCATCAGGATATCTTTCCAGTGACTACAAAATCTCAAAGAAGTTTTGCAAGGTACCATGCTGTCGCGATGGTCCTGCCTCCAATGAAGAATAACAAGAAGAGGGCATTTCATAAACAGGTGACTTACCAGGATTTATTTCGATCACATCCCATGATTCAAAGAATGTATCTCACTCGATAGTAATGTCAAATGGTACCTTATTCTTTCTAGTTAGTCAAACCTGCGGCCGGGGGCCATCGTCTTCGGTCGTAGCACCTCCACGGGTGACGATAGAAAAATCGACATCCTCTGCTTTGGGTTCTGCTGAGATCATCGCAACTGTCGACCCTTGATTCTATTTTTCCGATAGGTTCTGGTTCATCGATGGATTCTGGTTTAATGGTAGGTTCATTGGTTGATTCACAGTAATATTCTAAAGTGGAATTTAATTATGAGTTTGTTTTTGCAACTGATTTTGGTTCTGTAGCTGATTTTGATTTTGTAACTAGTTTTGATTCTGCAACTGAGGAACATTTCCTGCCTGCCATCTTACGATTATTTGTGGGAAGTTCTTGATAATATGATCAATTGCGGTACAGTATGTACATGAACACTGCAATTGTGGGAAATCTCTTTGGTAATGTCCGAATACCCCACAATTGTAACACTGGATAGGTCCATGGCCTCGTGCTCCTCCTCTACCAAAACCTCCTCCTCTTCCTCAGAATCCTCCTTGTTGCTGGTACTACGGCTGAGACAATTGGTGTGGAGTGGGATTCAGCTACAACTGAACGTAGTGCACTGCCTAAACATATTGTGGTTGTGGCAGAGACATCAACATCTAATTATACTGTGGTTGCAGTGAAAACTGTGGTTGTGGCGCAAAATAAGATTGTGGTTGTGACAGTAGAAACAACATCTACGGTGGTGGTGTATAATGTGGTTGAGGTAGATATTTTACTACTCGAGGATGCGGTTGTGATTATTGTACTGCATGATGATATTCACCCTTTTCATAGAATGAGTCATACGTCCTTTCCTGAAGCAGGTCATATATTGCGCGATAGTCTTTACCTTCATGTCCCACAGATCGACAAAATGAGCAATATAGGTTAGCCTACTTTGTCACCATCTTCTACATGTATCCACATTCCTTGTGTCGATTCCCATAGACTTAGCATATGTGACACCATGGTACACTGCCACAACTCGGTGGGTTCGGTGCCCCAGATAACATATAGTTTTAGAATTCAAGGAAATTATATTTGGTGTGTCCATCCACGTGACATCAAGTGCGCCAAAGGTATTCACGATTCTCTTTCCCCTTCTTAATGTCTTGTAACTGAAGTGTCAAGTTCACCAGTTGCACCTGAATTTGGTTCATTATAGCTGTGCTTTCTTTATTAGATTTTTATCATTCAAGCTAGCATTATGATCTTAGGATCTTTAACTGAGAGACAAGAGACACAAAGAATTTTCCTTGGGGAAAGCATAAAGGAGAAAACCCTGCAACTTCCTTAGCGATAGAATCAGTACCAAAAGTAAAACCTGAAAACATAAAGATGATCTCCCGATAGCAGTAGTCTTTCTCTCTGATCCCAATGTCTTCTCTCTCACTCATGCACCCCAATAAGTGAGTGTGTGTATGATAAATAGAGAGGCTCACTCTCTATTTATATTCTTTCGTTCACTTGAAATCGACTCCAACATGTCGGCCTCACTTAACAATTAATTACTAGAGCTAACATCTCTAGGAGTGTTTAATAACCCTAGTGCCCCACAACATGTGGGGAATTTGCCTCCTCTGACGAACAAGGAGGGTTATCCTTAACACAACGGTGGGGACTATTGCCCCAACTTACAATGACTCACCTAGGGTCAACTTCTCTAGGATAGTCTAATAAACCTATGGCCCCACAACTACAGGGAATTTAACCCTTGACCAACAGGAGGGTTACCCAAAATGACTTGACATGAATTGTTTACATTGTAGAACCTCTCGATAGGAACATCGAGGCATGACATGACTCAAATAAATTATAGACACATCCGAAAATAAACATTGGGGTACAATACATAAGATATACGGATGAATACATTCCGAAGTTACAAATACATTAACACTCCCTTTTAACTAGGAAGGTATTCTCTTGACACAATTTATCAGTACAGGTCTTCTTCTCTGTATCATCTGGATCATCATTGAGTTCTCATCATCTTCATCTTCAATTCATCTTCAAGTCATCTTCATCTGCAAGTCATCTTCATATGGATCTGGATCATCACTGGATATGGATCATCATCACTAGATCTAGATCATCACTCAATTTGGATCATCATCACTGGATCTGGATCATCACTGCTGGATCATCATTACAGGTGATATCTCATGATTCTTCTTGTCACAGGAAGTTCTATAGAGCCAACCCTTTTTCATGCTGGATGTACATATACAGAGCCAGTCCTTTTTCATACTGGATGTATCATCACAAAGCTAGTCCTTTTTCATACTAGATGTGGCATCCACACAAAGCCAGTCCTTTTTCATACTGGATGAGTCTTCATAGAGCTAGTCCTTTTTCATACTAGATGTGGCATCCACAGAGAGCCAATCCTTTTTCATACTAGATGAGTCTTCACAGAGCTAGTCCTTTTTCATACTAGATGTGGAATCCACACAGATCTAGTCCTTTTTCATACCAGATGTGTCTTCATAGAGCCATCCCTTTTTCATGCTGAATGTGGGATCCACACAGAGGTAGTCCTTTTTCATACTAGATGTGTCTTCACAGAGCCAACCCTTTTTCATGCTAGATGTGGAATCCACATAGAGCTAGTCCTTTTTCATACTAGATGTGTCTTCACAGAGCCAACCCTTTTTCATGCTGGATGTGGAATCCACATAGAGCTAGTCCTTTTTCATACTAGATGTGTCTTCACAGATCCATCCCCTTTTCATGCTGGATGTGGAATCCACACAGAGCTATTCCTTTTTCATACTAGATGTGTCTTCATAGAGCCAACCCTTTTTCATGTTGGATGTGGAATCCACATACATCTGACAATGGAAGGAACCAATCCTCTTACCATGTCACAACTCTTACATCTAACCATGGAAGGAACCAATCCTCTCACCATGTCGGAAGGGAACAAAACTTACATCTCACCATGGAAGGAACCAATCCTCTCACCATGTTAGAAGGGCATACAAAATCATCACTTCCCTTTGGAAGGAACCTCGATCTGGATAACACCAAGCTTCTCCCTGAAGTACTCAAACTTCACTCTGGCCATTTCTAGCATATAATTACATCAGGGCTGATTACATCCAAGGATAACTTGCGAGCTTCACCAAGATCAATTACATTCGAGGACAACCTACAGGACCTTTTACATCCGAGAAACCTACGAGATTGACCATGATTTATGCTTAGACAACCTGTCTTACCAGCTATGTTAGAACTCCCTCTTTCGAGAGATCTTGATCTAGAACACAAACTAGAGCTTCACTGCTCCTCTCTACATCATAAAAAAATGCAAGTCAGATCAATCAAATCAAATAGTATTTTTCAAAAGAAACATACTACCTCCCAAATAGCAAGTGGCAACATCTTTTTCCTCGGCTATACTTAGTTCCATGCAAGACTCCATCCTGTCAAACCAAGAGATCACACTTGATCTCATACTGAAGTAGCACCTCGAAGTGCTCTTCCTATCAATGGAACTACCTTCCCAATACGAATCCACATAACCTTGCAGGTTAATATTCTGATTCACCTCATACTTGAGCCCATAATCAACTATACCCTTCAGAAACCTTACTGCATGCTTTGCAACCATCAGGTGAACATGTCTCAATGTGTTCACAGCAAAGCAAATATTTGGTCTTTTATTCCTCAGATACATTAAGGAACAAATCATCTAATGATACATCGTGGCATCAACCGAATTTGATGAAGCAACACTCAATAGCTTCAGGTTCGATGCCATAGGTGTGGTCATGTAGTCCATCATCCTGAAACTCTTCTATTGCATACTTCCCTTGTCCACACCTCCATGCCTAGAAAATAGTGCATCAACACATAATAGGAGCATCACTAGTCTTCCGCCTTCAACCTTGAAGCAAAGGTTGGGATCCTCTTTATTCTCAGTAAATCCTAGAGTCATCAGTAATCTATTCATCCTGTCATACCATGTCGAACCTTAGGATCTTTTGCAGTCACTCCCTTTGAAGCGGGGCATCATACTCCCTTTGTCTTTTGTACTCTATGCACTGAAACATTATGTACCAGAGTGACAAGTAGCTTCCTATGCTACTAATATTCTATGTATCCATCTAGTGTCACTTGATACCAAGATCCTCTATTTTGAAATTCTTCAAAATTTCTTCTCGCACCCATCTGTGAGCTTGTCATCCTCTATCAACCTTGTAGCACAAGTTTAGATCTTCATCAAGCTCCTCATGTATGTGTTATCCCATGGGTATCTTCTGAGCTCATACAAGGCCTTCTTGCATTTGCACACATGATTCTGCCTGTCATGTGACTTCTCTTTGTAGTTTATGCCTTCTTTTCGTGAGAAGCCTCGTGCTACGAATCTTGCCTTGTATTCCACGATGTTTCCATCTACTGCATGATGGAACTACGAACTTCCCTTCATGTATCGATACTGCATCCCAGACATCATTCTTCTTGAACTAGTCTTCCCTTTCTTCTTGGTTACTTCTTCATGCTTGGAAGTTTCTGCATCAATGATGTCACTGCATTCGTCATATTATTCTTCATCTTGAACTGTCGTCACTTGTTCTTTGGAATAAGTCTCATCCTTCTTTGCTTGTAGGCGATTATGTATGCTATCTTTCCTACATGTCAAATGCATTTGTATGATTAGAAACATTTCATAAGGAATATTCATACTGCCAAATTCTTATGCATAAATATATGATTATGCAACTACTTTAGCCAATACAACATCCATCCATGTCTGATAGAAACTTTCTAGATGCCTTCCATCTCTACCAAGACAACATTGAGATTGTGCACTCAGATCCAATATGTCAGCAAAGAGGTTTGATTATAGATAAGCAACAATGGATATTTGTATAGCACCATGAGCTACTTACCCATCACATGCATATTAGTAGTATACTATCATTAATGTAAACATTCTATCATGCATAATACATCAATTGAATATAAAAAAATGCATAACAAAACAATGACAATTGAATACTTATCTTTATTTGTTTCCTGGGTAGACTCCTTCTTGAGCCTTTAGCTTCATCATCTTCTTCATTCAGAATAGCATCGTTTCTTATCCAAATGATAAGATGGATAAGAAGTTCTTCAAGAGTTGAGTTCTTCATATTCCTCATTGCTTGAGGGATCTTCTTTGGATGGTGAGAGCTTGATCTTCAGTTGCTCCCATCTTCTTTTCTCTTATTATGAGTTGAGATTCTTCTTCTTCCCAGAGTCTGTTGAAAGTAATCACTTTATTTTGGCACTCATTCCTCGCATCAATGAATCCCATGATCCTGGGAGGCCATTCAAGGTGGCTATCACCACTTCTTATTCTCCACTTCTTATTCTACAGCTACAATTTGTTCTTTGATTTGAGAGACCCTCATAAAGTATGACTGTATGGTCTCTGCATTTTGATTTATGTTATTCCCTTCAAATAGCTTGGTCAAGGAATCAAACATCTTCAGTATCTTTAGGGAACACACTTGTGGTACAATTTGATCCGTGATTGAATCAACAATTATCTTCTTGGCCTTGACCAAATTCTTCTTGTGTAAGGCTTTGAGCCTCATCTCCCTCTGGAACTGGAACCTCTCTACTCATGTAGGTGTCCAATTCATTTTCTTCAGAGAGATCATATACTTCCATGCTTGGAATTTGTCAACTTCATCAAGCTTATCATCAAGCTGATGTGATAGATCACTTTGAAATGAGAACCTCAAATGAAAATAGCAAAAGATCTCTATCTTACCGATTTGAGGTGTCCGTCCTAGTTCCAGAGCTGGCTGATCTAGGGTTTGTTAGAGAAACCCTAATTTTCAAAACTTGGAATCTTTCAGATCTGATTGGATAGAAAGATAGATCTCTTCAAGGTGAGCTGTCCAATGTATTCCTTTTCTAAAAACAGTGGAGGGAAACTCATGGAACAGGAAGCCCTAGTTTACCAATTTCTTCTGAAGAAATGCCTGATACTGTTTCTGCGATATCTCTGAAATTACCACTCCTCTATGTTTGAAACTTCTCACTGAGGTATCCTCACATGTACCTATTTCAAAACCATAAGTTTCATCAGAATTGATTTCACCAATTGGGACGGATGATCATTTTCCCAAGGTGAATTGTTATAGGACTGTTCAGAACATCAAAGTTGTATAGAATTCCACATGTCGTTGTTTCATCTTCGGGGTCTAAAACTTATACCATAGAAAGTACAGTCCATTCCATTTTTGGAACAACTTTAGAAATTTCATTTGGACCTTTGTATTCCAAGATATAGTAATTCTCCCCAGGTGTCCTGTTTAGAGATGAATCTTGGAAGAGGTTGGAACCCTAACTTGGAGGGATAATATCTATCAGAATATCATGAATCAGAGGCTTAATTTTGGATACAGTGTAAATCAATATTTTATCTTTGGTCTATGAAAGTTTCATCTTCTGATCCTTCTTAAATCCCGAGATATAGCGAATGTACCAAAACTTATAAGTTTTAGTATTTAGGGTTTTTCTAGCTTGGGGTCAAACTAGGGTTTGAATTTCCTAGAGTTTCACCCAACCAAAAATATTGATCCAGGTCTCTAAACTTTGATTTTGATGAGTAGAGAAATCCTATGCTAGGCTCACTAAAAAATTCCTCTTCTATAGAAATCCCTAATTTTCGGCATCGAAACTAAAAATGCTTGGAATTGAATTCCGCTTCGACATAAAGATGCGCCCTTCAATGGAGAGTCAGCTTAACATAATTTTGCGGATGGATTGTGGAGAGAGACCCAAAAATTAAGAATCCCTAGCTTCTGTAGCTACACAATGTCTTCTTCTCAGGTTAGCTCTGATACCATGTTAGATTTTTATCATTCAAGCTAGCATTATGATCTTAGGATCTTTAATTGAGAGAATAACATGCACAACAATAAAACACAAGAGATAAGAGACACAAAGAATTTTCCTCGGGGAAACCATAAAGGATAAAACCCTGCAACTTCCTCATAGATAGAATCAGTACCAAAAGTAAAACCCGAAAACATAAATATGATCTCCCGACAACAGTAGTCTCTCTCTCTGATCCCAGTGTCTTCTCTCTCACTCATGCGCCCCAATGAGTGAGTGTGTGTATGATAAATATTGAGGCTCACTCTCTATTTATATTCTTTCGTTCACTTGAAACCCACTCCAACATACCGGCCTCACTTAATAATTACTTACTAGAGCTGACATCTCTAGGAGTGTCTAATAACCCTAGTGCCCCACAACTTGTGGGGACTTTGCCTCCTTTGACCAACAAGGAGGGTTATCTTTAACACAACGGTGGGGACTATTGCCCTGACTTACAATGAATCACCTAGTTTTGACTTCTCTAGGATAGTATAATAACCCTAGGCCCCCACAACTGCGGGGAATTTAACCCTTGACCAATAGGAGGGTTACCCACAATGACTTGACATAACTTGTTTACATTATAGAACTTCCTGATAGGAACATCGAGGCATGACATGACTCAAATACATTACAGACACATCCCAGAATAAACATTGGGGTACAATCCATAAGATATACGGATGAATAGATTTTGAAGTTACAAATACATCAACATTCTCCAATAGGAGAAGCCTCCAACTTCATTGCGGTCTCCAAAGCCTCTCTCTATGTCGCGATATTCTGCTGCATTAGTAGTTGCCAGATATGAGATACCAACATTGTGATAAAACATTCTTTGTGCTGAATGTTGCTCATGTCGAAACTGAATCTTTCCATTATTGTCTTAAATCTTTGGTCAAAGTCCCAAACAGTTTCATTAGGAAATTGTTTAATCTCCTTTAACTCGGTAATATATTGCGCTTCAGATTTGGGCTTTCTGAATTATTCAATTAGTTATTTCCTGAATTCATCTAATGTTTTTTTAGCTATCCCATAATCATACTCTTTCCTGATGCTTATATAAATGTTCCAAAGGAGAAAAGGAGTAAGTTGGATAAAAAAGCTGAAAAATGTATCTTTATTGGCTATAAATACGACATGAAAGGCTGCAAAATTTGGAATCCTGTAACTAACAAAGCTATTTACAGTCGCGATATTATGTTTAGAGAGGTCAAAGAAGTCCCTAGACAAGAAGTGACTCCAATGGAAAAGGAACCAGAGAAGTTAGAGTTTGAGTTAGAAGGTGAAGAATCTGAATTAGAAGAAGAAGAAACTCATACCCTAGTTTTTAGGATATCATATCGAGAAATAAGGAAACCAGAAAGGTATTCTCTAGTTGCAAAATTAACTTATATTCGATTTGTTATTTATATTGTTTCTTCTTTTGATCTTGAAGTAGAGTAGATGGATGTGAAGACAATGTTCTTACATGGATTTATTGAAGAAGAAATCTATATGAAGCAACTGGAAGGGTTCATAATAAAGGGAATGAAAGAGTTATTATGCAATCTAAATAATTCCCTTTATGATCCAAAGCAATATCCAAGGATGTGGTACCAGAATTTTGACACATATGTACTTGGATTGGGGTTTGTGAGAAGCAAGGGTGATCATTGTGTATACTAAAAACATATTGGTGACCACTTCATTAACATAATACTATATGTTGATGACATGTTGGTAATTGGAAACAACAAATATCTTATAAAGGAGGTGAAGTCTTAACTATCCTCCAAATTTGACCTGAAGGATCTCGGTGCTACAAACTTCGTTGTGGGAATGGAGATAAGAAGAGATCATGCAAACAAGAATATTTGGTTAAATTGAATAAAATATGTTGAGACGGTACTATGGATATTTAACATGCAGGAAAGTAAGTACGATCAAGGTCCCTATTCTTGTAGGTGTATGTTTATCTATAGAGTAGTGTCCCAAGACATAGGAAGAGGAAGAAGATATGTTATGAGTTCCATATGCCAGTGTAGTTGGAAGTTTGATTTATGCAATGGTATATACCAGACCAAACATTTCTAATGTAGTGGGGGTTTTGAGCATATATATGTCAAAACCAAGGAAAGAGCATTGGATAGTTGTAAATAGGGTCTTCATATATTTGCGTGGCACCATAGATTTGAAATTTGTTACCAAGGAATACCTGGACCAGACAAAGTAATAGAAGTACATGGATTTGTTGATGCATACTAGGATAGAGATCTTGATCACATAATATATACAAGTGGGTGTGGATTTAACCTATTTAGAGGAGCTATCAGTTGGATGAGAAAGAGACAGGTTGTAGTTGTACTCTCAACCATAGAATCTGAATACATGCCAGACACATATGCCAACAAAGAGGCAATATGGTTGCAGAGTTTATGTTCAAATTTTGGGTTTGTAAAGAAAGTTGTAATGTTAGATTGTGATAGCAAAAGTGTAATCTTCCTGGCAAAGAACCCTACTTATCATGCTAAGAGAAATCAAATTGATGTGCAATATCACTTTGTGGGAGATACGATTGAAAACAAGAAGGTATTGTTGGAAAATGTTGACACCTTGAAAAAAGTTGCAGACACATTAACAAAATATGTCAGTACAAAGAAGTTCTCTTAGTGTAGAGAATATATGGGAATTGATTCCCTTAACCTATGACCCTATGAGTACATGACTCATTGTTATGCAAAGAAATCAATAAGTGGTAGAATGTTGGGTACATGTTATATTCTTTGCATTTTTTTGGGGGGGAGATGTGCATGTCAGGGGCGCACCTAGAGATCCCTTTGGAACGTTTATGAAAATAGGTAATTACCGTGAAATGTTTTGGGATAGTTTCGACTATTCTTGGAAAATTTTCTAAGAATATGTAATTTAATACCGATTAAGGGATTGGAGTCTAATCTGAGTAAACAGATTATGGTGTTGGATGCTGCATAATACCTATTATTTATATTGTGAGGGCTTCATAATGATAATGAGAAAATAGGAGGTGTGGCTCCAAGGAATGTTGGTTTTCCTAGTTAAGGGTTTCCAGGGTAAATCTCTGTGTTTTATGTGTGAATGTTGCGGTGTAATCTATGTTTTTATTAAAATAATATGTATGCTTTTCTTCTTTGCAAAATTTTAAAACTTATAGGTTTAGTGGTTAAGTTATGGGTTGATTGTGTGACATTATTCCATCATTCAAAATTAGTGGTTCCAACATGCACCATGCTAATGATGTATTAATAGAATTAAATGAACGTGGAAGAGATTGTTCCTATCACATGATACAAGGACCTTTTTTCAAGATCTTTTTTAATATTTACATGTTTTATTTATTTATTTAAGGATATCACCAAATATTCAATTGATATCACCAAATATTCAATTGATGAACTCTAGATATCTATTGGTCATTGTATGATATACATAAGAAAAATAGTCAACTCTCGAAGTCCTTACAAAGTTACTAATATTAGAATTCAGAAAGAACATAGAATACTAATAGAACCATATGCGCCAGAGCTAAGGTCAACTAGTAAAATGTCAGAAGATAATCTAAGAACTACCACTAGTTCACACCTATTAAAGAATAAATGATTATATTAAGGGGAAAATAAATATTTGACAGATGCGAAATAGGAAGGATGCCATTATAGAAGAACACATGGACCACTAAGTAATGTAATGGGAATACTTGAAGGGAAAGTTAGAATAGATGGCCATCAGTGAGAATGATATTAGTGATGTAGAGTAGTTCCCAAAAATATAGAATTTATACTATACACTCCAAGTTAACATGGGTAACGGGGAGATAAAAGAGGACGACACAAATGAATTTCAACCTATACAAGTGTCCTCACTAGTCAAGATGTTGTGGGTTTCTACCTCTGGCACATCGGCCCTAATACAAAAATGTATCAAGTTCCTATTGATAAAAGTCCATGAGGAAACTATGGCTTGATAACCCATACCCATTCACCCTAGAAATAGTCAGATATATCATTGGATTATCGATGGAAAGTTTGGGTACACAACCTTCCAACAACACAAGCGAGCCAAGAATTCTAGAGGGGATGACATATACATGTGCTATGTGACACACTAAGGAAACATGTGATCCAATATAAATTCAATACCCATTAAAATGGCTACAAAGATATTGGTATGTGAAATATTCCAAAAGAAGCAGAAGAACAAGTTCACCCTAGACATAGCTTCGACAAAAAAATCTTATGCTCTAGGTCACCTGCTAACTTGGTGCCATTTTTTCAATAATGAATTCAAAAAATTTGGAGGCATATGTTTAGAAATACTCTTTTAACGACATCTACTTTCTAATTTATTTTCTATGTTCAATTCAGAGGCCCTGAAAATTCGTCATCTTCTGGTTACAATGAAGGGCTTAATATAAATGGTCTTTGTTCCTTAGAGGGCCAAGAAAGGGCCAAAGCAAGTAAAGTATAATGACAATGAATTTAATGATTAGTATTGGGTAATGTTTGAGGGGACAAAGAAACAATCATGATTCCCCGCCAAATTGATCAACCATTATCTCATGTGGTGGTTGTTTGAGGCTTCTAAGGAAAATGATATATACAATTGACTATGAAGGGATATGAAGAATTGCATGTTATATTATTTCCATACATTATAACAATAAAATATATTCATGCGGAGGTCCGCAACTGGCCTAAAATCAACACCATAACTACCAATAAAGTGAGTGTTTTCATGTTTCCCAGGAAAAATATACATGAAGGGATGGATAATTTGATGAGGTTTTGACACTATATTAGGATCCCCCATTATTAGCTTATTTCCACTACAAAATAAAATAAAATAATTACGACTTCATTAGTTGAATGGAGCTAGACATCGGTTATATCAACAACTTTGGTACTCACCATGAACTTACTGGACATAGTCACAACCAGAAAGGAGACAAGGAAATCCAATGAAGTACAAGGGACCACATATCTAGTGGAGATGTTGACTATACTTGCTTCAAATAAGTGAAGAACATGCCCCTCACATCCCTTGACAAGGATAGATACATAAGTAAGGTATACCCCTACTCCAATATTGAAGTACCATCCCATCTCTACAAATTAAGTTGTCCATGCCAAGAGAGGACTTCAAAGTCACTTAAGAGAAACAACCAAGCTCACCACCACCTAATATGTAAATTATAATGGAACCAAAAAACCCAACATAGGGAAAAAAACCTTATCCATGGGAACAAAAAAAAACCATTGAGGTTCAAAGCACATAGAATGAAACACAACAAATCTAAGCTATATTTACTCAACTCCCATAAGTCACTACAAAAGGGGTGACAAAGATCCCCATAAAGACCTGTTTAGCCGGAAAAACTGTCTTAGGCCAACTTACAAAAAAACAGCCTACACACTTGACTTAATGCAATCTTGTATGTGTTTAAAGTAACTGTCCTTCGCAGGATCAAGGCCTTGCTACCTGTATGATGTGCTCTCAGAATAGAGAGTCTCTCTAAGGTGGATGTGTGGCAATTTTACTCAAACTAAAATGCTAACAAATCAGAGAAATTTAACCTAATAACTAACTAATGCTAAAAGAAAAACTATCTTAAGCTACGTACAGAAAAATAGTAGCTCCTAATCTTGTAATGACCTAAATGCAGACTACCTATCTTGGCCAAGAGCATGAGTTAAAATTAATATTAATTCAGCTTGCATTTAAAAGATAAACATATAGTGATTTAAATTGAAGAACAGTCTCATAATCAAACTATTACATGCTAAAAAAAAAACTTAGAAGCTCTTACAAATTAACGGATTAAGATAAAAAAAAAATGTTAAATGCTTTTAATTCTACAAACTAAATCAATATCAGCTGATAGATCAAATGAAACAGAAATCACTGTCTTTAAAAATAAGTTTTAAAAGACTCATATCATAAGAAATGAAGCATAAACTAAAAGCAAAGTTTACAGTTTGCTTCAATCCCACATAATATAATGATGAACAGAACAAGTAATTTGGTTCAATTACTCCGTAAAAGAAATTTTACAAAGCTATGAGAACAGGTTCCAATATCCATTCAAAGCACCATAGCTTCAAATGAGTTTTGATGTATCAGTGTTAGGAAACACTTCCGTCTCTGGTTTCGTGAGAAAAACTCAGTTCTGTTTAGGAACAAGAAAACAAAACAGAAAGAGAAACACAGTCATCTCTCTGGTTTATGGAGACCGTCATTAGCAGAGAAACATACAAAAAATTGAAAACAAAATAAGATTTTCCCAGTTTCTTGGAGCATTCCTCCCTTTCATGTGTAGCCCCTTGATAGTGTTTAAATTGGAAAAATAAAAACTAACAGGAAATTGAAAGGCGAACTAACTCTCCTAGCTGGCAGCAACTTGAAAAAACATGTTCAAAGAACCAGGAAAATATCCCAAATGGTTCACTATTTTGAGTAAATTGCTCACGCCTCAGATAAATGAGTCCATTCTGCAAAAAACCCATGTCTCGAAATTTGTTATTTTGCCATGATTTGCTCCCAGTTTGCTACCAAAATTTGCCTCTCTAGCGGGGTGCGCGATCCCTTTCTTGTTATTTTTGTTCTTCATTAACCCTTCCAAGAATCAAATAAATGAGTTGGTTCTTCCTCTGAGCTATCTTTCAGTAAATCGTTCCAATGTAATCTCGACCATTTTATCCCATGATCTCTGGCTTCTTCTAGAAAACGACTTCATCGCAACTTCTGGTCCCTTTTATCCATTCTCATGATATTGCTTTTTTGTGGCTTCCACCATTGATGACATACTGTAAAATAAAAAAGTAATAAAAATAATGATAAAAAAAATTGAATAAATAACAAAACAAACTTAAAGATCTCCTTTTAATCTTCATACTGTCGAGCAATCTGAATGAAATAATTTCACTAAGAATTCACTGCCAAATGTGATCAAATGGTGAATTTCTCCTCCACGAGCTAGTAATTATCTGTTATGGTTTTCCTGCCAGCTATCTGTTAACATTCCAGCTGTTCTTTTTTTCATGTAACCACTAAGAAAACCTGTTGGATGCTGACTACAATTACAAAGTCAAGCTAAACATTATTGTATTGAGTTTGAGAGTCGGTTAGATAAATGGTTTGACAATAATGTAAGATAACCGTGGCAAGTATTCAATCGAACTTCATGGGTGCCGTGGCAGATCATAATGGCAAGCTGAGATCAATTATCTTCCTCTTTGATAACCTCATAGATTGTTATCAAGCTGTTTGTTCTCTACATAATTGTGCAACTAACTGAGTCCAATCATTTTGGTGCACTGAATAGCTCAAATGCTTCAACAAGATCTAATGAATAGCTTTAACCTTCCATCTCCGTGATAAAATAAATTACTAAGTTTTCAAGTGCTGAGATTTATCTTTGGTTGTTTAATTTGACCGCCACTCACACAATAAATGTTAACAATGTTATTTGGCATAGTAAAGTCCAACTCCAAGAATAAATGAAGGAATCGAGTGTATAATCCATTTCCAATTCTCAATGATCATAGTTCATCTTTAATTGACAATTGACACCTAATAAGCATAATATCTCAAAAAGTAATTGCGCTAACAATGCAATCTGTTTGGCAATCAATTTCCCCTTAAAATAATAATTTATAGTTAAATTACTTTGCACAAAATGAGGAAATGTGAACAAACTTTCATATTTTAATGATATAAAATATCTACTTATCCATGGTTTTATACTTTCATGCCAATCTTTATGTCAACAAAACCTTATTTTGAATCCCGTCATATTATATAAGTCAAGAATCTTCCTGGATTATTTAATATGTGCGGGTAAGTCATTTGGGATGATGCTCTTTTTTAAGAAGGTACATGGAACAATAAATCTCCTGCAATCAATAAAATATTGAAATATAATTTGAAGCTTTCTTGGATTTAGGTGTGAATCATTATGCCTCTCCACAATTTTTATGAAAGATGACCTTTATTCAAATTTATTGAAATGAACATAAATAAAATCTATGTTAATAATTTAGAATAAAGATACAAATCACATGATATTAAATATCATTTCCAAAATAATTAATCGAGGATTTTAATTTTATAAAAATCAATAGTTAAAGATTATTAATGAAATTTACACAAATGACAATTGATGAATTCAAATTAAATCCTTGATAATACTTTCTTTGACCCCAAATGGAAAAATATATGTTAATAATAGGCTTTCAATAATAATGTGAATATCTTAAAAGAAAAGGTTAATGCCAATTGGTGTATTGCTTACTCACTAATGGAGTTAAGGAAAAATTTCGCCAAATCTTCGAAACATAAAATCAATCCATATAAAGCAAATCCAAGCATAGAAGTAAATCAATCAGGCTCAAATAAGAGTAATCAAAAGTTATTAAGGATCCAAGAAGCTAGAAGATTCACTTGGCAGAAAACGTCATAATTACCAAGTCCTTATCGTATAAATGTCAAGCCAAAGAGCAAGGCAACGCAAAGAGTGAAAATCGAGGATGAATATATGAAATCAACTACCAATCAAGCAAGATAAAACTAAAAGCAAACAAAAAAGATTCATATTTACAAAAAATCTACAAGAGGGGACCCTTTTATTTTACAAAAAATCAAAGGGAATTGTTGGGGTGCCAACAAATGGCGACATGCTGGACGAACTAGTTATCTCTGCAAAATAATTCTAAATCTTAAATAATATAAGAGAAATAATGATACAGGCCTCTTCAAATGCCAATTTCCCAATCACATAACTTAATCCTGCCATTGGCTTATATGTGTAAAGATTGTACCAAAACTTTCAAAATCAATCAAACTATCCCTACCATTATCCAAAATATTATAAAGATAAATGATTATTCTACAAATGCAGAAAGAAAAATTTCCAAGGAATTAGTTTTTCTTAACCAAAATAAGTCAAAGAACATGTAGTATGTAAGTATGACCTCAATACCATAGGATAAACGATTTTAACCTCACTTAGATACTTTTATCCCATCCACTAGATATAGATAAATATTTTTTAATTTTTAATTTTATTTTTAACAGAACAAATAATAAATAAAGACATTAACTGAAGACTACTACCTTGGCTTGGTAACCAGATGTTGGCAGCATCATTCACAAGAACAGTGGAAAAATGAAAAGGTCGACTCGTGATGAGACCTCCTTTCTCCTAATCAATGATTAAGAGCCATCACCTTGGCTTGATAACTAGATGTGGTAATGTCACTCCAATAGAGCTTATGATCATGACGGGTCGGCTCGGGATGAGACCCCCCGTTCTTCAGTTAATCCTTTATATTTTATTAATGTTATGTACAATGGATAATATTAAGGTTATTGTTAACCTCAAGAGAGATTACTTAGTGGATGGGAAAGCAGATGCAAATGGCCCACTAAAGAGAAAAGGATGGCGTAAAAAGTCTAAAGATAACTTATGATTCCTGACTTACCTCAATCTAGGGAAAACAATTCCTTTGAAAAGAAACTCATCTACATTATAGCATCAGTTTGAAAGATAAAGATCCTAGATAATAGTCGAGTAACTCAATTAATCCAACAATATGATTCATAATAAATTTTCAAAGCCAAGACTAATCTTGCTAAGGTTAGAATATTGACAAAAGAAGAGTGTCTTTATAATTATGTCCCTTTAACAGAAAATGATTTCGATCAAATACTTGACAGAAATACATGGTTTTGATCACCATATGCTAAAATTAGTTTACCCCTTTTTGGAAAACAAACAAACCACTCAAAAGAAAATCCTATCAACTTGCAAAATAAAACCAATCAAAGCAAGAAATCTAAAATGGATGTATGCAAATGCAAAAATAAAAACTAAGCCTTGAATAGATTAACATCTTAAGTGGAGAAACATGAAATAGTTATATCACAAATGAAAAGAGAGAATTAATTTCTACAAGATGAAAAAATATGTCTCTCTATAATTTACGACATAAGGATTTGTTAAAAATAAGTAAGATGTTTTAATAAGTTAGGCTGCTCTTATTGATAAGCAAAAGAAAACAAACAAAAAATAAACAAATTTAAACTAAGTCTTAATTACATATGCAGTTACAACTGAAAAGATTTTGATAGTGATTTGCACAACATTCTTCGTTTTCTTAAAATTTATTTCTTATGATCATAAGAATGTATATAACATTTTCCCAATTAAGTCGAAAAAGTAAAAGATATATGACTTAACAAGAAATTTTTAAATAAATATAATTATGAGCAAGAGAGTCAAAGGTAAAGAAAACATACCTGAATGTATCGATAAGTGTTACCCCTTGAAATTAACATCAACTTCAAAACTGCATTTATTCAAAACAAAACAAGAAAAGGTAAAAATGAAGAAAAATTAATCTAAACCTAAGCCTAACTATGTACAAAAGAAGTCAATTGTAATGAAAATCAAGTAAAATGAAATAGCCAATGAATCCATCGAAGCATCTCTAATCCTGTAAGAATGACATGTAACCAGAAATGATATGTCAATAAAAGAAAACTAAAAAGAAGTTTATCATCCTTACCATTTGAAACATATAATGATAACACAAATTTACCACTTTTTTGGAAACCTTTTGAGATAAGAATTTTCGAGCCACTCCGCAATCCTGTCATAAAACTTAGAATGCAAAGTATGATCTACCAACATGAAATCCATAGGTGGTAAACATATCTTAGGTGAATCAATTTGAAGAATCAAACAACTAGCATTAGTCACATTAACAATTGGAAGAATTTGTTTCAAATACAAAGTAGGATCATGAAATGATGTAATAGGTGAGTGAATCGGTGGTGACCTAATATCGAACGAAGTAATCTTGTTAAGAGGATCTGCAACTAAACATGAATCAATTAAAAAAGATGTAAGTCTTTGGTGAACACAAGTTATAGGAAACTCTTCAGCAAATATTTTATTATCACCAATCAAATTATATCTCTCATATAAGTAATTCTGACAAGAACAAACATTTTTAGTTTCAACAAAAATTGGTGTTTTATTCTCATCAAATATCAGTTGATTGTAACCATCTTGCAATAAACCTTCTTTCTCTTTAAAATATTGTATCGAATGATGATTTAATAATTAAATATGTCCCAATCCCTCAAACTCATGCTTAATAAGTGAATCATCAATGTTAGATATCTCAAAAAAATGTGATTTTGAAGTCACATAGTTAGATATTTCAGATGGAATCTTATGCATATCAAAATCAGAAAATAAATCAGGATAAATAGAAAAGTAAGAATTAGAAGTGAGGAAATTAAAAGAGTCTCTCAATTTAGAAAGATCATTAATATTTCCATAAGATTTCTCTTTTATTACCTGATTATTTTCAATATAATTTGGTGATGTACCTTTAAGGATTCCATATGAAATTGATTCGAGATCAAGATTAATTGATAATCCTTCATGTAAATCAAAACTTTTATCAATCTTTGCTTGAAAAAGATTAATCTCTTTTCATGAACAACATTTAGTTGACTGACTAAGATTCATGTCATCTTCTTCGACTTTTTCTATTGAATTTCTAGAACACATAAAATTATCATTAACATATTTGTGTTTTTTGATAATTGAATCGAAATTACTACAAAAATCAAAAAATGGTGAACATATAGTTTGATTTATAATTAATTCATCTTGATCTATTTTTGTAACAAAATAATCTGAATATTGTCGTTCATCAACATAATCAACTTCTCCATCTATACAAATAAATTCATCATGAATAAGTTGTTTCCCATTTGATTCCTTAATATATATAGGTTCAATATTTTGGATAAAAGAAGTATGCCTTTCTCCTTTGAGAAGAGAATAATCATCGAAAGGAGTTGGTACTTCTTCTACTTCGATCTTGTCACCTTGGGGTTGGGTAGAACTTATGGAAGTATCTGAATCAATAAAAGAGGAAGAAGTTTCTAGAAGGGTTGGTAAATGATTTGTTGAAACATCCTTTTGACAAATGTCTTGATTTTGTTGAATAAGAGGAACTTGAGAGTTGAAAACAATATTTAAAAGATTAGATTCATAAGGTAAATCAGTAATATGAAATTTGCAAAGGATATGAGAAAGCCTAACTGAAAAGTCTTCTAAAGACTCACCTTTCTTCCTTCGAAGAGCCTACAATTCACTACATAGTTTGTTAGAATCATAATCCTTAAAAGTATCCAAAAATTCATGTGCAAATTGAAACCATGTAAAAAAGAAATTAGGTGGAAATGTTTCCAACCAGCATTTGATTCGTCCTTTGAGGGTAAGGGAAAATAACCTGCAAGTAGCACTAAGATCAATAATCTTATGTCTATTGCATTTAAACAAAAACTTCTTGAGGTGTTTCCTTGCAGATATATCCCCTTCACCATCAAATTCAAGTTTCAACAAGAGGTTAACTGTCTCATTGGGAATATCAATTAATGTAAAAATAAAAACTGATTCCCAAACAGGAATTTGGGCATGAGCCATGAATGATAAACAATCAATATTAATTCACTCTTCAAATGGTTAGCTTGTCATCTAACCAGCCCTTAATCACACATGTGACCACTAAAAGAATAAAATTATAAAATTGAAATACAAGAGCTAGAGGTTAAATGATTATTTAAATAATTAAAAAAATGAAATCATTTGTTTTACC
Organism: Pseudotsuga menziesii; assembly: GCA_001517045.1. Taxonomy (NCBI): domain Eukaryota; kingdom Viridiplantae; phylum Streptophyta; class Pinopsida; order Pinales; family Pinaceae; genus Pseudotsuga; species Pseudotsuga menziesii. Next base: position 361,617 of record LPNX010484804.1, on the reverse strand, counting down.
TCGGCCCTCCTTCTAGCGCCATTTGTTTAGCCAGAAAAACTGTCCTAGGCCAACTTATGGAAAAACAGCCCACACACTTGACTTAATTCAATCTTGTATGTGTTTAAAGTAACTGTCCTTCGTAGGATCAAGGCCCTACTTCCTGTATGATGTGCTCTCAGAATAGAGAGTCTCTCTAAGGTGGATGTGTGGCAAGTTTACTCAAACTAAACCGCTAACAAATCAGAGAAATTTAACCTAATGACTAACTAATGCTAAAAGAAAAACTATCTTAAGCCACGTACAGAAAAATAGTAGTTCCTAATCCTGTAATGACCTAAATGCAGACTACCTATCTTGGCCAAGAGCATGAGTTACAATTAATAGTAATTCAGCTTGCATTTAAAAGATAAACATATAATAATTTAAATTGAAGAACAGTCTCACAATCAAACTATTACATGCTAAAAAAAAAACTTAAAAGCTCTTACAAATGAACAGATTAAGATCACAAAAAAAATGTTAGATGCTTTTAATTCTGCAAACTAAATAAATATCAGCTGATAGATCAAATGCAACAGAAATCACTATCTTTCAAAATAAGTTTTAAAAGACTTAGATCGTAAGAAATGAAGCATAAAATAAAAACAAAGTTTACAGTTTGCTTCAATCCCAAATAATATAATGATGAACAGAACAAATAATCCGGTTCAATTACTCCATAAAAGAAATTTTACAAAGTTGTGAGAACAGGTTCCAATATCCATTGAAAGCACCATAGCTTCAAAAGAGTTTTGATGTATCAACCTTAGGAAACACCTCCATCTTTGGTTCTGTGAGAAAACCTCAGTTCTGTTTAGGAACAAGGAAAAAAAACAGAAAGAGAAACACAGTCATCTCTTTGGTTTATGGAGACCATCCTTAGCAAAGAAACTTATAGAAAAATGAAAACAAAATAAGATTTGCCCAGTTTCTTGGAGCGTTCCCCCCTTTCATGTGTAGCCCCCTGCTAGTGTTTAAATAGGAAAAATAAAAACAAAGAGGAAACTGAAAGGCGAACTGACTCTCCTAGCTGCCCGCAACTTGAAAAAACGTGTTCAAAGAACTAGGAAAATCTCCCAAATGGTTCACTGTTTTGAGTAAATTGCTCACGTCTCAGCTAAATGAGTCCATTCTTCAAAAAACTCACGTCTCAGGATTTGTTATTTCGCCATGATTTTCTCCCAGTTTGCTGCCAAAATTTGCCTCTCTCGTCGGGTGCGCGATCCCTTTCTTGTTATCTTTGATCTTCATTATCCCTTCCAAGAATCAAATAAATGAGTTGGTTCTTCCTCTAAGCTATCTTTTAGGAAATCATTCCAATTTAATCTCGACCATTTTATCCCACGATCTATGGCTTCTTCTAGAAAACGACTTCATCACAACTTCTGGTCCCTTTTATCCATTCTCATGATATTGCTTTTTTGCGGCTTCCACCATTGATCACATCCTGCAAAATAAAAAAGTAATAAGAATAATGATAAAAAAAATTGAATAAATAACAAAACAAACAAAAAGATCTCCTTTTAATCTTCATACTATCGAGCAATCTGAATGAAATAATTGCATTAAGAATTCATTTCCAAATGTGATCAAATGGTGAATTTCTACTCCATGAGCTAGTAATTATCTGTTATGGTTTTCCTGCCAGCTATCTGTTAATGTTCCAGCTGTTCCTTTTTTCATGTAACCACCAAGAAAACCTGTTGGATGCTGACTACAATTACAAAGTCAAGCTAAACATTATTGTATTGAGTTTGAGAGTTGGTTAGATAAATGGTTTGACAATAATGTAAGATAACTGTGGCAAGTATTCAATCGAACTTCATGGGTGTCGTGGCAGATCATAATGGCAAGATGTGATCAATTATCTTCCTCTTTGATAACCTCATAGATAATTATCAAGCTGTTTATTCTCTACATAACTGTGCAACTAACTGAGTCCAATCATTTTGGTGCATTGAACAACTCAAATGCTTCAACAGGATCTAATGAATAGCGTTAACCTTCCATCTCCGTGATAAAAGAAATTACTAAGTTTTCAAGTGCTAAGATTTATATTTGGTTGTTTAATTTGACCGCCACTCACACAATAAATGTTAACAATGTTACTTGGCATAGTAAAGTTCAACTCCAAGAATAAATGAAGGAATCGAGTTTATAATCCATTTCCCATTCTCAACGATCATAGTTCATCTTTAATTGACAATTGACACCTAATAAGCATAATATCTCGAAAAGTAATTGCGCTAACAATGCAATCTGTTTGGCAAACAATTCCCCCTTCAAATAATAATTTACAGTTAAGTTATTCTGCACAAAATGAGGAAATGTGAACAAACTTTCATATTTTAATGATATCAAATATCTACTTATCCATGGTTTTATACTTTCATGCCAATCTTTATGTCAACAAAACCTTATTTTGAATCCCGTCATATTATATAAGTCAAGAATCTTCTTGGATTATTTAATATGTGAGGGTAAGCCATTTGGGATGATCCTCTTTTTTAAGAAGGTACATAGAACAATTAATCTCCTGAAATCAATAAAATATTGAAATATAATTTGAAGCTTTCTTGGATTTAGGTGTGAATCATTATGCCTCTCCACAATTTTTATGAAAGATGACCTTTATTCAAATTTATTGAAATGAACATAAATAAAATTTATGTTAATAATTTAGAATAAAGATACAAATCACATGATATTAAATATCATTTCCAAAATAATTAATCAAGGATTTTAATTTTATAAAAATAAAGAGTTAAAGATTATTAATGAAATTTACACAAATGAAAATTGATGAATTCAAATTAAATCCTTGGTAATACTTTCTTTGACCCCAAATGGAAAAATATATGTTAATAATAGACTTTCAATAATAATGTGAATATCTTAAAAGAAAAGGTTAATGCCAATTGGTGTATTGCTTACTCACTAATGGAGTTAAGGAAAAATTTTGCCAAATCTTTGAAACATAAAATGAATCCATATAAAGCAAATCCAAACATAGAAGTAAATCAATCAGGCTCAAATAAGAGTAATCAAAAGTTATTAAGGATCCAAGAAGCTAGAAGATTCACTCGACAGAAAACGTCATAATTACCAAGTCCGTATTGTATAAATGTCAAGCCAAAGAGCAAGGCAACACAAAGAGTGAAAATCAAGGATGAATATATGAAATCAACTACCAATCAAGCAAGATAAAACTAAAAGCAAACAAAAAAGATTCATATTTACAAAAAATCTACAAGAGGGGACCCTTTTATTTTACAAAAAATTAAGGGGAATTGTTGGGGTGCCAACAAGACCCTACCAGTGGAGTCAACCAACCAACTGATGACTAAAAAGAATAGAAGAAATAAGAAGAAGAATATAACACATCATAGACACAACAACATAATGCAAATTAGTTCATGAATGAGAAAATGGAAGAAATACCACATGAATTAGGGGATGACCTAACAAAGATAGGACCATATACTTTAGAACTATAAGCACATTGGGACCCTAACATAGCCAAACCCTTGATTTCCAAGTTATATCAGGATTGACAATATCAATTAAAAAACATGGAGGATTTCCAAAATAATATTTTTATAGTAAAATAAATCACCATTGATTTCCAACAATGAATACACACATGACTAGGCACTAAAACGAAGATATACATCCTGAAAGAAACAAGCCAACAACAACCCACCTTGAAAGTATCGTAACCTTTGGCTAGGATGGACCCAAAATCATCACAAACTTCATATACCATTCAAGTACCAATGAAAGGCATACTTTGACAACATTTCATTTCTAGAAATAAGTTCGGACACATGATACTTCGAGAAGGAAGAGACATCACCCTACTGTACATTAATAACAACAATATTAAGATCCAACTAAATGATTTCATTCAAGAAGCAAAGGAGCTATATATATATGAAATTATTCATTATGGGATTAGGTTGAATAAGTAAAAGCTCGATTCATGCAAATGTCAAAAAAAATCTTGGAAGATGACCCCATAATACAAGACTTACAATTCAATGCCTCCCTCCCACACATAGCATATCAACTACATTGAGTAGTACACCAAATAAAGAATGGGAAAGAAAATATAGAAGATACATGGGATATAGATAAATCATCTTAACAACAAAAAATTTCCTAGATAGTGCAAATTTTAGAGCATACAACAATGAATTCTACACAAGTTTGAGAGAATTTCAAGAAGTGATCAATCAATCCTAGGAGATTGTCATTGCAATGTAGAATTGGATGCAAATAGTAAATCAACACAAGAGTTCCCTAGAAGGAATCCATAGCAAGATAAACAAAATCCAACAAGAGGTTGAGTATATTGCAAACCCTTTAATTAGGGATGAGAAACTATACTGCATACAAAAGACCAATGAGGAGCCGATATACTCTACCAATCTATTAGTCTAGTTTCATATAAGTTTGGAAATTGAGGTAAAAAATGTTGGTGCATCTTATAGCACTAAAATAAATGCAACACCAAAAACAACTAGTGGTAAGTGATTCAAGGGAGACCATAAAATCCCATTCCTCACTAGGCTAATGCATATTTAGTCAAATTAAATTGGGAAGTGATTTACAAAAATCATGGAATTTTCTAAGTTCAAAACCAAATATTTGGAAGTGGTTCCAAAGTTGGGCCCCTTATTTTGGAATGAGTGACCTCGAAGCAAAAGGAAGTAGAATATGTTGATTAAAGAAAGGTTGGAGGGACATGACTCGAGGGTAAGCTAACATATATGGTTGGGACTTGTTGTCCCCCTAATTTTAATTTTTGGTTGCAAAAATGGGAAGAATGTGATGGTACCAGAATAACTAACAAAGCCAAAGTAAGTTGCTCTGTGTAACAGTTTGGATTTTTAGACATGAAAATGGGAAATATATAGAGGTGCAAGAATATTCAATAGAGCTAAAGTAAGTTTCACTATCTAAAAACAAGACCATTGGAAATAACAAATAACAAATTCATAATATATTATCGATTATGGATAAAATATCCAAGATCCCAGGAAATCAAGGAAGTGGTGTCAAAAGGAAAAATCTACCTAGCCAAAGAAGAAGGAAAAGACTACAACTCAATCAGGCTAGGATAAGAAACAAGACACTAAATCTATCTAAGTTTTGCATTCACCTTCTCTCCTCTAGGTGACGCAGTATATGGTGGAAGGGCTTAGGAATTGATAGATGATGATGGATGTGGATTAGTTTATGATTTCCAGTGGTTTTGGAATTGATCTTATGTTAGTTGTTGTGTGATGTAATTGTATGCAATGTATTATACCATATTACATATTAATGAAACAAAATCCCTTTGAAAATTCCTTGGCCTTTATTTGTTTGGTGACGATGCATATTATATTTTTATAAATATGCCAAAAATAAGGCATATTATATTTGATCCTCATAATATCTATAAGTAGAATATCTAGAATGAGATGCATTTTTTTGGTTTCCTTGTTTTGATCAATTACGGTTGTGGTATTATAAGTAATTAAGGAGCATTATTAGGATAATGGATGTTATAACCAGTCACAACAACCATGTTGCATGATCCCCATATCATTACTAGTATTGGCTCAACATTTTTAGTGAGACCTTTCCTTCCATAGGGATTGAATATGGTATCTCTTAAAATACAACAAACTTCTCTTGTTAGACACTTATACAAACCCTCATCTAAAGTTGAATACACACTCATTACCCATGTTATCTTATATAATTGTGTAGCTTGGGGCCGCAACATCTCTAGAAAATTGTAGAAAAAATAGTGCAAATCCAAAAGGGTTTTATAACTTGTAATGCCAATATTAAAGGAAATCCACCCTATCCTATCCTTCTCATAGAAGTGAATCTTTCCCCATTGGGAGCATGCCTATTACCATATACTTGATGTACAAAATCAAGATAAACAACATAAAAGACAAGAGGCTTCCAAACACTACTTAAAACTCCAACCAAAACCATTTGCAGATCAATTAGGATTAGCATAAAGAAGTCAACTCTAGACTAAATCATTAGGGAATCGAGGAATATGTTGTTATCTAAACTGATGATAGTATTAAAAATGTTATTACATCTAAATTTAAGGATAAATTGTGGTGCAATAAAGAATTAGAATATAAGAGAAAATTAAGATGATATAAGGAGATGATCAACAATAATCTAAAAAAGTTAAAATTATCTCTATGTTTTAACTAGCACAAAGAAATATTAAATCAATATTACTAAAATAAGAACAAACTCTCACGAGCTCCATATTGAAGTACTATGTTGGACAATTCCTAAAATATTACATGCCAGAAGAATTTTTCATCTTTGTGAGACTAAAAAGGTTGAAGATAAAAAACAATTTATCTTAAAATGTCCTACGTACATCCACATTAGATCACAATTTCAAAATATTTGTTACAATATCAACCTTCATAACGTTTTAGTTCATCAAAACTATGATGATTTAGGAATGCTTCTCTTAAAGTTTTTCAAGAACATAAAAAAGCATTCTAAATAAAACCAAGTAATTCATTACCTTTCTTAAGGTATGGAAAAACAAAGTTGATATCAATGGACATTAATAACCATCATTGGTCATCATCTAAAATAATCATTTTAAATGTTTAATACTTTCTTTCTCCTTCTTTTATGACTCATAATTTGGGAGCTTATTTAATATATATTAAATAAGAGTTCCCTTATGAGGAGAAAGTCATAAATGAAGGAGAAAACACGCACACTCTCTCTATACACACACACATGTGTGTGTATGTATGCATGTATGTATATATGTGCATATGTATATACAATCTATACATGTGCGTGTGTGTGTGTACACACACACACATATAGGAAAAAAACTCTTTGAGTGAGAAAAAGAAGTTGAAACTTTAAATATTGGGAGTTTTCAAGAAATAAGTGTATAAGGGATTGTTTAAATTGTATGATGTATTCTATTTCTCCATTTGGATTCTCAAAATTTCATATGCAAAAAATAAATAGAGCACACTGTGTTTTATGAGTTGGTGAAGATGATCTTCTCCAGTGCAAAGTTCAAATACAGAAAAACAATTTTGAGGTAATTTTCTGTCAATTTATTTTTTATGAATTGCTTGATTAATTTTAAATGGGATCATATCTAAACAACATTGAATCTAAATTCTATTAGCAAATTGTATCTATTAACCAAGATAGTATTGAAAATTTATATAAATTAGATAAGTAACATGAATCTAATCTCCTAGGTGAAAACTAACTAAACCAAATTATATTTTTAGTTTGTGTTTATTATTACGTTAAACATTTCTTTCTATAATATATGTGGTATTTGACTAAGAGATTCTTAAAAAAAAAAGAAAAAAGATTTGCACTAGATGGTTTAATGGTGGAGTTTTTTCTAGAATATTTTTATTTTTTGGGTGATGATTTATTGAAAGTGGCAAAAGAATCTAGAGTTAAAAGGGAAGATAACATGTGCTTTAAATGCCACATTCATTTCTTTAATAATGAACTCGAATTGGCCTTCTTCCTTTAGTGATTCTAGACCCATTTCCTTGTGTAACTTGGTTTACAAAATTATAGCTAAAGTAATTGCTAATAGGATCAAACCATTTTTGGATTCTTAAAAGTCCAAGGAGAAATCGGGGTTTCTTAGTAATAGGCAAATCTTTGATGTTATTGGTGTAGTGCATGAGAGTCTTCACACAATCAAAGTTAAGAAAATAGAAGAAATGATCCCTTATTTCAAAGTCTTCATATTATGTGACATTCTATAAAATCTACAAACAAATTAATGCAAGGAATGTAGATTATCAAAGAAGGTTATTGGAAAAGGAGAAGGTTTCCTTTATTGTGAGGAATTTATGGACCATAGATTGGTCTCTTGAGGTTCTTAGTAGGCATATTAATATCAGTATGTTGGTCACAATGGTATATCATCCTATATTTGTCTTTTGTTTTTGAAATTATGCCGGTTGACTGTAATATTTAATACGTTTGTAGCAATTTATGCAAGACTCCTAGTTTGTTGGAAGAAACTTGGACTATTCAGTATATATATATATATATATATATATATTATCTCTGAATTGGCTCATTTATCATTTTCAAGTAGTTTGGTTCAATCATTTTGTACATTTGTTATAGATTAGTTAAGAAATTACTATAGTCAAAAGGATGATGGATATGGACTAATGTCTGTGAGATATGGGAAAGTCAAGTTTTTCTATGTTACTTTTGATTCATTTACTTATGAATATCAAGTATCTCCTTTTTTGAAGTGAAATAAACTCCAATTTAAAAGTTTTTTGTATTTATGGAATTTTTAACCTAAAATTAATTAATTATTAATTTATATGAACCCAAAATTTTACAATGTTCGATACATTTTGTTGCTAAGTTACATTACCACATCAACACAATTAGGCCCTCAAAGTAAGTATTATGATGGATGTATCCTTATGAATCGATATATTTGTGTGGTTTGCAGTGATTGAGTCGTAATTGAAATTCATTTGTATGTTTCATGATAGTTTGTTCATCGAGTCCAAATGTGTATGAATTCATTTGTTTTAATGTTTTTTTTGTGTGTGTGTCTTGTTTATGTCGAATACCTTGTTATTTATCCTTTCATTTAGTTTATTTTACAATGGTGGTACAATGTTAGTTTATGTTTTTTTTTTAAAATATAGAATAGTGTCGAAATTCTTAATAAGGTTGAATATCTGAACATTATTTATCCTTGCATTTTGATTAGTAATTCATTAATGGTCTATAAATATAACAAAACATATAACATATCAAATTATATATGTTAAAAGAAATTAGATAAACTTATTTATAATATTATTGAAAATAAAATAAGTTAAAAAATAAAATATATTTATCCTTAACTTTATTTATATATTATTATTGAGAGCACAAAGCCAAATCAATAACAAGGTTCGATTGTCACTTATGGACATAGAACCTCGATGCAACTTTTTAACTAAACCATTGTTTTCTTATTCGTTTTCTCTTATATAAGGTATTAAATCATTGTTCAAAATATATGGTATTAAAACATTATTCAAAACCAAAGGAGGGTTATTATTTGATTGAAACAAGGGAGGTTGCTAAGCAACAAGTCCCTGCCCTAAGTTTTGGAGTCTGGTTGAAGTCTGGCTAATTGGACTGGATACTCTTAGCTATCACAATAGATGCAATAGATGCATATGCTACTTCATGCGAGAATGCATTCTAATGGTTTGTCACGTTCCTACTCCAACTCCTGCGAGAATGGTACTCCACATCAATCAACATTTGCACATAGGGATGGCTTTCTCCAAAGGTCTATTAAAATTTAAGAGCAGACATTCAATTAAGAGACCCAGGAATTCGTCCATACAACAGAAAAAAACAAGTGCATTTTATGATGAGGTTTGGGAGTTCATCCACTACGCTTCACAAGGGATTACTGGAAAAATTCTTATCTGGTATGCTTAGCAGTGAGATGAGTATTAAGTATTCTATCAGTGGCATTGTAACATTGTAACTATTCAATAATGCATTTATTGCAATTGTTTTTCTTTCACTGGAACAATTGCTAGCGCTTTTCTCAAGAATGGTTGGAGTGCTATCGCAGGAGATATAATGCTTTACTCCTTGTTTATCAGTGCAAACTCCTAAGAGTATAATCATCTTATCACTAAGGTGAAGATACAAGCAACTTGCAGGTAGATGGGGAAATTGAAATGGCGTTTCTTCCAATCGTCTTTCTGTAGAAGGAAAGAGTTGCACAGTCCAATTCCTTCTTGTGTCCTGCAAACCATACAAAAATTAGAACACAGATTGTAAATTCAGAGCACATTCTCGTTAGTAAGGTATTTGTTTTAACGAATTCAATTGAATTTGGTTGAATTGAATCCAGTTGGATTGATGAGGTTATACCTTCCTTACCTTTGACCCTAGCTGAAAGGCTACGAGAATGCATTCTAATGGTTTGTCACGTTTGCAGGAGATATAATGGTTTACTCCTTGTTTATCAGTGCAGACTCCTAAGAGTATAATCATCTTATCACTAAGGTGAAGATACAAGCAACTTGCAGGTAGCTGGGGAAATTGAGATGGCCTTTCTTCCAATCGTCTTTCTGTAGAAGGAAAGAGTTGCACAGTCCAGTTCCTTCTTGTGTCTTGCAAACCATACAAAAATTAGAACACAAATTGTAAATTCAGAGCACATTCTCATTGGTAACGTATTTGTTTTAACGAATTCAATTGAATTTGGTTGAATTGAATCCAGTTGTATTGATGAGGTTATACCTTACTTACCTTCGACCCTAGCTGAAAGGCTCTTGATTTCTTCCTGCTCCGCACTTGAACATAGCGAAGGTGAAAGTATCTGATTATGCCTTACTTTCTAGCTATTTGAGGGGAGGTTTTTATCTCGAAATGAAATATGCTTAAAAACGAAGCTTACTTCCGATACCAAAGCACAAGAGAGCATTTGAGATTTAAAAAATTGCAGTACTATATGTCTATATTCAACTAAGATAATGTACTATAATGTACAGAACCAAACCTGCTGATAAAGCTCAAACCCTAAACAGCTGATCAAGACCAAAGACTAAACTTGCTGATCATGATCAAACCCTAAACCGCTGCATGAGAACCTGCAAAATACAAGAGGCAGACAACGCGTTAATGAACAAAATCCATCCCAATAAAATCAGTAAAGAAAAAGAAGCCATCCGGGACCTTCCTAATGATAAAATAAGTCCTGGAGCCAACTCGCCAATACAGGATTAGTCTGGTTTGTGCAGATAATTCTCCCATCGAAGCGTTGGGGAGCACTAGGTAGCAGGTAGATACCATAGCACAAGAGAGCATTTGACATTTAAAAATTTGCAGTACTAATATGTCTATCTCATCACTTTGTAAAGCTTGATATACAAAACATTACATTTCATCACATGTTCAAATGATTATTAGCAATAAACATTAGATAATTATTAGCTACATTTGATAAACTGTGGAAATTCGGAGGCATTGGATTACTTTGAAATGCAACCTTTTGGAATTCTTTTGTTTCCAGTGCGAACTTCTAATGATGTATCGAGCATATCCAACATGAAACTTGAGAATCCATGAGCAATCTAAGAGGTTGCATCAAACATGGTGGCTGCATTAAGCTTTATTAGACAATCACATGAATGGATTCTCGCTGAGCTTGTACCCATAGACTGTAGTGGAGGAGCATGGAGAAAGGATAAGTTTGGTCCAAAATTCTTATATATAAATAATAAATGTCGATAATCTTAACTGTTTTTCTCTTTTAAATAATAATCAATCTACCTTTTCTCTATTATATTAGATGAAATCAATGCCAATGCCTTTTTAATAGTTAATAAACAGTTAATTGTTGGGAAATATTAAACCAATTCTTTTGTGCATCAATAAAGATGCACACAATAAAATACATTTCTTTTGATACATGAATATGTACACAATAAAATATGTTTTTATCATCATTGAAGAAGGCATCATGTTAACAACGGGAATCTCAATTGCATTGCACGATACAAAACTTTATATAGAAAAATGTCATATTATTACTTACATTCAGTTCCAGGTGACATATACGCCAGCTTTGCTTATGCTCAAAGCAACTTCGAAAAAGCATAGAGCATAAATAAAGGAAAGCTAATGGGAGTTAGGTCGTAATAACAGAAAAAAATCATAACCCATTTGTTGCGAGCGAATCTATGCATGTGCTGTATATTTATAATATTTGATAGTCCAAAATTCGATGTATATTATTGTGTTCCCAAATAAAAAGCAATCTCAAAACTGTGAGGATTCTCATGTAAAATAAGAGTATTGAAGTAGTCTATTTATTTTACAGAATCCAATTGAATGGAGACGACGAAAAATGCAGTGAGGACGTGCAGGATCTCTATGCACAGAATAAAATATGAAGTTTATTCACATGCTCGCACGTTGCTTCTCAGAGCTTGCTTCCGCTCCAACCTGTGATGCGTAGAGCTATGACGCCCATTGAATCTCTGCAATATTGATAATGGCGTAAAGTACAACAAGTCACAAAGAAGTTAATAGTCATTGTTGGTAAACTATCACTTGCTTGTAATCACTGTGCTTACAGATCAGTCTTATTGCTTCTACTAAGCGGTTCTGCTTATTACAATAATAAATCATGTCCTAACAAGTTATGCAATATATTGAAGGGATTTGTCTGGATACGGCAGACAGTTTGAAACACTTGTATAATCAATTTTAATACGGGATAGAAGTCGAAAGAAAAAGCTAATTGCATGGGATGCAGGAAATAAAAAATAGATAATGGTAATTGCATGGAATGAATTACAGTATGAAGACATTAAGATAGTTAAAACCTTCGCTGAGTAAACAAAATGATATTTGCACAAAATACAAACCTGAAAATTTCTATTACATATACTGAGAAAACAAAATGATATTTGCACAAAATAAAAACCTAAAAATTGCTATTACATATGAATTTAAAAAATCGTGAGAAACTGTACCTAATTGTTCTGCTCAGCTGTAAATTACAATTGAATTTGTTTGCAATAAGCTAATAAATAAATAGCGGATGTAACCTGATATCTGGCTCATAAATCTAGTGTCACTAGGTGTTACATGTCTGAAAGCATCTGTCAGCATCTGTCACCCGCAGCATGCAGCCTCTAACATGTGTACAATCCTGCAAAAGGCTAATCGACATCTAATACTTAGCATTAGACAAATGTTCTAAACATAAGACATGCCGGTGAACATAAGACATGCCGTAATGCTAAACATTAGACATACCCTTAGACATATGTAAGACAAATTTAACTTAGTCAATTAAAAAAAGGTATGATGGCCAAGTATGACAAACGCATGCACTAAGGATGGGTGCGGCAGTGTGCATGAGGGCCATGCGTCTATGGCCACACCTAACCACCGGTAGCCATCGGGCTGCATGTAGGCCCTCTTTGCAGAGTCCCAAGGTACCCTTTATGACATAAAACAGGCCTTATAACCAGTTAACTTTGTGCCCACAGATAATGCCAAGATTAAGTTATGTTATTTTTAATTTTAATTTTTGGATCATGTTCCTTAATCTAGCTGCCATTTTCGCGAAAGGACATCTCAAACATGTTCTTCTCATCCGTTTGTCATCCTGCATAGGAAGTCCATCAGTCTCTTCACATATTATTAGTTTATATCAGAACAGATGACATTGAGAGCGAGATCCTGACCTTCATGAGTGAGCTTAAGATCATGTAACATATTCCGGGGTAAAAGATTGTTGGGCAGGAGTAGTCCCAAGTAAGAATATCAAGGCTATGGCAAGTATCTAAGTGTGAAATGGGTTTATTGTACCTTTCGTTGCCTATGAGTGCCATCGAGGAACCTTTCCTTGCCTGAAGAGGCAGCAGATAAATAGGCTAGCAGGTATAACCAGACTTTCTGAACAGGTAAAGCATAAGAGGCAAAGGTAGAATGCCAAGTATGTAAAAATTTGTATTTCAATATTTAATATGAAATACTTATATTTTCTTTTAAGAACTAGTTCTACATGTGTAGATTCGAGTTGGATGATACTATAACTGCTCTCCCATTTTAATTGTTAAAATTGGTAGTTTGAACAAAGATTTGTTTTACGATTTAAGATCTTATTTATAGCTAGGAAAACAACAGAACGTTCTTTCATGGTTCGTCCTGTATTTTAGATAAAAGCTCATGTTAATGCTTATCAATTCCTGTAGTTTCTGGCTTTCGTGAGATAGATTCAGTGCTCGGTTCTGCATAGCAGCAGTGGAACCAGCGTAACCAGTGTAATTAGAAGAGAAATTCATGTTTTTGATTTTTTTGATCTTGGATTACACCAGCAGTCTGTGTCATACTTGTTGGGATATGGTTATGTGCAGAATATGATGAAGAAACATACTGTCAATTTTGGACTTTGCATATTTTCTTACGGTTGCATTGTCAAGGGTAATTTTGGGAAGTGTTTTATTGAATTTATTGACAGAATTCTGTTATTTTAGGAGTAGGCTATCTAGATAGGATTACTTGGAAAGAACTATCTGATAGATGTCTTATAGACTCAAAAATATTAAGTCTATATTGATTCTTCATTATGTTTCTCTTGGCTATTATTTTAGCAGAACTACCATATGCATTCTCTCTTTTTAGTTCGACTAAAGGGAAAGGATTTTTTCCCTAGTCAAACCCGAATGTAACAATATAAATATACTTAAGATATCAGATGGACGAAAATCGTTGAATGATGAGTCCGGATGTGATGTTGGGAGATGCATATTGAACGGAATATGTAGGGATGAACAGCAAGAACAATATGCTTTATCCTCCGATATAGGCTAGCAGCAGCTCACCATGTATCCAGTGTCAGGGCTCTGCGACGCATTTTATTTCGGGTGCGGTCCTTTCTTCACCGCCCTAACAAATAGGCAAGTGGTATGGCTTAGTCAAAATCATTCATGTTTGTTGGAAAGCGATCTCGAAGGCTACATATTGCTGAAGTCAGTGACATTTTAAAGCAGCCTTCTCTGTGCAGAACCTACAGGACATATCACAGTCAATTGATAAAGACAATTTGAGACAGCGTGCTAGTGATGAACCTTTATGCACATGCTAAGTAGCTTCCCAGTCAATGCCATATTATGAGATAGAAAAATGGGTTATTGAAATAATGATGTGGTTGAACAGATAGTATGAGAATATAATACCTATTTAAAAAAAGGGTAGACATGAGCAGGCTGTAATTGAGTGTCGATCCCTAAACATCAATGCCCGCTTTTAATCTGAGACTAAAACTTTTGAAGTAGATTAGTTTATGTTCTGTACAAGGAAAAATTTCGATATTGTAACCAGTTTTCTACGATAATTTTGACTGCAATTTGTCATAGAGTTGTTGTTACCTTTGTTAGCGGGTTTCTTTTTTACTGGGTTGCTTGATTGTGGATCCAGCAGCTTCCTCGCATCAACAGCAGCTTCCTCGCATTGGCTGCATGAAGATGGACTTGGACCAGGGAGCATGAAGAAGTATATGGACTTTCCAAAGTTTGAGCCTGTTGAGCTTAAGCCTCCGTATAACAACTTTTCCCTTCCCCATCTCTCAATGGAAAAGACACTTGCACTGCATGCAAAGGAGCTAGCATGGTGAACCATGCCACTTGGCATCAGGCAAAGGAGCTCCTTCTTGGCATCTGGCAAAGGAGGAGCTGGTGGCGAAGGAGCTTGATGGCAGCTAATGTGCTAACATGAATTTCCCGTCATTAATACAATATGGCAACTAATGTTTGAAAGTAATGCTAACAATTTTGTTAGCATTATTTCAAAATTGCTTTGCAATTGCTCATACCTTCGATGGAAAGCCAAAAAAGCATAGAAAAACCATTGATAATTTTTTTTATAGCCTCGAGATGAGGCCAAATAAGAGGTCGAATCCATTGATAGGTGGATGAAGCGGTTGTATTCAAATGATTCGTAGACTAAAAATGTTCGAATGCAAACTTTGGATAAATTATTTTGATTTGTGTGCAGTTTAATAGAAAAAACGGCAAAGCGATTCATATAGTCCGTGCTGGCCCGAGGGCAGGGACTAATAATAAGAGTAATATTTTTTAACAAAGGAAATGGTTTTTCATTTATTTAAAAGGGATCTGGGTCTTGGGGTTGACTTTAGATTGTTGATTGTTTTTTAATATAAAGATAGGAAAGTAAAATGGTGCAACTTTAAGAAAATATAACATAACTTTCAAAAAGTACTATTATTCTATTTTATTTTAAGACTTTTAAGTTTTAGTATTATTTACTTAATGTTACTATCCTTACACTTACAGAAGCTTTTGTAAAGACTATTAGTTTATGAAATTAGTGTGAATTTTGATATAAAGAAAATAATAGTAGTTTATTTTTATTTATTTAATTATTTTTATGTGTTAAATTTTTATTGATCTAAACAAATTTTATATGACTAATTTCATCATTGACTAAATTAAATAAAAATAAGAAAACAATAAAAATTACATATATCATGAAAACATTATAAAATTTATGAAATATTTAAGTGAGTGTTCTCATTTCATACACATATTTTTTACCTATTCCAAAACTTTCTACAACTTAAATCCATATGTTTATATGGAAATAGTGATGAAAATATTTAATCTTCTCTTATGCAATCATTAAACTATTTTCAAAAACAAAATATGCATTATTTTTATTTTATGTTTTTTAAGTGTGAACACAAAAATTCTTTCTTTTTCCACTTTTTCTTTTTAGTTTAATATAGTTTTTAAATAAAATTTTAAAATAATAAAATATTAATAAACATAATTATAGTTCAATATTTTTTAAATCAATTTTAAAATGAAACATTATTAATATAAATTACACATAAAAATTTAAATTCTAAAATGTTAAATTATTAAATTATTTACTACATTATAATAATAATTACAAATCAAAATTTGAATTATGAAATAGTAAATTATTATGATATTATTTACTAAATTATAAGTTAATAAAAAATATTTCATTTTATTTTAAAATAATAATATAAATAATTCCATAATATTAAATAGTGATAATGTTAAAAACAAATTTTATTTTTATTTCATATATATATATATATATATATGAGATTTGAATCTTTATTCCTTTTAAAAAAATAGTTTGAGTTTTGGATTATGTAATATTATTTATAGAAGATAAATTGCTTTATTATTTTATTTTCCTTGATAGAAAAATTACAATTTATTTATATTGAAGTAAACCATATTTTACATATATCCCATAATATTTCAAACAATCATATAGGCACTCTATATTTCTATGAATACATAGAGTCTGAAGTTATCCGAAAATCCATAAATGTCGTGTTAATACTATCAGGGAGTATGCACATATTAACTTGACATATTAGAACATATTATAATAAAAAGAAATTAGTCATGTAGGTCTATCAATTTTGTCAATTCATGATAGGTAAAAATATAATACTGAAGGCCCATCAATCCAAATACCCCATAAAGGGACCTGGATTTGTTGCAATTTAATGGTCGTTGATATGCTCCCACCAGTGCTAGACTCCTTCCTCAAATAATAGACCTATTTTTGAGAGGGAGTCAGCCAAATTGTTTCTTTCCCTATATATGTGATGGAATGGTACATACTAGAAATGGTCCATCAACCTAATAATTTCCTCATATATAGGGACCAAGAGGATATTTTTGGGCTTCATTCGATCCTTCATCCAATCGATAACAAGTTTTGAGTCATTGAGTACCCATTTCACAATTGCAATAGAGAGATAAAGCATAAGGGCAAGTAATTCATCCTTGTTGTAAATACATGGACCCAGTCTTGTTGTAAAAGAGATATGATAGATTAAGGGTACCTACTAAACCACCCACTATAGGATCAAATAGTGTTGCTCCATCAAAATATTAGACCCAAGGGAAAAAATGATCCACATGTTCTATCATAATAATTCTAAGTAGACGAGAAGGAATCTCTTGAGGGAATAAGTTAAAGATAACTAGACCATTGGTAGCACATATAATGGGACATATGTTCTTACCCTCAAATATATATTGATTCCTAGAGATCCAAACATACCAAATAATAATCATGAGCATAGCATTATAGTTCCTAAATATAGGATTTGAGAGCTATTATTCAAAATCCAGGACCAAAGACCTACCTACCCAGTGAAACTGTTTACCCTTTACATATGATAGATAGTCCCACACTTTCCTGGAATAAATAAAATGGATGGATATATGTTCAATGCTTTCATTACAAGACCTGTAGAGAGGGTATCTCCCTGGACCCACCCAAAATTTCTACATCAATATATCCCGTAATGAAATTTTATTTGACTGATCGACCCAAAACAAAATATTGCATTTCATAGGGTTCTTTAAATTATAGATAATAGAGTATCACGAGCATTGAGCAAGAGGGTATTGTTCAACTTTTAATGATAGGTATCCAATAATTTGAGTATATGTCCCACCTGTTATAGCTTAAAATGACACATCTCTTCGTGTGACCACTTTCCCATGATTTCGTCGCATGTCGACACTTCCACGACGACACTACATGAAAGTCAATGAAAATCACTGAAAAAACACCTATATTGGAGGAACCGTATCTGGAGTTCTCTAACTCCGTTTGACCTCTTCTCTACACCGTTGGAAAGGTATTTGAGTCAGATAAAACTTTATAGAATACACCAAAGTCTGAAAATTCCCAAAACTACCTTAAAAATGATATTTTTTATGTACACGTGAGTTTCCTTAAGGAAACCCGTGTGTTGCACGCGACTTGTCTATATAATACTTGCGTGTACCCTGAAAACGTGACTATTTTCATTGCAACCTGTGTGTCATATGCACATATTTGCATTGCAACCCGTGTGTATCCCCTGAACACATGACTGATGTCTCTGCAACCTGCGTGTTCGTGTCAAAAGATATGTTTTTCAAAATTCGGGTAATTTGGGTGGTTATGCAACTAAATCCTTTAGTTGTAACTAACTTGTCTTAGACCCTATCTCTTCAAAAGCATATAAATAGAGGTAGGAAGGTCCATGGGAGGGGATTGGAATCTTTGCATTGTTATGCTGGAGTCATTGGGACTCTCTTTGCCACACCTTTTCCCTTGAAGCTATCTCCTTGTGTTGCAGAGCTTGGAGGCTGAGTTCCTTGGTGAAGAGAAGCAGCAGAACCAGATCAAGGTTTCATGAGGTGCCCAACTTGGAGATAAGGTATACTTGTACTTTGTTTTCATGATTAATAAATATGTGATGTCCTTCTTATTCCCAAATCAATGTTTCTTATATATTGAATCTTTGTTTGTGATTAGTTGTTTATGATGATCATATTAGTTTCTCATATTGCTTTGATTATCATTGCTTTACATTTAGTCATATTGGTTTGAGGAAGGTATAATTCGTTTTGCAGGTCTCTTGGAGCAAGAGGAGTGAGAGGAGAAAGAAGAGGATTGAAGGGCTGCTTGGATCAACCTTCGTTTTTCAATGTATGAACCATTCTAATCTTTGAAACTTGCTTATATATACTTGCATAACCATTTACATCTCTCTTTCAACCCCAGTATGTTGACGGCCTCTTAAACCCTAGCCATAGGAAACTTTCCTTTACAACAGAACTAGCAATTCCACCGGGGAGAGCCTTGTATTTTCAAGGTTTGTTTGTATTTATTTCATCCTTTTGTAAAGTTTCAGGTCCTTATTTCCACTTAGAAATACATTCTCTTTCTGATAGAACACCTCCCTTGCCTTCCTAAGGCGGTTTTTGACCTTTTTTGGGTTTTTTCCCACCCACATGTGAGTTACAGACTACACAGTTGCATGTGTGGTTTTGTACACGTGACCTTCTATACTGTCAACCCATGTGTGACATGTGACCTGTCAGTAGTACAACTTGTTTGTGCCTCAGAAACAATGTTTTTTCCTGATTTTGTCGTTTTTTCTATTGTTTGAGGGCAGTTTGGTAGGTCTTTTGGGGTCCTCTGCATGTGCATGAATCCAAGGAGTTAGTGTAATCCCTTTTGGGTGTTATTTATATATGTGGTAAGTCCTTTTGTAGCATTAGGATTTTCTCTTTGCTCATCCCCCCCACCCCCTTTGCTTGGCATGATTTTTGGCTTATGTTTCTGGTCAGCCTCTGTCAATGATGTTTGTATGAACTTAGAAGATTATTGGTCTTTGTTTCCTTCTTCCTTTGTTGGTTAACTTCACCTTTCCAAAGTAGTTGACTTGTATCTTATGCAAGCCTTCCTTCCAAGTAGGGTTTATAATTACTTTAGGGCATTCTAGAGTCTGTTTGGTGGTTGCATAGCAGAGTTCCTTTTGCTTTGTTCTTGTCATCTGCATACTTTTGTTTGTAGGTAGTTTTTCTTTTGCATTTATAAAAGAAAAAGAAAAAGAACATATAGTTGTTTAATATGAATGTAGATTAGGGTTTTGTCTTTAATGCACTGCATATCATTATATTTGAAAAAATAAAAACAAATTGTTCTTTTGTGGCTTTCAAGTTTCTATTCGAAAAAAGAAAGAGAATAGTTTTTGCTTTTGGCATTTCATTTCTCTTTTCTTAGTCATTTTGTTTCAACTTTGAGTCAAAACACCACATATGTTTCATGCCATTTACACTCTGACTAAAAAAAACCTTTTAAAATGAATGATATAATTAAAAATTATTAGTTAGTTTTCTTTTTTAGCCTCCTACACCAACTAGCTTAGGCTAGACTTGTGGATTAGGGAGTTTCAACTCTCCACAAGTGTTTAAATTCAGATGCAGTTGGCCAATCAATAGGTAAACCCTATTCTATGTTGATTGTATCTAGGAAGCTCCCCTCAAAAGGGAGTTAAGCATGAGTTCATGTGGAGGATTGGACTGAGGAGATAACCCTCTGATCCCTTGTCAAAGCATAGACCAAGGTTTTTGCGCATCTGGGGACTTCTGTCAATACCACCCTTTAGGCCCCGTGTGGTGCCGGTGTTGACAGGGTTTCGGGCTTTGCTATCCTTCCCATGCATACGAATCAGGATTGCGACTGTCCCCCCAGACTGTCAGTATAGTTTCGGTAGCCTTTAGTCTCTTTGACATGTGGGGTTCATACACAGGTACACTGGGAGGCTATTTTTGGTTGACGTTGGACGGGCTTGGAAGGTAACCCTGGTAGAAGGTGTGGGAGGGCAGTGGGTGATTCCTTCGCTTGTTCTTAAGAACATCTACATGGACGCCAAGTAACTGTCTCTAAGATTTCTTTTGAAAATCATATCTTATACCTATTTGTCTGTTTGACTTTAGGATTTTTTTTTATTGAGTGTTGTGTGGTTTGTCTATACTTAGTCTGCCTTCAGGTGTGTGCTTTGTAATTTTGGTTTCTTGTTGACCTCAAACTTTGTCTTATTTTTTGAAGCTATGGCTAACACCCCTTTTAAAACCAACAAAGAGATCCTCATGCTGGGAAATCCTTGTACTATTCCTCTCACGGGGAATGTTGGTGTTCCTTTGATGGCCACCCTAAATCTGTTTGGATTCCCCTAGGGATAATGGTGTGGTTTTTTTCCACTCCAACTATCCTGAATTCTCATGATTCTTCTCAAGTAAGCTTCTTATATCAAGGGAATCAAAACAATGCTTCCCCTTCACCTGTAACTGATTCTCCTCCTCCTTCTACCTCATGCGGTGAAAGTACTGATACTAGTAACCAGCAGTCTAAAAGGAGTAAAAGAAGGAGGAATAGGAAGAAGGAACATAAGAAAGGGGGTACCCATTCAACCTCTATAGTTCAAGTTGAACCTCACCACCTAGCCTCTTTGGTTCATGCTAGGGGCACCTATCCAACCTCTACAGGTCATGTTGGATCTGAGCACTCAACCTCTACAAGTCAAGTTGATATTCACCATCTAGCCTCTGTTGATCATGCTGGTGGGATCCTACCAACCTTTCCAAGTCATGTTGGATCTAGTCACTCAGCCTCTACAGTTCATGCTGATAGCATTCGTTCAACCTATGATGTTCAAGTTGAACCTCCCCATCCAACCTCTGCAATTCATGTTGGATCCATCCACCTAGCCTCTGAAGTTCATGCTGGGGGCACACACTTAACTGCTATAAAGCATGTGGATCCTAGCCATTCAGCCTCTGTTGTTCATGCTAATGGTGCCCGTTCAACCTTTGCAGGTCATGTTGGACCTAGTCTCTCAGCCTCTACAGGTCATGCTGGGGGAAGTCTCTCAGCCTCTGTAGTTCATGCTAAAGAAAATCTTTCAACCACTGCAAGACATGTTGACACCGTTGAAAAGAGTACCCATTCAAAACACAAGCCCAAGATTCCTTGTAATCTTTGTGAGGGAGACCACCTTACTTATAAATTCCCTTCTATCGGAGAGGTGTGAAGAGTTTAATTTCATGGTCATCCCATTTTTGAACATTCTAAAGTCTCTCAACAACCAACCTCTCTTAGTCAGGTTGGACCCAGCCACCCAGCCTCTGGTGGTCATGTTGGGGGGAAAATATCAGCTTCTGTAGGTCATGCTGAGAGCAAACAGTCAGCCACTTCTAGTCATGTTGAAACCATTGAGAAAACTGGTTGTTCGAAGTGCAAACTTAAGTTACCTTGTAAGCTATGTGAGGGAGATCATCTTACTCACTAGCGCGCTGCTATCATAGAGGTGCAAAGAGTGTGGTCCGAGACTCAAGAATTTCCTTCTCCTAAACAACTTGTAGTTTCTCATCCATCTAATCAACCTTTGGTTGATCAAGTGGTCGAACCAACCTCAGCTTTGGTCAATCCCACTCTTCTTTTGGAAAGTGATCCTTATGTGATTGAACCAATTTCATCTTTGGTCAATCCCACTCTCCCTTCGGAGAGTGACTTTCATCAAGCGGTTGAATTGATTTCATTTTTGATCAATCCCACTCTTCCTTTGGAGAGTGAAGTTTTTGATAATCACATTTTCTTCACTGCCAGTACAAAACTTACTAAACAAGGTGGCACTAAACTTTCTTCAAATAAACTCGCACCAAGCTCTCAGATTGCTTCCTTTGATTGGGATAGCCTAGTTGAGCTGCACCTTCCTTCTAATGCACCTTTCTAGATAAAGGTCAGAGTTGGATAGTACATGATTGCTCATTGTATTGTTGATGAAGGAGTCTCAGGTAGTTTTAGCACTCAAAATGTACCCAGGTTGTGAAAGGTAAATCCTGAGGTAACAGCAAAAACCACTTTAGAAAGAAACTGGCTTTTCTTTCCAGAGAGGGATCTCTCAAATACAAATTTAACAAGGCCAGATATAAATCAACACTCAAAGATTATATAAATGGTTGAAACAATACACATAACCATTTGGAAATGGAGTCATATGTACATAAAGATATCACAAAGACATATGCATGAGATTTTATCAAAGGCAAGATAACCATTCAATCATAGTCATTCATTTAATTTCAGGTGCGGCAGAAGAGATAATGAACAGTCCATCAATACAGAGCATCAAGAGATGAGTTCTATATCGACTTTAGCAGAAACATTCATAGAATATCTGAGACAATGATCATAGCATAAATAATATGAATTCCAACCATTCAACACTATGTTTGAGATACGAAGAAAACAAATGGAGCGTAACACTGAAAAAACAATCACAAAGGAAGGGAAATACATACTGTAATGTAAACAGAACAGGAATCTCTGATAACCGCACACATTCAGCTTTGTTATTCAAAAATATATGTCTTCAGAAAATATTCATCAACAAGATGGGTTCCAACCCCCATCACATAAAGTAAATGAAATTATATACATAAAATAATTTCTTCTTCCAAGAAGATTTATAACTAAATAACCCGCTTAATCAAATTCTTGTAACTATATTCCTAACTCCTAGGAATAAACTACTTGCTTCGATCCTAACAGATAATTAAATTAAAATCAACTCGGTGACAAGGCTCGTCGAAACAGCTCCTCAGTGTGCAACACCTATTTTCATGAATGAAGGATATACTTTGTTTTTCCAAATCTTTCTATGGCTCTCCATTGCTCCACGCTTGGAATATCATACTCAATCATCTCCCAAATAGACACCTCCAGCTCCATGTAGGATTCATAAGACACTTTAGGAAACCCTCCCTGATGATCAGGAATTTCTGTAATATCTCAAAATCTTCTGTCAGCTTATCTACGATCAATTTCCCTATCAGCCCTTTTTCCAAATCGTCAAATTTAGAATGATCCATATGGCTTCGTACCAACAGGCTATGATAATGCTCTTGAGAAAACATTCGTCCCTCCTCGTCCCAAAAGGAAGGAAGGCCATCTTCAAATAATTCTTTAAAGTCCTCTTTGAAGTCATTAACCTGTGAGATCATTTCATCAGCCTTGTCTTGTACTGTCTTCATTAGATGATGTTTATGAATAAACCTTTTTTCCCACAGTACCATTGCCACTCTGTCTTTGACTCCTATGTCATGTAATTTTTGGTATGCTAATGAATTTAAGAGATTTAATGCATTCTGAGTTGTGCCAAGTGGTTTCCTCTCCATAGTTTCATTTACTAACTTCAGTCTTTGTTTGGACAAATTGATCAATATGATTTGATCATCAATGAAGTTCAAATACTGCCTGAACTTAGTAATTTATACGGATAATGTATCCCAAATTATGTGCTTTGCTCCCTGGAGAGGACCCTTTCCTATGTTCCTTTCTTTCAATTCATTAAATTTCTTCTGTAGATGACTTTTATCTTGCAATATCTTATTCTTATTTTCAGTCACCTTGGCTAGCTCGGATTTGACTTTTTCATTTTCCTCCTTTAATTCTCTTATCTCTTCATCTTTCAGGCTGACTTGGGACATGGGCACTAGTAAGTCATTTGTAGAAAAATCATTTAAAGGTTTTTCAATATTCACAATAGTTAAGTCCTCATCGGTGGGAGTCTGGCTCATTAGTTCCTCCATGATTTCTTTTTCTTCATTTTGATCCCTTTTCAGCAGTGAAATCTGTGCTATTAACTCGTTCCGTTCTGCTTGCCACTTATCCTTTTCTTCTTGTAATTTTACAGTCTTTCCTTTATACTCCATCATATCCTGATGAATCCTGTCATTTTCCTCTTGTAATGCTAATAATTCGGATGATTGAACATGTTCTGTACTTGGGATCTTCAGCCTTTTCTTCAATACCTGGAGGGCGTTGTCTTTTTCTTCTAGGAGTCTTTTGATTGCCTAGGTGTTACTTGTTTCATTTCCTGAGCTTATGATGTCTGCTTGCAGCTTTTTTTTTTGAATATAATTAACCTTGTTTTCAACCTCATGTTTTAACTGAAATTCCAACTTGTCAACCAAAACTTGTAACTTATTAATTCTTACCATAGCTTGCAATAAATCTGAATAAATAATGTCTCCCGTTTGTTTATGTAGCTGTATTTTATCTGGCACAATGATTTTGTCTAATCTCACTTCCATTTCTGACATCTTATTATCACTCACCATAGCCAAGTTAAAAGTATTTCTTTCTACGTCCCGAGTAGAAATCAAGGAAGTTTTTGGATTGTTTAAACTTCTCACCCGCGGGAGTAGATTCCTTGTTTCTTCTAGGGACTGCTTTTGCTTCTCCACATAACTAGTCATGAGCTCTTCTTTACAC
Organism: Pseudotsuga menziesii; assembly: GCA_001517045.1. NCBI lineage: Eukaryota > Viridiplantae > Streptophyta > Pinopsida > Pinales > Pinaceae > Pseudotsuga > Pseudotsuga menziesii. Next base: position 336,363 of record LPNX010484804.1, on the reverse strand, counting down.
TTGAAAACTAGGCCTGATTCTGTATTATCTACACCTTCAAAAGAAAATTGACTTACATGTACAGACTTTGTAGGAACCAAAGCAACTCTTTTGAAATCATCTGAAATAATTTCACTTAAATCTTTATCATCTTGAAAGAACTTGGCCTTTTTATGTGAACCATCCTCATCTATTTGCATACTTTCAGCTCCAGAAAGACTTCTTTTAACTAAAATATTAGAAACATTTGTCACTTGAGATACCACAACCGGTCTACTTCTCGTATTTTCATCAGATCCTGGAATTTCCATAAAGTGAAATAAATTGGCCACTTCATTCATACCTCCAACAATTTGGTGGTCAAATGGCTTACTTTTATTAGCTTGTTTTCTCAGGGAAATTATATGATAGGGGTCATAATTTACCCTTTGCTCCCTTTGAAAATCCATGCTTTCCAACAATTTCTCTATGAACACCAGAGCACCTTTATTTTTAAAAATAAAAGAGCCAACTTTAAGAGGGAACTTAATATTGGAAGATTTCTTAAAAGCCCCAAAGTCTTCTTCTTCTACATGTACTCTCTATCTCATATACTCCAATGCAAAAACTCTGGGAGTGAGAAAAGTAGGCAGCCTATAAGGCTCTCCAGTAAAACCATATATTCTCAAAACGGTGAAATACTTATACAAAAACCAATCTTCGACCCTATCCTCAGGTGAGGATTGCATCATGCTTTTCATTTCTTCTAATACCCGAGGCAACACTTCATCAAACAACATCTTGTATATTTCTGACATGATAGAATTGGCAAATTCAAACATGTTGATTTGCTTGAGCAAATATGAAGAGAATATCCTACTTAAGAACTGCAATTCGGTGACATTTGAACATAGTAACACGTTCAGCAAATAATTTTGAAACTTAAAAAACTTGACTTTTGGAAACTCACTCAATTGGAGATGTATAGCTTCTGCTAGATACTCATCTAAACTGAAGACATGAACTGACTGAGACTCGGGACTCATCGAACTCATTTTTAATAGGAAGCCCACGATGACTTCATTGACATGACAGTCATCATCTAGACCCAAGACTTGATAGACTAAGGACACAACTAATTGAACTTCATCTCTGTAAATGTGAATAGGATATGGCAGAAAAAATACCATCTAGTGACTGACCCTCGTTCAAAATGCTAGACAAGAATTTGCAATGAACCTTAGTTTCACAATTTTTGTACACTTAAGATAAAACAGACTCGTTTACAGGCTCACGACTATCGGGGTAATTGTCGGGCAAGTTCAGGGTTTCATGGATGACCTTGGCATCTATTTTACACAGTATCCTAGACGTAGAATGAATTACAATAACTCTCTGAGAAGAAGAATAGTTAACTGAACACCACTCGGAAAACTCGGGAAAATGCAGGGTCTACTCAACAGCAAAATGATACAAAAACAATTTTCAAGCATTTAAAATGTCATTTCCCTGCGAATTGTATCGCCATAACCTTTCTTTGCTAACTGATACACTTCCCAGAGACAAGAAAGGATCACATACCCCTTTATCCCTGTCAACCAAGTATTCTTCTCTCTCATCCAAAATATGTTTAAACCCTTGTAAATCTTTCCCTTTATCCATAATACAGACAACAATGGTAACTCAGCGGATGAATTTCGGGTATTCGGGACTTACCTGTTACTATGGCCGCATATATTTCGAGTTTGACTATTAAACGGTGGTGAGCAAGCAATCCTTTTCATTCATCCAGTGCAAATAAAAAATAGTTCTTCAAACAAGTCAACTCTACTTATATAGGAGCCCACTCTAGAGGCCCCCTTTAGCGGTTTCCGCCAAACTACTTTTGCCTGCGGAATGCACCACAAACTGCCGCGTGTACCGTGGTTTCCATTCCGCTACCAATTTTTGTCTCCATCCACTACACAACTCCCCGCTCCGGATCCACCAACGATCATCAATGCATTTTACCTTTATTTTCTAGCCGTCGGATGAGGCTACACATACCCATTCCGCTGAGCTTCTCCGTTTTATCGAACGTGCAAGTTGATGGAGCGGACTTCATGCTGATCGTAGATTTTTCGGGCTAGATTTGTGACCGTTGATATTCATATCTCATTGAATACCCTCGTACGTCTTTATTCTCCTCGCATCTTCATAAGGCAAACACATTATAAGCCGTCGATCTCCATCTCCTCGCTTTACACCATTGGATCCCGTGATAATTCCTTGCTTATGTGCCCCCTATTACACTTTCATACCATTATATTTAACCAAACTTTTCAAGCAACTATTATTTCTTCTTTATCATGGTTTCTTCGACCCTCTGCTAGGTAGAGGTGTTAACAACTGGCTCCATCTGGGGATGATATCCTCCCTGTGAGGTATCAAAGAACTCGTAGACTAGGTGCCTGTCTTTAATCTTTTCATAATAGCTTCCAGAAAACTTGTCTTTTGTTTTTCGTAGATATAATGTTTTTTAGAAAGGAATAGTACGCCTCCTAAATCTTAGGGCCTTCACCGCGGGCTTCAAACACATTCAGCCTACGGTCCATATTGGCTTGTAAATAAAAATAAATATTTACAGGCTATAATACAAGTTTTACCCTCCTCCCTAGGATAGGTAATGTTACAAATATCTTCCATTAACAGGGTTACTATCCAGAGGAACCCTGTTCGGGTATTCTAGCAGAAATGTGTTTTGTCCTCTATATCTAGCAACAACATAAGGACCTACCCACATATGATCAAATTTCCCATGTTTGTCTTCTTTAGGAGCATCCCACTTCAAGACCAAATCATCAATATGAAACTGTTCTTCTTTGATTCTTCTGTCAAAAGTATTTTTCATTTTTTCCTGATGTAACTTCACCTTGTCATAAGCCTTATTCCTTTGTTCTTCCAACTCAATAATCTGGTTTATCCTCCTTTGCATGTGATTTGGTTCTTCTTGCTGATCTTGGAAATATCTCATAACTGGAACACCTAACGACGATGGAAAAATGACTTCAGTTCCATACACCAGTTGGAACGGGGACATGCCAATTGCCCTTTTGGTACTAATCCTGTCATCCCATAGAGCATATTTGAGCTTGGTGTGCCATGAATTTTTATTATCTTCCAACAGCTTCTTGATGATCCTTACTAAGCTTTTATTTGAAGATTCAGCTAACCCATTTCCCTGCGGATAATAGGCAGTTGAATGATTGAGACTTATATGCCAATTTGTGACATAAATCAATCATTTTCTTGGATTTAAAAGCAGCTGCATTGTCTGTTACTATTCTTTTGGGGCACCCGAATCGAGCCAATATGTTTTCCTCAATAAAATCCATGATTACAGTTTCAGTGGCCCTTCTGGTGGGAATCGCTTCAATCCATTTTGTAAAATAATCCATAGCTATCAGAATCCATTTGTGTTGTCCCGACGAATTGGGGTTTATTTCTCCAATAAAATCCAAACCCCACTGTTGGAAAGGAGCTTCTATCGTTATTGGATTTAAAGGAAGAGGAAGTACTTTTCTCTTTCCATCAAAAATCTGGCATTGATGACACCTGCTGGTTTCTTTATACACATCTGAAAATAATGTAGGCCAATAATAGCATGCTCTTAGAATTTTATTTGCAGTTACCTTCCAAGAATGATGTCCTCCACAATCTCCCTTATGAAATTATTTGACTGTTTGTTGAGCTTCATTTTCTAAAAGACAGTTTAGTAACACTCCTCCGGGGTCTTTCCAATAAAGATACTGATTTATAATACAAAAATTGGCAGCTTTCAATTTTATGGATCTTGCCCTTGACTTACTCGATCCAACTGGTGCTTGTAAATTTCGAAGGATGTAAACAATATCAGAATACCATGGAGATGCCACAAAATCAGCCATTACTTCCACTTCTGTATCTAACTGGTTAGATTGGTGAGATAAGAAATTGATTTGTAAAGATTCACAATTTGAATTTGTCATCATTTTTGCTAATTCTTGTCCCTTAACCAGCTTAGTAGGCTTTATTTCTATGTTGTACTCCAGTAATGTAGCTATCCATTTTTCCCTTCTGCCTTCTGGATCAGGTTGTGTCAAAATTCCTTTCATTACAGCAGTCGAAACATGTGCGATTATATGTGAATGTAGAATATATACTTTGAAATCTTTCAATGCTTTGACTAAAGCATACACCTATTTCTCCATGATGTCATATTTTAATTCTCCATCCCTCAACATTTTGCTAAAGAATGCTATGGGCTGTTCCAAATTCTCATCATTCTTCTACAATAAAACTGTTGCTATGGTATACTCTGAAGCATATGAAAATACTGAGAAATCTTTGGTAAAATCTGGACTCACCAACACAGGAGCATCTGATATTGCTTTTTTGATTTCCCAAAAAGACTTTCTAGCTTCCGCATTCCATTTTATCTCATGACCCTTCTTCAACATATTTGTGATATTCATCAATATTTCAGTGAAACTTGGCACAAACCTTCTTAAAAAATTCACCTGCCCCAAAAATGATTGTATCTCTTTCTTACTCCTTGGTTCGCCTACTTTCAAAATTACACTCACCCTTTCAGGGTCAATTTTTATTCCATCTTTAGATATTATATGGCCCAACAACTTTCTTTCTTCCAATGCGAAATTGGACTTCTTTGGATTTAATGATATACCAAATTTCCTACACTTCATGAAAACTTTCTCTAAATGATACAGAAGTTCTCTGTCATATTTTGAATAGACTGTGATGTCATCCATGTAGATTACCACAAAATTCCCAATTTCTCCTGCAAAAGCAATGTCCATAGCTCGGTGGAAAGTAGCTCCTGCATTCATTAGGCCAAAAGGCATCTTTGCATACATAAAAGTGCCCCAAGGTGTAGTAAATGCAGTTTTTTCTTGATCTTCAGGTGATACTTTGATTTGATTATAGCCAGAAAAACCGTCCAACATTGAAATTCTCTCAGCTCCAACTACTTTCTGCAATATATGGTCCATCTTTGGCAAAGGATAATTGTCTTTCATAGAAACTTTATTTAAATTCCAGAAATCTATACACAGTCTTATTTCTCCGTTCTTCTTTCTAACAGGAACCAAATTTGCAACCCACTTTGAAAATCTTAGAGTTACAATGATCTTGGCATCAAATAACTTTTTAATTTCCTTCTCAATTATGGGAAGCAACTTAGGGTTTATCCTTCTGAGTTTCTGTTTGAAAGGATTCTCCCCAGGATTTATAGGGATAGTATGATGTATGATAGATGTATCATACTCCTTAAGGTCTTCATAACTCCAAGCAAATACATCTATATATTTTTCCATTAATTTCACATATTCTTCCTTTTCTTTTTCAGGCAAACTCTTGGATAATTTTATAATCTTAGGATTCTCTTTAGTGCCAATATTCCTATCTTCAACAACATTCTCAACATGATTTACTTTAGGATTCTTAGCAACATCATTCTGATCAAAATTTTTTTCCAAAGGGATCAAACCTCTTGGTATGAAATTATTTTTTAATTGAATAATATCCTTTCCTCCCAAGGTTCTCTTTAGTTTTTCAGCGCCCTCTTTTTCTTTCTCAAGTTCTTCATCACCCTGAAAGGTCTCATCATCATTATTTTCGGTGTCAATATGAGTATTTACAAAATCTCCTGATAGTTCTAAAAATCTTCTGATCTGCATGTCGTCTTCGAAGACTTGCCAATATTTAGAATTATTGGGAATAGATGGTCTATTCACAATTTCCACCTGGTATTCCCTCTGACTAGCAACAGGGGTTTTAAATTTTCTAGCAGCCACTGCTAAAGAATCTACCACAATATTTTCATGTCTCGACACTACCTGAATCGCGTGCTCTATAAAAAAGTTACCAATCATATCCCACACTTTGTTCCTATAAGCTCTCATCCGGGGATGCCTCATTTGAAAACTGTCATTCACTTGGTTTATCACCAATTCTGCATCTCCTAAAACTTTTATCCTTTGTGCTCCCAAATCTTTCAAAGCATGCAACCCCAATAATAAAGCTTCATATTCTACTACATTATTGGTGCATTCAAATGTTAATTTATATGATAAAGCTTTGAAATCCCGAATAGGATAGATTATATACACACCAGCCCCAGCACCTATTTTTGTAGCAAATCCATCAAAGTACATAGTCCACAAGCCTTCCCTTTTTTGTTTTGCCTCCAAAGCTTCTTGTTCCATCATTTCTTCTTTCTTATTTTCTTCAGACTTTTCCTACAATGTGGCTTCTAACTCACATGGGATAGTATCATTAAAGAGAATAGAAGACCCCAAATCAGTATCGACAACATATATATGATGAAATTCAGGTTTATCTTGACTGCTTACTACATAGGGAGTTCTTTTTTCACTATACAACCTTCTGCTCCCATCTTGAATAGAAATCGTAGCATATGACATATCCATTTGTAGACTACCTTTCAACTTTGAAGTCCAATATCTTGACAACAATGCCCCAAACTTAGGTGGAATATCTGCTAGTACCACATCCATGACTATAGTTTTAGATGGTAATTTATTCAGAGTCACTACCATATCTTTGATCAAACCAAGGCATTTTACTCTTCTAGAGTCGAAATAATACAAATCTTTATAGGGTCTTGTCACTTCCAGTCCCAAACTTTCAACTACTCCCTTCGGCATTAAATTGTGTGATGCTCCTGAGTCTAACATAGCATTGTGGACTACCATATCATACACATTCAAACTCAAATAGAAAGGAGGGACTTCTTCATTTTCCAGATTTTCAACCTTTGACCCAAATGAAATAGTAGGATTATCATCATTCAACTCTAAAATATCAGATTGCAATTCTCCTTAACCTTTGACCATTTTTGTTATAGTATCTCTATATTCATTGTTTCTCAACAACTCATTAGATGGAACAAAATTTTTTAACTTTGAAAGTTCATTTTGCAAATTAAAACTAGAACCAACCCTTTCTACATCAATTGGGGCCACTTGCATCATTCTTTTGTCTCTTTGTCTCTCATTTTTGACTTCTTTATTTACAAGAGATTCTTTTTGCACTTTTTTTCCCTTTTCTACATTTAGGGAACTCATGGAAGGTTGATTTGGATTTGCCTTCCCCTTATTTATGAAAACTTCCCTGTTTCTCAATTTGATTTTCCTTTGCACATCATCCATAGGATGTAAATAACCCCTTTGATACTGCTCTATCTCCCTTTCAAATTCCTCATTTTTACCTTCCTGTTCAAAGATGTTATGTTCTTCTTCAGTAAGATATATCTCTAAATCCGGTTCTCCAAAAAGATGAAATTCATTTTCAGTAGGCTCCTCTTCATCAACAACATAATTCTCAGGAAATGGTGGTCGAATTTGCTGTTCTTCTTGATTTCTTGGGTTTCTCATGTCTCTCTACCTATTTTGTGGAAGAACAAGGGGATTTGGTCTTCTAAAATTGGGGTTCCTGATTTGAGGGTCGGCTTGTTCTCTGTTAAATCCCCTATTATCCATAGTTAATCTGTCCATCAACTTTTCCATCATATTCAACATCATTTCAAATTTGATATCATTAGTAGAAGAAGAAGCAACAGGCAAATTCTCTTCCTTCTTCGTCCTATCAATATCTTTATGTTTCATTTTTCCACTTGGCATCATATTTGCTTCCACTTCTAGAGCATCTGTAAACATTGCAGCAAGAGTCGCTGATTTTCTCTCCCTTAATGAAAATGCAAAATCATTATCAAAGGCTCTAGCATAATGTAGTTTAGCAGCGGCTGTAGAGAGTTTTATGTCTTCCAGAATAGAATTATATACCCTCATGAACCTGCTTGAAAATTCATGGAAAGATTCAAAACCTCCTTTTTTGAGACTGTTATACTAAGACAAGAGCTGTAAAGGATTTTGTTTATCATCCCACCTATCTTGAAACGCATTCTGGAAAGCCTGAAAATTCATTATAGACCCATCTGACAAATCTTTAAACCATTTCTTTGCCTCACCTGACAAACTTTGAGCAAATAACTGCATTTTAACATCCGCATAATCAACTTCTTCTAAGTCAACAAAATCTTCAAAATTAGCCACATGCTGCTTTGCAGTTATGTCACCTTCTCCATCAAATAAATAAATTCTTTGGGAATAATTTTGAGGAAGGTCATGCAATAAAGCGGGCAAACGCAAGGGAGAAAATCTGGCTGCCATTGGTCTAGGTGGGTTCAAAGGAAATGAAGACTTTTGAGTATTTTGCACAACAAATGTTTCAACTTTTGTAGTCTGTTGTAAATCTCTCCAGAGGGAATCCAGCAAATAAGATTCCAATCTACGAGAATTAAACTCAGTAGTCTTAAGATTAGACTCAGAATTAGTTTTCAACAAACTCCTCCCAACATTAACTTCCCATTCTGTATCAATAGGAGAATCTTGAGAAGATGATGCACCAAACAAAGGAAAACCTAATTTTTCTTTATCTTTTCTCTTAAACAAATTTTCCGGATCATCCAAAATTTTTAAGACTTCAGTATCAGAATTACGTCATGTATGTCTTCTTGAAGCCAGAATGACTCCTTAAGATTTGAAAAAAGTTTTACAATGGAATCGCCAGGGAAAATATACAACCTTCTTTACTGATAAAAATTCCTATTTTCCCACATAAATATTTCTTCAAACTTTGTCGTTCTTCCCAAGGAAAATGTACACTTTCATTCCCTGGCAACAACGCCAATTTGTTAGCACTCAGAATGTACCCAGGTTGTGAAAGGTAAATCCCGAGGTGACAACAAAAACCACTTTGGAAAGAAACTGGGTTTTCTTTCCAGAGAGGGAGATCTCAAATACAGATTTAACAAGGCCATATATAAATCAACACTCAAATATTATATAAATGGTTGAAACGATACACATAACCATTGGGAAATGGAGTCACATGTACATAAATATATCACAAAGACATATGCATGAGATGTTATCAAAGGCAAGATAACCATTCAATCACAGTCATTCATTCAATTTCAGGTGGGGCAGAAGAGATATTGAACAGTCCATCAACACAGAGCATCAAGAGATGAGTTCTATATCGACTTTAGCATAAAAAATCATAGAATATCTGAGACAATGATCAGCGCATAAATAATATGAATTCCAACCATTCAACACTATGTTTCAGATACGAATAAAAAAAAATGGAGCGTAACACTGGAAAAACAATCACAAAGGAAGGGAAATACAGACTGTAATGTAAACAGAACAGGAATCTCTGATAACCGCATGCATTCATCTTTGTTATTCAAAAATATATGTCTTCAGAAAATATTCATCAACAAGATGGGTTCCAACCCCCATCACATAAAGTAAATGCAATTATATACATAAAATAATTTCTTCTTCCAAGAAGATTTATAACTAAATAAACCGCTTAATCAAATCCTTGTAACTATATTCCTAACTCCTAGGAATAAACTACTTGCTTCGATCCTAACATATTATTAAATTAAAATCAACTCGGTGACAAGGCTCGTCCAAGCAGCTCCTCAGTGTGCAACAACTGTTTTCATGAATGAAGGATATACTTTGTTTTTCCAAATCTTTCTATGGCTCTCCATTGCTCCGCGCTTGGAATATCATACTCAATCATCTCCCGAATAGACACCTCCATATCCATGTAGGCTTCATAAGACACTTTAGGCAACCCTCCCCTGATGATTAGGAATTTCTGTAATATCTCAAAATCTTCTATCAGCTTATCTATGATGACTTTCCCTGTCAGCCCTTTTTCCAAATCGTCAAATTTAGAATGATCCATACGGCTTCGTACCAACAGGCTGTGATAATGCTCTTGAGAAAACATTCATCCCTCCTCATCCCAAAAGGAAGGAAGGCCATCTTCAAATAATTCTTTAAAAGCCTGTTTGAAGTCATTAACCTGTGAGATCATTTCATCAGCCTTGTCTTGTACTGTCTTCATTAGATGATGTTTATGAATAAACCTTTTTGCCCACAGTACCATTGCCACTCTGTCTTTGACTCCTATGTCATGTAATTTTTGGTATGTCAATGAATTTAAGAAATTTAATGCATTCTGAGCTGTGCCAAGTGGTTTCCTCTCCATAGTTTCATTTACTAAATTTAGTCTTTGATTGGCCAAATTGATCAATATGATTTGATCATCAATGAAGTTCAAATATTGCCTGAACTTAGTAATTTATATGGATAATGTATCCCACATTATGTGCTTTGCTCCCTGGAGAGGAACCTTTCCTATGTTCCTTTCTTTCAATTCATTAAATTTCTTCTGTAGCTAACTTTTATCTTGCAATATCTTATTCTTATTTTCAGTCACTTTGGCTAGCTCGGATTTGACTTTTTCATTTTCCTCCTTTAATTCTCTTATCTCTTCATCTTTCAGGCTGACTTGGGACATGGGCACTAGTAAGTCATCTGCAAAAAAATCATTTAAAGGTTTTTCAATATTCACAATAGTTAAGTCCTCATCGGTGGGAGTCTGGCTCATTAGTTCCTCCATGATTTCTTTTTCTTCATTTTGATCCCTTTTCAGCAGTGAAATCTGTGCTATTAACTCATTCCGTTCTGCTTGCCACTTATCCTTTTCTTATTATAATTTTACAGTATTTCCTTTATACTCCATCATATCCTGATGAATCCTATCCTTTTCCTCTTGTAATGCTAATAATTCGGATGATTGAACATGTTCTGTACTTGGGATCTTCAGCCTTTTCTTCAATACCTGGAGGGCGTTGTCTTTTTCTTCTAGGAGTCTTTTGATTGCCTGGGTGTTACCTGTTTCATTTCCCGAGCTTATGATGTCTGCTTACAGCTTTTTTATTTGAATAGAATTAGCCTTGTTTTCAACCTTCTCATGTTTTAACTGAACTTCCAACTTGTCAATCAAAACTTGTAACTTATTAATACTTACCATAGCATGCAATAAATTTGAATAAATAATGTCTCCCGTTTATTTATGTAGCTATATTTTATCTGGCACACTGATTTTGTCTAATCTCACTTCCATTTCTGACATCTTCTTATCACTCACCATAGCCAATTTAAAAGTATTTCTTTCTACGTCCCGAGTAGAAATCAAGGAAGTTTTTGGATTGTTTAAAATTCTCACCCGCGGGAGTAGATTCCTTGTTTCTTCTAGGGACTGCTTTTGCTTCTCCACATAACTAGTCGTGAGCTCTTCTTTAGACTTGAAAACTAGGCCTAATTTTGTATTATCTACACCTTCAAAAGAAAATTGACTTACCTGTACAGACTTTGTAGGAACCAAAGCAAATCTTTTGAAATCATCTGAAATAATTTCACTTAAATCTTTATCATCTTGAAAGAACTTGGCCTTTTTATGTGAACCATCCTCATCTATCTGCATACTTTCAACTCCAGAAAGACTTCTTTTAACTAAAATATTAGAAACAATTGTCACTTGAGATACCGCAACCGGTCTACTGCTCGTATTTTCATTAGATCCTGGAATTTCGATAAAGTGAAATAAATTGGCCACTTCATTCAGACCTTCAACAATTTGGTGGTCAAATGGCTTATTTTTATTAGCTTGTTTTCTCAGGGAAATTATATGATAGGGGTCATAATTTACCCTTTGCTCCCTTTGAAAATCCATGCTTTCCAACAATTTCTCTATGAACACCAGAGCACCTTTATTTTTAAAAATAAAAGAGCCAACTTTAAGAGGGAACTTAATATTGGAAGATTGCTTAAAATCCCCAAAGTGTTCTTCTTCTACATGCACTCACCATTTCATATACTCCAATGCAAAAACTATGGGAGTGAGAAAAGCAGGCAGCCTATAAGGCTCTCCATTAAAACCATATATTCTCAAAACGGTGAAATCCTTATACAAAAACCAATCTCCGACCCTGTCCTCAGGTGAGGATTGCATCATGCTTCTCATTTCTTCTAATACCCGGGGAAACACTTCATCAAACAACATCCTGTATATTTTTGACATGATAGAATTTGCAAATTCAAACATGTTGATTTGCTTGGGCAAATCTAAAGAGAATATGCTACTTAAGAACTGCAATTCGGTGACATTCGAACATAGTAACATGTTCAGAAAATAAGTTTGAAACTTAAAAAACCTGACTTTTGGAAACTCACTCAATTGGAGATGTATAGCTTCTGCTAGATACTCGTCTAAACTGAAGACATGAACTGACTGAGACTCAGGACTCATCGAACTCATTTTTAATAGGAAGCCCAAGATGACTTCATTGACATGACAGTCATCATCTAGACCCAAGGCTTGACAAACTAAGGACACAACTAATTGAACTTCATCTATGAAAATGTGAACAGGATATGGCAGAAAAAGACCATCTAGTGACTGACCCTCATTCAAAATGCTAGACAAGAATTTGCAACGAACCTCAGTTTCACAATTTTTGTACACTTCAGCTAAAACAGACTCGTTTACAGGCTCACGACTATCGGGGTAATTGTCGGGCAAGTTCAGGTTTTCACGGATGACCTTGGTATCAATTTTACACAGTATCCTAGAAGTAGAATGACTTACAATAACTCTCTGAGAAGAAGAATAGTTAACTGAACACCACTCGGCAAACTCGGGAAAATGTAGGGTCTGCTCAACAGAAAAATGATACAAAAACAATTTACAAGCATTTAAAATGTCATTTCCCTGCGAATTGTATCGCCATAACCTTTGTTTGCTAACTGATACACTTCCCACAGACAAGAAAGGATCACATACCCCTCTATCCCTGTCAACCAAGTATTCTTCTCTCTCATCCAAAATATGTTTAAACCCTTGTAAATATTTCCCTTTATCCATAATACAGACAACAATGGTAACTCGGTGGATGAATTTCGAGTATTCGGGACTTACCTGTTACTGTGGCCGCATATATTTCGAGTTTGATTATTAAAGGGTGGCGAGCAAGCAGTCCTTTTCATTCATCCTGCGCAAATAAAAAATAGTTCTTCAAACAAGTCAACTCTACTTATATAGGAGCCCACTCCAGAGGCCCCCTTTAGCGGTTTCCACCAAACTGCTTTTTCCCACGGAATGCACCACAAATTGCTGTGTGTACCGTGGTTTCCATTCCGCTACCACTTTTTGTCTCCATCCACCACGCAACTCCCCTATCCGGATCCGCCAATGACCGTCAATGCATTTTAACTTTATTTTCTAGCCGTCGGATGAGGCTACACGTACCCATTCCACCGAGCTTCTCCGTTTTATCGAATGTGCAAGTTGACAGAGCGGACTTGATCATAGATTTGTTGGGATAGATTTGTGACCGTTGATCTTCATATCTCGTTGAATACCCCCACACGTCTTTATTCTCCTCGCATCTTCATAAGGTGGACACATTAGAAGCTGTTGATCTCCATCTCCTTGCTTTACACCATTGGATCCCATGATAATTCCTTGCTTACACGCCCCTTATTACACTTTCACACCATTATATTTAACCAAATTTTTCAAGAAACTATTATTTCTTCTTTATCATGGTTTCTTCGACCCTTTGCTAGGTAGAGGTGTTAACAGGTAGTATCATATCTTCTCGTGCTTGGTGAGGCATGGGATCTCCTAGCCTTGTGTCGACATCTAGTCAGTTATCGGTGTTTGATAGAAGAACTAGTATAGCCTTGAGAATTATTTCTCAAACATTTGTTACTTTGGGTGGGAAGACCATCTTAGTCGACTTCATGGTGATAGAAGCCCCCTTAGAGTTTAATATGCTCCTCGGACGTGATTATGTCTATTCCATGCAAGCTATGGTGTCAACATTATTTCATGTGATGTACTTTAATCGTGGTGAATAAATTGTCACTATTGATTAGTTGGCTTTTCTTGATCCATCTCCTAGCCCAACTAGAGACCAGGTCTTTCCTTTATTGATTCCCAGTGTTTTTATAGATACTACCTCGCCACGGGTGAGCTATGTGGCCTCAAGTCCTTTGCATTCAATTTCTACTGAGACGTAGCCTCTGTTTTCATGCTTACCTTCTCGGGACTTGGTCCCAGTAGTTGACTTGGAGAGTCATCCTATACATACCGGTGGAGCCTGCTCTCCACTCTGTAAATCCATTTGAAAGTTTAGACATGTGTCCTATCTCGGATGATCTCCTTCCTTCGGATGAATTCTTCCTAGAGTCTTTGATACAGTCTAACATTCTTACAGATGTTGGTTTAGTTGTGACTAAGTATAACCTTTATTTGCTTCATAAGCCTGACCATCTCATGGATCGGTCTTCTTATGTTGGTATTTTTGAGTCTTTGGACACTCCCTTCGAACAACAAGCTAGTGATCCTGATGAGTTTGATTTTCTTATGAATTTTTCAATTCCCATGATACTGAGTTTGTTCCTGTAAACACTATCTCCCTTGTTTATTTTTTCTCTCCTTATGAGGTTGATCTTACTGATTATAAACCCTCGAGCTTTGGTGCTATAGAATCTTCTTTGGTCGATTCTGCCTTGAATTTCCCTTTTGTAGATGATAGAAAAGTCGCATGTGTTTTTGCCAAAGTGATCTGCATCGGATCTTTTCTTCTGAATGTGATTCTGATGTTGTTGTCTCTTGGAGATGGTATTTTTAGTTGGATTCACAATTGTTTACTGGCATCGCCTTGTTGTTCAAGATGTAACTTCATTTGCATGTATCCTGCTCGCGCTTTTGAGCATGATGCCGGCTTCCACGCTTTTAGCTCGTTGTATAACCCCTCATCTCTATTCTCATCGTCCCTCAGCCTTGTATCATCTTACCTTTGCAACTTGAAACCCTTTAACTTGAGGAGATGCTCCCGAGTGTCCTTACCTTGCTCATGTTACTTGTATTATGGACAAGTTTGTTCCTTGTGCTTAGAACTAGTTTCTCTTGCCTATGACACTCATCTCCTCACATTTAGAGCATTCTTTCTACTCTCCTTTGAGCTCGCTAAAAACAGTAAGGAGGTCGCGAGTTGAATTTCCTAGACTCGTTAAAACTTCACAGGAAATATATGGATTTTGTTTAGGCCCAGGTCTGACTCCTCAAAATAGACGTGACTGCCGAGTAAACTTGTCTGCTCAGGATCATTAAGAATATGTGAATGGGAATCCACATTGGTGGTAGGTTATCGCTTTTTCGGACCATGTGGAATAATACGAAAAAGGAACACTCTATTTTCTTTGGAATCGGAAGAGTATTCTTAGGCATAGGTTCATCACTTTTCTGGACCTGAGGGACTAAACTTACGGAAAAGGAGCACCCAATATGAGCTTAGTTTTATATTTTTTGTGCTCCAGACCTAAACATGAAAAATATTTAGAGTGTACTTTATGTCTTTGTCATGCTCATTAAAACCTAAAGAACAAAGCATCGAGTTTACTGTTGTAAGCCCCATTTCTCATAATCAAATGGATATTTCCAAATGGTCTTTCTTTCCTGCACACTTGTTAAACTCAAGCTATCTTCTGGTTCTGAAGGTGCATTGGGTAGGTGGTAATTTAACCTTTTTCAGACCTTCCTGACTAAATATGAAAAAGGTGTGCCTTAATTCTTCAGAAGCTAAGAGAGTTCTTCTGTGGTTTGTTTTATACGTTTTCAGCCTTAGGAGACTAAATTGGACAAAAAATTCCCCCCTTGGAGTCTTCTTTGGATTTTTTAGACTCTCTAAACTATGAAAACACCATTGAGCAATCACTAATTTGGGCTCGTAAAATCCACGAATCAGTGCTTTATCAAGCATTCTTCTGTCTCTTCTTCGAGCTTGCCAAAAATGAAGAAGGTCCCGAGTTTTCTTTCTTGGACTTGTTAAACCTTTACAAGAAAGAGGGAAGGGAAGTTCATTCACATGTTTTTTACATCATGACAGCAAGTCTTGTTTCCTTGAACAAAGAACCTATTTTGAGTCTATCAACAGTTGGGTCCTAGTATTTTAACCTTATCTCGGTTTAGAGTTTCTCACAACTTCGGTTGGTTTATTTTCCAATTATATGGGGAATCTGTCAATGTCCCCTACATTGCATATTTTTTTCGTTGGTACGTTTTGTATCAAAATATTCCTAAGTCACTTTTGTGTCATGCTCACTGTTCAAGGATTAAACCTTTGTTGGCAATTCTGTAGTTTCCTTGACCTTTCATGTTGGCCATTCCCTAGTATCTGTTCATTACATCATGTCTTTGACGTTCCTTGTCATGAAATTTTGTACCAATTCCAGATCCAATTAGTCTCTGACTTGCCTCGTGTTGGATGATGAAGGATAACTTAATTACTTCCTTCCAATATTGGATCTCTTCCTATCTACTGAAACACCTCTTTCTCTAGGAATGAGATTTAGAGTTTATGACAGTACCTTGGGGATTGTATTCATTAGTGGAAATTTCCCTCGCTATTGGGTAGTGGGAATACCTTAATGTCTCCTACTCAATGGATTCTTCAGGTGTTTGACTTCAAGTCCTTGTATTCACACTTGTTAGAATGTACTAGGTACCTTGGGGACCATTTTCATTAATGGTGGTTTCCCTCGCATTTGTTAATGATTCTCATTATTGACTGGTAATCAAATGACTTCCTCCATGTTTTACTTCAACTCCTTTATTCGCATGGTTAGGATTCGTACCTTTTGGGCGGTTTGGATTGAAGACCTTGGGCTGACAGGAGCATCATCATATTTTTTGCTATCACTCGATTTGTGCAAGACCTTGTCACATTTTATATGAAATTTTGCTGAGACATAGATCCACCTTGTATTCTTGTGGCTATGATCAATTGATGAGCATGGATCCACCTTGTTCATTTGTGGCCATGACTCCTTGAGATTTGATATGGCGCCTTTTTGCATATTGAGCGACCATGATAGTTTCATTAGTTATACATATGTTGATCCACCTGTATCTTTATGGTGATGTTTTGTATATGGACTTGTATGTCCCAGAGATCATTTTTTGTCTAACATTTATCTCTCTTTCAGGTACCTTTGTTCGAGCCTTTTGATCTTGGATTCACTGCTCTCTCCATACTCAGTTGTTTCCTTTATAATGTATTTCGGCTATCGTCTTCCCCTCTAACCTCATACATTAGGGGGAATCTGTTATAGCTCAAAATGACACATCTCTTCCTGTGACTGCTTTCCCATGATTTCATCGCATGTCGACACTTCCACGATGACACTTCATGAAAGTCACTGAAAAAAAACCTATATTGGAGGACCCATATCTGGAGTTCTATAACTCTGTTTGATCTCTTATCTACACTGTTGGAAAGGTATTTGAGTCAACTCTAAATCTAAATACCTAGAAGTACCCTAAAAATGATATTTTTTATGTACACATGAGTTTCCTTAAGGAAAAATGCATGTTGCACGCGACTTGTTTATATAATACTTGAGTGTACCCTAAAAACGCGACTATTTGCATTGCAACCCTCGTGTCATACACGATTATTTTCATTGCAATCCATGTGTATCTCCTGAACATGTGGCTGATGTCTCTGCAACCCACGTTTTCATGTCAAAAAATATGTTTTTTGAAATTTGGGTAGTTTGGGTGGTTATGCAACTGACTCCTTTAGTTGTAACTAATTCATCTTCGACCCTGTCTCTTCAGAAGCATATAAATAGAGGTAGGGAGGTCCATGGGAGGGGACTAGAATCTTTTCATTGTTATGCTAGAGGAATTGGGACTCTCTTTTCCCACATTTTTTCCATGCAAGCTATCTCCTTATGTTGCATATCTTGGAGGTTGAGTTCCTTGGAGAAGAGAAGCATCAAAACCAGATCAAGGTCTCGTGAGGTGCCCAACTTGGACAGAAGGTATACTTGTACTTTGTTTTCATGATTAATAAATATGTGATGTCCTTCATCTTCCCAAATCAATGTGTCTTGTATATTGAATCTCTGTTTGTGATTAGATGTTTATGATGATCATATTAGTTTCTCATATTGCTTTGATTATCATTTATTTACATTTAGTCATATTTGTTTGAGGAAGGTATAATCCATTTTGCAGGTTTCTTGGAACAAGAGGAGCAAGAGGAGCAAGAAGAGGATTGAAGGGATTCTTGGATAAACCTTCATTTGTCAAGGTATGAACCATTCTAATATATGAAACTTTCTTATATATACTTGCAGAACCATTTACATCTCTCTTTCAACCCCAATACGTTGATGGCATCTTAAACCCTAGCCATAGGAAACTTTCCTTTACAACACCACCTGCTAGATTTCTTTTTGAGAGGAGCTCATCCTCACTATCAACCAACCTGACATATTGAGAAGCTTTTAGAGATTTTATATACATATTTCAAGAAATTATGTAACACTCCCTTATTATACCCAATTTTTTAGCATTAGGTCAATCCTGAGTGAAAAAAGTGGTATTTAAGTGGTCATTGATCTATTCGAAAAAAATATATTCCTATTCTTTCAAATATTCCACCAACTGTTTTAGGAGTCTACGAATCCCACCTCCCCCATTTCAAGTATCCTGGACAATTATTACCTTCCTTCCATTACCAATTTTCCACTCTAACTAATCACCTATAAGATCAAAAGCAAGTAGAATGGCCTTCCACATAATGGATATATTCCTATAGTTTTTTTCCTTGGATCTAAACCATTCCTCCACTGATAAAAGAGAGATATACTTGTTAATTACAACTATTTCCCATAAACCTTCACCTTCCAAAATTCTCGAAAACCCTTTGGTGGAAAGGGGTTTTGAGAAGTAATGTAAATTCTTGATTCCCTAGCCTCCCATTTCCTTTGGAAAAGCAATAGAATACCTAGCAACCCAATGAAAATAAGCACCTTCATGATGACCTTTCTAGATGAAACTAAAGTAGAGTTTCCTTATATGATCCAAGATTCCACTTGGGACATATGTTAGAGAGGACCAATATACTGGAATGGATTCTAGAACATATTTAACCAGGATAAGAAACTCTCCTCTACGTAACCATTTATTACGCCAGAGAATATGGCCTTTTTCATTTTTTTTCCCAAAATCCAGACCCAAACCCTTTTCAAATAAGCATTTGATTTTAGGACAAAACCTAAATAGAAAAGACCATCTTCAACATCAACTAGGGGATAATTTAGATACAACCATATCCTGACATATTCCTCCTTATTGATATTCACAAGAGATATGGAAGATTTAGTGACATTTAAGACCATACCTATAGCAACTTCAAATAGGTCCAAGAAACCCTGCATGAGTAAGCTAATTTCTCTCCTACTTCCATTGGAAGATATAATATTATCATCAACACAAAATAAGTGAGAAATATAAACATGTGTGTTGATGTGGATTCTTTTGAAAGATCCATCATGTCTAGGATGATGAATAAGTCTACCCAACCCTTCCACCACCAGAAGAAATAGAAGGGGATCCAAAGGACATCCCAAGATAAGGTCTCTTCTTAGTTTGAAGAAAGGAGTAGAATAACCATTTATCAAAACATCAAATGAGTCCGTTTCGACACATGACATGATCTAGTTAACAACTTGGAGATGAAAACCAACATGTAGCAGAATAATCCTAAGATATAGCCAGTTGACTCTATCATGGGCCTTTGATAGATCAACCTTGACAATCATAGAAAGTAGGAGCTTCAACTTTATTGAATGTAGAACTTCTTTAGCAGTACCAACTGCTTGATGGATTTGTCTTCCAACCAAGAAGGAAAACTATTCTTGAGAAACAAAATGGGATAAGATGCTATTGATTTTGGTAGAAATGATCTCATAGTACAAAATTATATGGGTCTATAGCTTTCATAGATGAGCATCTTGATCCGCAGTTGCAACGACAATAGAAATATGCCTCTTGGTCCCTTAAAAAATTCCCTTTCTGCGTCACTATAATATATAATAGTATCGGTAGCGAACTCAGTAATGTATCCTTCCAAAATTATATCTATCCACACATCAAAAATCCTTGACACTTTCTTGTTCACCTTTCACAATTGTTGGATTAGCTCCGGAGTCCACTGTTCAGGTTCACCTCCTTGGAAATTCTTCTTATGAAAAGTGATTTGCGCCAACCATTCATACAACACTATTGGAAATTCAGCGAATAATATTTCTTGAATATCAGAGAAGATGTACTTTCCCATACAATATTATGTCGACAATCTCAACTTCTGGTTCTCTTCTTCTACAAAGTCTCAAGCCTTCTTATCAAACCGATAATGGATTTCTGGTTTCATTGGATGTTGTAACATGTCCTCTCCTTTTTCTCACTATCATCTTGACAACAGAAGAATTTATTGAAATAGTTGTGTCGATAGGGTTTCACTACACACTGATGTCAACAACCATTAACAATGACTCCCTAAACACCATCCTGGAAAGGTTTTACCATTACTATAAATACCCATGGAGTAGGTGGAGTCTCACCCAAGATGTCCGAGGGAGGGCTGCAGGACCCATGTTTCTGTAGTGGGAAGAGGACGCACTTTATCTCATACTTAATCACAATATCACCCAGAAATATAGGATTATAATAAGGTACCAAGCAATCATACCATTAACCAATTCTCCTTATTCACATTAACACATATTCAGATCAACATAGATATTGACATACATTAAACAAGTAAACACGACAGTAATTCACATCATTCACATAACAGTAACAGATAAAAACCCAAACTTAGCACAATCATTCATCATTATTACATCATATATCAATAGAGTTCCGAACCAATAGGGCCAAAAAGAGACTATGAAAACATAACCCGTACCAAAACATCCTCAAATACAATAACATCTGCAAGAGTGAAACATTACAACCCAAAAGATCAAACACCATCGATCATAACTATCCTTCATAATATCCCCTTTGATTTATAGTCATAATTATATTTATAGGCTCACTTGGCCATGATGAAATGGTCCACTTGACCCATCATTAACTACTTTAACCAAAATATCCTTATTTGTCGGCTTCTTTACCCTTCTCGGTTGACCTTTGTCCTTGTCGGTGCCCTTTTTGTCGTTGGAGGTACCACACTTTGAGCATTATAACCCCTTGCCAACACCTCTATTCACACTTGTTGAATGTACTTGATACCTTGACATCCATTTTCATCATTGGTGGGTGGTCTCACATCTGTTAACAATATACCTCAATTACTGGTAATCAGACGATGTTTCATCATGCTAGACCCCAACACCTTTAAGCATGTGATGGGACATGTACCATCTAGGTTTTGTGTAGAAGACCTTAGACATTAGAGGAAATTTCAACACAAAATGTGCCTTTTAACTTTAACTCAAATTCCATTTCATCATGTGTTAGCCAATGAAATTGCTTTAAATTTGAAATATCGTATAGGTCTTAAACAAGTTTTTAATATAAATTTGGGGATAGGTATCATAAAAAAACTACTTTTTTTGTTTGTATTTTCGACATATCTCCCCATTTGTTTACTCAAATTTTGATTGGGAGAGCTAGTTGGATGCAAAATTAAATTATGCATCCAACAAGCACCCACTTGGCATACTTTTGATGGACCCCGCTACCCGAAAAACAAGAAATACCTAAAAAAACAAGAAATATCATCATCACGTTTTTTCAGGTATTTCTTGTTTTTTGGGTAGCGGGGTCCGTCAAAAGTCTACTGAGTGGGTACTCGTTGGATGTGGAATTTAATTCCGCATCCAACGAGCTCTCTCGATCGAAATTTGAGTAAAAACACGGGGAGATATGTCGAAAATACAAACAAAAAAAATATTTTTTTCTTTCCTTCCTCCAAAATTAATAAATATTATTTTATTAATTTTTTTAGGAGGCCCATTTTGAGGTGAAATTTCCTCTAATGCTATGGTGTAATTGTCATATATGCTACTATGTTGATCTTGATATTACCTATGGGACCTCAATTCACATACTAGAATAGTGTGTACTCTACGATGTACCATATGTATTCACTCAATGTGGAGACCATATTCCATTGTATATTGTACATGGTTGTGACCATTTTTGACATATGTCCATTATGACTATTCATGGATATTGCATGTATATGTAACTGGGAGTAATACATATACTTCATATTCGTAGTCATGTATTCAAAGTCAATAATGTAATATGTTGTTGAGTGGATAGTTCTTCTATCTGGGTATTCATTACTCTAGTTCTGGGATTGATAATGTATTTATACCATCATGAGTATCCCTCTAAACTCAAACATTAGCAGGAATCTAATATTTCTACCATCATGAGTACTACTATATGCTGGGATACATTTGTTGTTGAGGAAAAGTTGTAGGTAGCAAACATTAGATCAAAATCTCAATGATAGTCTTCTTTGAACACCCAGTTACGGTATGGGCTCTATCCTTTATTGTTATTATTTTACATTTATATGGCATACTTGAGATTAGAGTTGATTTCTAATGTCACTCCATTTGTTTTTGTCTACCCCAATCCATAGGAATATTTTCTCCGTAACATAATGACACTGGAGATTTTATGGGAGATCTAAACCTCTCCTTTCCTAAAGAACAAAGGATCCCAACTTTGGATAAAACATTGATATCTACCCCCTTTAGGTGGTGGGATAATCATAAGAAAGGTATAGACAACTAGGAGAAGATGCGTTATTCACTTCATCTTTGATTCACCTTCCCATCTAAATATCAAGTGATCAACATTCCAAGAACCTAAAATGGAGTTCCCGAAGACCTTTGAAGGGAAAACATATCAAGTTCAACATGCATAAGGATGCATTACAAGGCAGATAAGGCTCTCAACATTACATATGTTTTGAAAACCATAAAGTATCTCTTGTTTGATACAAAGGTGATCAAAACTTCAGATATGTATGAAAGAGACATAGATAAAAACAACCAAGAGAATGGAAAAACTATGAATGGATTGGAGGATAACTAGCCTTTAAGTTTTGTCCCAAGATAATCAAAGACATCAAGGAAGAAGACAACCCAAAAAATTTGTGACCCATTTCCTTGCATGAGTCTAAGGGGGGAAGTTTAGGAAATCAAACATCAAAAGAACCTACAGACAAAATATAACAAGAACCACTAAAGATAAAGCAAGTTAAAAATAGTACTAAATATAAGCCCTGGTTGGAGCATTGGAGACTACTAGGATGATGCAATTGTATCCAAAGTTGTGGCATTACTATGTGACTATAGCGATCTCTTAGCTTGGAATTTCAAAAAGATGAAGGGTATAAAGATATATTTGGGTAAGATGAAAATATATTTGAAACTAGATGCATGACCCATTAAGAAAAAACCCTAAAGGTTGAAACCTAGAATAAAATAATGGGTTAAGGAGGATATTGAAAAATATTGGCATCCAACTCGATATTTCCTGTAGAGGATTCAGACTATATTAACCTAATGTAAATAGAAAATAATAAAGTAGGTGCAATAATTCGGGTATGTGTAGAAATATAATGAGGGTTGAATGTTTTTTGTATTCATGACCCTTTTCCCATACCATTCAATATGAAGTACCTGACCAAGTAGTAGGAAAATAAGCATACTCCTTGACAGAGGAATTCTTGGGATACCACCAAGTGTGCATCAAATAAGTAGTTAAGAAAAATATCATCATTGTAACTGAATGGGGATCCCTACACATATACATGTCATTTATACCAAAGAATGTGCCAATAGTATTCTCTAGGATAGTAATTGCAGCATTCAAGGAATAAATTTACAAATTCTTGGAAGTATACCTAAGCAATTGGATGGTTTACAATTTAGTGAAGGACCATGTTGCGATATTGTGACTAGTGTTCAGAAGGTGCCAACAACTGTAGATATTGCTTAAACTTAATAAGTGTATATTTTTCCCACTTTTGGCACTTTATTGGGCCATTTTATGTGAAAATATGGTGTGTTGGTTGACTTGGACACGATAATAGCAATTGTAAATCTTGAAGCCCAGAAGCCCGAACCAACTTCCATGCATATTGATCAACATTGACCCACGCTCAATACTCTCACATGTTCACAAATTGTTATGTATCCATTATATTTATTGTGGAATGATTACTGAAGAAGACTGGAAATTTATATTGGGATACATAATGTTAGAAGTACCTAGACATTTTAAAGGAAAAACTAGTAATTGGTCCTATCCTAGTATTCCCCAATTGGAAATTGAATTTCATGTACATATAGATGCATTTGGAATTGAATTAGGAACCATATTAGTTTAACTTGGGGAAGGAAAACTGGACCACTTGATTTATTTCACCAACAAGAAACTATCTAAGTCACGGTACTACTATGCCGCCACTAAGAGGGGGGATTAGAAATGGTCTACTCACTACAAAAGTTTAAACATGACATGTTAGGGGGCATTTCAATTTCTTTACATATTTCTCTTCTTTAAATTATTTGGTGAATAAGTTGATGCTATTAGGAGGATTTTCAATTGTTTCTTCTATTTCAAGAGTTTGAATTTGAATTCATAATAAAACTAGAAAAAATAAATCGGGGTTCATATCTTCTATCAAGAGTTGCAATAGGAAAGGAAAGAGGGCCTCAAGATGATCAAAATCCAGAACAAGATACATTCAGGATAAAATCTCTACCTAATTACTTAAGCAACATTGCCACTTTCCTCACCACTGGTGCAGCATCACACAAATAGTCAACAACCCAAAAGAAACAAATATTGGTTAGATCAGTAAATCACCAAGTAATAGCATGTCAAATCTATAATCCAAGAACATGAGGGATTATTCAATGATGTGTAATTTAACATGATATTGATAGACTTATGTGGGAATGACTCAATATTATCATAATCAAACACATTGGTAGTAAAGATATTACTTAGAAAGTACTACATGCATGTCTTTAGTGACCAACCATATTCAAGGATGGAAAAGAGTATTCCTAGTCCTATGATCTGTGCCAAAGGAGGGGAATACTTTCAAGAAGATATGAACTACCCCTCCATCTAGTGATAACATTGCATGCCTTTGAATAATGGGAAACATATTTCATAGGACCTATAAATCTACCTAAAATGCATTCAAGCAGTCTATACATTTATGTAATAAATTGGAACCCTATGTAAGCAAGTTGAATTTGACGTTTTGGGCTAAATAGCGTAGCCCATCCTCATAAGAAGATAAAAATATTAAGATAAATTAAGGTCATCAAAATAATTTTAATAATATATCCATGATACGCACAACAAACCCTATGCTTTGGTCGGCATGAGGAATGAGAACCCAATATTTTGGTTGGAAAGAGGAATGGGAGTGAGGAGTGAGGGGAAAAAATTGTTATAAGAGAGTTTAATCTAGATCACTTCTTTTCGATTTCCTATTCAAGCAATGAATAGTTGGCATTCTCTAGAATATCACCACCCTTTCCCTTACCTAACTGGTGATTGATATTTTCTCATCTCTACACTTCTTAAAAAACACGATGTCTTCCAAGAAATGAGAGACCTTCAATTTATTATTTTTGAAAAGTCTTATCTTGTTTAACTTATCCCTACTATATAGAGATTAGATAATATCATTTAATTTATCATGGTTATACATTTATTTAATAACTTGGAACCCTCTGTAAGCAAGTTGAATTCGATGTTTCAAGATAAATAACATAGTCCATCCTTAGGAGAAGATAAAAATCTTTAGATAAATTGACTCAATACTCATGGATAGAAATCACCTCACCAAATGGGAAAAATTCATGGTGGATCAGGATTGTAGTACCTATATGGATACCAAATTTATATTTGAAAACATAATATCCTAATTTACGTTCCCTAGGATCTTAATCACTAATCAGGGAGTTTTTTTTATGAGCCACACATAAAACCCCTCATTGAATAGTTTAAATCCAAACATCATACAAGCAACCTGGATGCCATCCCTAGGCCAATAGAATCATCAAAGAATTCAACAATATCTTGGAGAACAGTTTGGCCAAGGTATGCATAATGAAGCGACATGAATGGACCGAGAAAATACCTATGTCACTTTGTGCATATATAACAACAACAAATATGCTCACAAGGAATACACCCTTCAACTTAGTATATATCTAGGAAGTGACGATGTTGTTTGACTTTATCATACCTAGCTTGTTCATAAGGCAAGCCATCTAGATGCTCTATGAAGAATCAATCCAGAATTGACTTGTTGAATGAATGGAACTGAAGCAACATATATTCCTTGCATGTTACAACTAGGACATAGATAAGTCACAAGATAAGGCCTAGCATAAATGACTCATCAAACTTAAATACTTCTAGAAAGGTGACTTGGTTCTTCTCTATGACAAGAAGTAGCTTAAGCACCCATGGAAGCTATAGTTCCACTAGCTGGAATCGTTAATGGTAATAGAAATACGAGACTCAAAATTAGTAAGGTTGGTTCAACTTTACATGATGATGTGAGAAAAATGGGTAAGTGGCACCAAGTTGAAGCTCTTATGACCTCCCATAACCTAAGTTTCCTATGATTTAAAACCCGTGTATGCTATATTTTTTTAAAGTTAAGTCAATAAGCCTTAATCATGTGTATGTTCCATAGTAAGTTAGGTTAGTGTCTCAATATAGCGATACCCAAGAGCTATTTTTACTTCCTTTTTTTTTAATAAAGAAAATACATCAAATTTGTGGTTGGGAAAACAAGTTATGGCAGTTTCCTCAAAGATATAGATTTGTGTTAGTATACTATATGTGTAAGGAATTATTAAATGTGTCTACCAATAAGTTGCACCAAATAAATTAGTTGTATCACAGGGACAAAGAATACATGTCAGAATCCTTGTTGGTCACATCTTGAGCAACCACTTAGTTAATAAAATGTGTGTATTCAATACCCATATCCAATAATGTATCGTTAAAGTGATGGAAATAGGGGGTAAGAGGTTAGGATTTGTTGGGTATGTGTTATATTATTTGCATGTATATTTTTGGGCTAGGGTGGGAAGGTACACCTAACGATCCCTCCATCACATTCATGGAAATAAGTTGGTAGGATATTTCTATTAGGAAAGGATTGCTAGGCTATTTCTGATGTCAAAAATGATTGTTTTAGGCTATTCTTGGAAATATTTCTAAAAATGTGTAATTTAATTCTATTTAAGGGATTAGAGTCTATTTTCTAATCGAGGTTAATAGATTATGGTATTGGATTCCATGGAATACCTATATTTTGTATTGTGATGGTTTCATAAAAATAATGAGAAAATAGGAGTTGTGGCTCCAAGGAATTCTTGTTTTCCTGATTCAGGGTTTCCAAGGTAAATCTATGTGTTTTATGTGTGAATGTTGTGGTGTAATATTTATTTTTCCTAAAAGAATATGTATGCTTTGATTCTCTACACAAGTTTAAAATTTACATGTGGTATCAGAGCTCGATTATTGGCATCAGGAGGGTTCCTTTGTTGATGAGTGTTCAACGTAGTTGATAGATCTTGGGTTTATCATAAACCTGGGTTTAGTGGGAGATTTGTAGTGTTTATTTGTGCATTTAAAGAGAGTGGCAAGTAGTTTTAGAATTGAGATAGAGAAATTTAACAGCCAAAATGTTGAGCTATGGAAGCTCAAAATGGAGGATCTTCTTGTAGATCAATAATAGTGGATTGTTGTGGATCATGGTACAAAACCCACTGGAACGTCACAATAAGATTGGGATAAATTAGAAAGAAGGGTGAGGAGTGCAATATGATTGTGTTTTTTAGAATTTATGTTGTTGAATAGTTTTAGAATTGAGATAGAGAAATTTAACAGCCAAAATGTTGAGCTATGGAAGCTCAAAATGGAGGATCTTCTTGTAGATCAATAATAGTGGATTGTTGTGGATCATGGTACAAAACCCACTGGAATGTCACAATAAGATTGGGATAAATTAGAAAGAAGGGTGAGGAGTGCAATATGATTGTGTTTTTTAGACTTTGTGCTGTTGAATATAGTGTAGTAAAGTTGTGGATGAAGTTAGGGAGTTTGTCTCAATCAAAATCTCTTGTAAACAAGTTGTTTATGCAAAAGAAACTATTTCATCTCAGAATGGATGAAAATAACACAGTGATAGAGAATCTAAATGTCTATAATACTCTAGTAAGTTAGATAACCTCTGTTGGATTTAAAATGGCTGAAGAAGATAAATGTATTACATTAATGTGTTTCTTATCAGATTCTCAGGACAACCTAATTATGGCAATAGGTAGTGCTAGTCAAGCGACCTTCAAATTGATGAGATAGTGTCATCCCTGCTATCAGAAGAGATGAGGTAGAAAACCATGGATGCTCATAGAATGGATTCCTTGTCTATGAGAGGTCACCACCAAGAGAAAACAAAATAAGGGATCCAGGGGGGATATAAAATTTCTTTTATGAATTGTATTTATCTGTTTCTGCAAATGTTTCAGCAGTAAGAGTTTTATAGCTTATAAGTTTGTTTTTCAACTAACTTGAGTGCCTGCAGGTTATCTTGAATGGTTTAATTCTGATTTACTATTATTTAATTTTCATTAAACAATTGTAATGTCAATAAGTACAGTTTCATCTGATTTACATTTCTGTCAATGTGATGAATTCTCTGTTCTTCACTCAGCTCAAGACAACCTGTCAATCATCCAACACCTTTTGAAGTAGTTTAGATTCATATTAGGTTCTTCTTCCTAGTTAGGTTTTACTTTTCCTTTCCTTTTTTTAACTCTGTGTTTCCCATTCTAGAAAATAGATCCCCTTGTGGATCAAATCCATCCATAAGCCAGCAGAGGCTATTAAAGTATCCGTGGGATATTACCATCCCAAATAGTTCGAGGATAGAACAATACTTGCGTGCGATTGTTTAAAGCCTTTGGATGGGTTTTCTTCGTGTATTAAAATCCTTAAGCACCCTAATCATCCACATACATAGTTGGGGCTTCAACAAATGGCACTAGAAGGAGTGCCAACACATCATGCCTAAACAAAATAATCATACACCTCCTCTAGCAAGATATCCGATCATTATTCATAGTCGCGCTAGCTATTTTACCTCAGGCGAACAAGTAGTTCAAGTTTCAGACACTGTTCTAGTTATCCCTAGATAAGAATAGGCTACCCATTTAGACAGATACACTCTCGTATCGCCAATCCTAGGGCCCATCATAGTCGAACAACTGTTGAAGTGTAATTCCCACAACGTTGCCGAGTTTAGAAGAAAATTCATTGAAGATAATCTTGCTTAATATTTCCCTCAACTCAGTAATCAAGACAGTCTAATCCTAGGTGATCAAAACACTGAAAGACATCGCAACCTTTTTAGTGAGCCATCCACTCCTGGGTTAGATATAGGTTCCTTGTTTCCAGAGTCAGCAACTCCTCAACATAACATCAAAGTGGGAGGGCCACCCCCGTCTCCTCCCTATTCTTCATATTCATCTGATGAATCGTCATATAATGAATCTTTTAACTCCTCAGTAGAATCTACCCCAATGGATTATGAACAACATAATAGGCCATGGTTAGATGAGGATGTCGTATCTGTTTTAGGCGATCAACAAAGATTGCCTAAAAGTCCCAAGAGGTGGCTTCTGAAATTTAGATTCCTATGGAAGACCACATAAAATCCTTCATGCAAGCCATTAGACTTAGAAATGTTATCCATGAGGATGTGGTTTGTAGACTGTTACCTTACACATTTGAGGGAAAAGCTTCTACCTAGTACTTTTCCTTAGAAGCTAGCTCCATCCCATCATGGGATGTGTTTTCTAAACTCTTCACTCAAAAGTTTGGGGATAACAAAACCCTAGAGGAACTAGTCATAGATCTCTCTTCCATGAAAACTAAGGGTAAAGAAAGAGTTAAAGACTACAATCATTGGTTTTCATATTTAAAGAATAAGATCCAAAATACACTACTTCCTGTTGAGGAATTACTGGTAGCATACTATATTAAGGGTCTCCCAACCCAAATAGCCATGTGGGTCAAAAGGGCCCACAAATAATCCTTGCAAGATGATTTCTTCGAAGCCATACAGGTCAAAAGAGACATGTTCTGTCTCAAAGAAAACCCTAACACTGCATCTGAGTAAGCATTTACCTCACGTAGGAAAAGTGACAGTTCCCTTAAATCTGCTACTACCAGCCAAGATCCGTTCCACATGAGGGAAGTGAAGAATCTCCTTCAAAGGATGTCTAATGAGATGGTAGATCTCAAGAAGACAAGCAATTAAAATCAATCAAACAATAGAGGATTCAATAGGCCACCTTTTAGGAGGCCAAATCAACCTCCTCAAAATCCACCACCTCCAAATCCCAACGAGGAGTTCAATTCAGAAGAGATATTCTCTGTCTAGAAAACCTTAGCTGTAGGAACACCAGACACCCTAGAAAAATCTGAATATCAGTCTACTCAAGAATCACAACCTCCCCAAGAGGAAGAGGAGGATGACCAGCAGGTCAGTTATGTGAGCTTCTTTTTAGAATAAGAAGAAGAAAAAAAAAAACCGATACAGTTTTTAATCTTCAACACACACACAATACCAGGTCTAAAGAGCCACCTCCCTAGGATTCATATCCTCCGACACACACCCCTAGCAAAGGTAAAGGTCAAACTTAGAAGGATACCCTCATTGTTGAGCCAGAATACAACTTGGTCGAGGATCTTAAGAGAGTCAAAGAAAACATATCTTTATTTGACCTTCTCAAAATCCCTTCCATAAGGGATTCCTTACCCAAAAGCATGATCATAAAAAAACCCCAAGAAGCTCAGAATAATAATTTTGACTCCACTCCCCATCCAAACCATCCAAAGCCAAGAATTAAGGGCACTCCTCCCTTTTTACTTACCTTTGAAATCTTTAACAGGAACGTGCATAAATGTATGGTAGACTCAGGTGCTTCATCCAACGTTATGCCTCTTTCTGTATGTAAGAAGCTTAATGCCACCTGGGAAAAATTTCCTATTCAAATTGTGCAATTAGATAGATCCAAGGTTAAAGTGGTAGGCATGCTGAGAAATGTTCTTCTTAGGATATCTACAGATCCTCAGATTCATCAAACAATAGATATTGTGATTGCAGATATTTTAGAGACCTATGGTATGTGGCTGAATCAGGATTGGTTAGAGAAACTTAAAGGTCAATTTTCTACTGATTGGTCTCACTTGTGGTTTCCTCTTAATAAGAAGCCTAATAAGCTCAAAGTTAACAGAGAAACTTTCATGAAACAAACTTTAACTGATCTCGATGGTTCCAACGAATCTATCTCCTTCTTTAACAATCAAATTGAACATTTCACATTTAACACTTTATTTGGAGACTTACTTGCTGATGTATCACCAATAGAGAATGAGAAGAAACACTCTCAGGTAACTCATCTTACATATGTTCCATTCTGTAGCACTATTGTTCATAATGTATATAATGTAAATACCAATTTCAGAATTGATCCTATAGTTTGGACCTTGTTTTTTGATGGCTCCAAGTCAAAGGAAGGAGCAGGTGCAGGATGTGTACTTATTGATCCTAAAGGGATCAATACCATGATTGCATGTGGGTTGGAATTTTAATGTGCCAATAACATGGAAGCGTATGAGGCTTTAGTCCAAGGACTCAGGAAAGCTATCGATATGGGAGCTAAAGGAATTGAATGTGTGGGAGACTCCGGAATCATTGTGAAATAGGTATGGAATTAGATACATTGTCTATCTCCCCACCTAGTTAATTATCAAATATTAATCAAAGACATGACTAGTTCCTTAGAATTTAATATTAGGTATGTTCCTAGATCCCAGAACTTTGACACAGATCTGCTAGCCAACACTACATCTAGATTGATCCCTTCTGAAGTCTTGTCTCCGCAAAACTTCTCCATTGAATTGATGTACAGACCCTCTATACCGACAATGTCACAAATTGGAAGGTGTTTGATGATGATCATCAAATACTTGACTTCCTGTCAGCTCAAAATACCTTCGAGGGTATGGCCATTGACTAAGCTGATCATGAGAACTCTCTATCTGATCCTTCCAACATCGTCCCAAAGTCTATCATCAGTCTGGAGGAGTTATATTATTTACAAGATAAATTCAAACAAACCATCAATTGCAAGAATCAAAGCTTGACCTTTAATCACACCCCTGTTAACTGAGGAACAAAGCATGAACCCCGATTTATCAATATTGGAATACACTGTTCCCATGACGAAAGAAGAATTTTTATCAAACTCTGTAAGGAATATAAATAAATTGTTTCCTGGAAATACAATGAACTCATGAACTTTGATACTACTATCATGCATCATAACATCCCCATGAAACTTGATGTAAAACCCTATCAGCAGAAATTGAGGAAAATGCACCCCAGCCTAGAACCTTCTATCAAGAAAGAACTAGACAAACTGCTCTCTATTAGGATCATATTTCCCATCCGACATACGCAATGGATAGCTAACTTGGTCCCTGTTCGTAAAAGAATGGGGAAATCAGACTCTATGTAGACTTCAGGAACCTGAACTGAGCCTCTGAAAAAGACAACTATCCTATTCCTCCAATGGAGTAGATCCTACAGAAGGTAGCCGAATCAGAGATGTTTTCACTGCTAGACGATTTTTCTGGCTACAACCAAGTCTTGTTTGCACCCAATGATCAACTGAAAACTAATTTTAGGACCCCTTGGGGAACATTCACATACAGATGAATTCCGTTTGGACTAATAAACACAAGAGACACATTCCAGAGATCTATGGACATAGCTTTCAGGGTTTTGATCCACAATTCTATTGTTGTGTACCGTGATGATGTTACCATTTACTCTAAAAAATGACAGGATCATTTGTCTGCACTAAAAAAAGTATTCGAAAGGTGCAGGAAATTCAGCATCACCCTTAATCCCAAGAAGTCCATCTTTGCAATAACATAAGGTAAGTTGTTGGGTTTCGTAGTTTCAAAAGAAGGTATGATCATTGATCTTGAACGCGTCGAAGAAATCTCCAAGATCGGGCTTCCTAACTCTCGTAAGGAAATGTAGTCATTTTTGGGTAAGATTAATTTTGTTCGAAGATTTGTTCCTAATTTTTCTCAAGTAGTTAAACCCCTGCAGTTTTTGGTAAAAAAAAGATGTACCATTTAAGTGGTCCAAAGAACAAAAAAATGCATTTACTGAAATTTAGAAATCCATAGCAGAAGCACCTTCTCTCATGTCCCCGGATTTCAGTAAAGATTTTATATTGTATACATTTGCTATTGAATTTTCTTATGCTGCTATCCTCATGCAGAAAAATCATGGAGACGCCAAAATCCCCATTTCGTTCATGAGTTCGACATTCAAAGGGGCTGAACTCAATTACTCCCAGGTTGAAAAATATGCCTAAACAATATATAAATCAGTAAAACATTACATGCCTTATCTTTTGAAGTCAAGGACTAAGGTGATTTTCCCTTATGCGACAATTCGCAATGTCCTTGTCCATAAGGAATTGGGAGGAAAGAGATCTCACTAGATGACCGCCCTTCAATAATATGATCTGGAAATTAAAACTGCAAAGATCGTTAGAGGACAAGGTTTATGTTAGCTCATTGCCCAGTCAAACGAACCCAAAAATCATCAAGACAATTGGGAACAGGAAGAAGCTACTCCTACAGGTTTTGTTAATGCACTTGAAACTGCGGCATCTAAATGGTATGATCACATCAGATTCTTTATTCATAATGGGTTTTCTCCTGAAACCTTAGATCCCAAAAAACTTAGAGCATTAAGGCTGAAATCAGCCCCTTATCATCTTATTAATGATGTTATGTTTAGAAATAATTATGATGGGGTGTTTCTCAAATGCCTCGAAAAATATCATACTGATGATTTCCTATTTCAATTTCATGTAGGACCTGCAGATAGACACTTCTCAGGTGAGCCCATGGATCAGAAAAATTATCAGGGCAGGATACTATTGGCTGACCCTATTCAGAGATGCCCATTCATTTGTCAGAAAGTGTGAGCCTTGAGAGAAGTTCCCTGGAAAAGTTAAGAAACCTTCTTACCCCTTGCAGCCAATAGGAGTCCAATTCCCATTTCAGCAGTGGGGATTGGATTTCGTCGGATCCACCAACCCTGTATCCTAATTACAACACAAATACATTTTAACAGCCACTGGCTATTTCATAAGGTGGGTAGAAGCAGTCCCTTTAAGACTGTGTAACACAAGCCAGGTAATTTCCTTCCTAGAAAATCAGATAATCACCAGGTTTGGCACCCCTGAGTATCTGGTTTTTGATAATGCCCCCTATTTCTAGTCCATTGACTTAACTAGATACGCCCTTGAAAAGGGGATTAAGCTTAAGTTTTCTGCTAATTACTACCTGCAGGGAAATGGGCTTGCGAAATCCTCAAACAAAAACTTGATAAGCATCCTTAAGAATACAGTGGCTTCACATCACAAAGACTGGCACACCCAAATTTACTATGCTCTTTGGGAAGACCGAATCACCCCAAAGGAAGCCCTTGGTAACTTCCCTTATTGCCTTGTTTATGGCAAGGAAGTTGTCCTACCAGCTAATCTCACCATTCCTTCATTGCAATTGGCCCAATCCATCCAAGAGAGTGACTCTTCCCCATTACAGCAGAGGATTGATTTTCTTCTCAAACTAGAAGAGGATAGAGAGAAAGCCAAGAATAAATTCTATCAACATCAACCGTTGGTTAAGAAGTGGTTTGTTGAGAGATATTCATAGATAGAGATTTCTCAGTGGGAGAATTAGTGTTATGATGGGACAAACAACACAAGGAAAACAAAGAGTACACCAAGTTTCAACGACTTTGGCTAGGACCATTCATTCTTACAGATAAGATTGGTCCTAGTACAGTTCAACTACAAACACTGGAAGGGGTCACTGACACCTTCCTAGTGAATGTTTTTCTGCTCAAGAAGTACTTTGTTTGAGAAAGGTTGATTCAACCTTGTATATAGGTTTGGTGTGTTATTTTCTTTTTCTTTTTGAATGTTTTCCTGATATTGGTAATTTTGGTAATATCTACACAATTGGTAGTAATGAGCAATTAGTTTTCTCAATATTCAATACTCTCAACTGAAATAGATCTGTCAGTTCCTATCTTCTCTAACTCATATCAGGATTTGTTATATTTGAATGATAACCATATTTACAGAATTTTGTATTAATGCCCTCTCATCCAGTTTAATACATTCTACATGTTGTACTCTGATGATGATAGTTGTGGAAGAAAAGGCTCACCCTATCTAAGGTCTCATTAGGGAATTGTGGCATATATTTATAGCTTGGTCAGTATTACTCTTTGGGATTCAGCAACGACCATATATTCTTATCGTGTGAATTACAAGATGAGGGGTCTCATCACGAGCCAACTTATTAGGTTCATAGGTGCTCAGTGGAATGAAATCTTTGCCATTTGATATGGGGAGATGGCTTCCAGTTCTCTGGAAGATGGGATATCCTATCACAGGTTGGCTCATTCATGATATACAGAGCATCAGTGAGTAACACTGCCTACATATGGACACCAAGCCATGACAATGTCTTGTAATTCATACTTTACATTAAAACCGCAGTCAAACCCCAAACAAGAAAGCATTGCACACAAGAGGAGGGGGTCCTGTCTAAG
This sequence comes from Pseudotsuga menziesii, assembly GCA_001517045.1. NCBI lineage: Eukaryota > Viridiplantae > Streptophyta > Pinopsida > Pinales > Pinaceae > Pseudotsuga > Pseudotsuga menziesii. The sequence goes on along the minus strand of LPNX010484804.1, from coordinate 300,815 downwards.
GCCAGCCTCACTATGATCAGGGGATTGACATTGGAATGAAGCTATCATCAGATGGTTCCCAATCCATGATAGTTTCTTTCGACCATATAGCTGGAAGACAAGAGGTCTCCTTATCGAGCCGGCTTGTTCAATATCCAGGTTAGGTTTGTGAATGGCACTGATCACCAGAACATGGAGCAATGGTCCAGTGTCATTGAAATCTTGCTATTATAAAAAAAAAAAATAATAATAATAAAAAAGGGGAAAGAATGAATGATGGTTTAAGAGGCCCCTTGTGAAAACCAAAGAGGTAAAGGTATGATTTTAGGTTCACCTTCAAATGTCATGCCTATGTCAGCCTTAGTTCAGATGATCCTATCCTCCAATGACATTTGAATCAGAGGTGCATTTTCTTTTCATGACCATGGTTGGGAGTGCGTTAATAATTTTAATAGTTTCTGGTTGGTTGCATTTTTATATTAAAATTTTTTGAGAGTCAATCATTTTCCCACTGACAGTTTGATTGGGAAGGATTATTGTTTTGTAGAGATAACTGGTTCTTCTAGCCATGTCATTTTGAAACGGGAGCCCAATTATACATATGAAGATTACTTGGTAAGACTCTTCGTAATATTTAAAGTTTCCATTAAGATTTTTATTTTTGGGATTCCTTGACTACCAAATTCCCAAAAAACCATGTTTGATTTCTTTTTTTTGAATGCAGAATGATTTAGTTTTGTTCGAATTGTTTTAACGTCCCGCATCCCGCAACCCGCAAGTTGCAGAATGCGGGAAAATTTTATTTTTGATATTTCATTTCCCAAACCCGCATACCACAAATGTGGATGCGGGAGAGTTTTTACGTGTGTTTATTTTAGTCAACCTTGTGAAATGCGGGTTGCATGGTTATCATTTGTTCATGTTTTGGTTTGCGTATTTCCGCATGCTGCAAGATTAAGAATGTAGAATGCAGAGCCGATTAAACAATTTATTTTTCTATTTTTCTATTTCGCACTCTGCATCCCGCAAGTTGCGGAATGATTAATAAAAATTGCGATTTTGTTTTTGATTCCACATCTCGCCAAACTGATCCTGACCGTTCTTTTTCTTTTTACTCTCATCTGATGGTATGTATTATTTCTCGGGAATTATAAATATGATAGTTTTGATTTACGATTTTTCACTATTTTTACTGCTGTACTTCGCTTTGCTATGTGACTTTTACCTCCAAAATTTACCACGCGATTCCGACAGTACAGTTTCAGGTTGGTTATCAGGTTGCTTTCTTGTAATTCGAATGGTTTACTTTTCTTACTGTATAATTCAGTTTTAATTTCTGGTATAAATATTCAAAACGACACATGGCGACATCCAAAACCCCCAGATTTACCAAGAGTAAAAACCTTCAGAAGGACATGTTCACCAAGACCCAAACTTTGGTGTCTTTTCTAATACTAGCAGCCGAGTGACTGAAACTTACGATTTAGATTGGTCTCGGGTTTACTCAATTTTCGATAACAATGACCTCTCAGATTTCTAGAGTGACCAAAATGTTTATGAGAGAATTAGAGATTTTGGCCTGCATATGATTGCTGCCAGACTTTCCATCCTACCTTATAATGATGTTGTGCGATGGATTATAGACCATGCCAATGTGAAAGATCGTTCTTTCAATACCACTACCGGGTCTTAGCTAGCCAATTTTCGCTCTGAAACATTTGTCAGGATTTATGCTCTTAAACCTTATAGCCAGCTCCTAGATGCAGATTTTGTTAACACTGCCAAATACAAATTCAATTTTGACCAAATGCTCAAATCTTGGATGACTAAACCCCACAAATTTTCCAAGAGGAAAGATGAATTATACCCTGTCGAGTGGTTCAAAGAGCCTTACTCCCTGTTAGAAGCGATGTTGTACAAGCTTTATGGCCTTCCCAGCTATTCTTTCTTCAAAGAGGAATGGGCTCCCATCACTCATCACATTATTACCACAAGTAGATCTTTCCCTTGGGCCTCAATTTTGTCACTAGAACTTAAAAACGCCATCCAAGAATTCTAGAAAGCCACTGCTAAGAAAAAGCCATTTTTTTATCTTACTGCCTTCATTGTGGACATCTTCTGTGCTAATTTTCATTACCCTAATTTGGGATGGATTTGGGAATTACCGGCCCTGCCTGTACATATCTATCATTATAAGCTCTGGGATGGAAACTTTGTGGTTAGGTTCTATGATATATGTGAAAGTTTCCTTGGAAGGGTTTATTTTCTGATTTTCAACAAAGAAGTGCCTGCATTCTCAATGGAAGCAAAATATCTCATAGCCACTAGGGGGGACTAGTATATGGGTGAATATTTCACCTATATCAAGGTTTATGGCAGTAAGTCAGCTCACATGTTTCCTAATGTCATACCAGACAGGTTGGTCCTAGAAGATCTCTCATTTCAAACAGTTACAGAGGGGATCTACAAGAAATGTGTTACACCAAAGAGAAAATTTTGGCCCAGGTTTCCCATTACCCTTGGATCCTTGAGTGTACCCACTTTTACTTGGGCATTGGAGCTGAGTGACCACATCATGTCACTTAAAATTGGTTTTGCAAGCAAAAGATAGCATGATCCTAAAGGTATTGTTGATTTACACCTAAGGAAGAATCATTTAAAAACATGTTATGTTCATGAGGAAAATCTGGGTGATTTCATTTATCAGGGAGTACATACATTTTCTGAAGTCTTAACAAGGGCTAAGAGAAAAGAAGACCAAATGCATATCCTGGAGTATCAGAATGAGATCAGGGATAGGGTAAAGCATTACATGTCTATGGAGTTGGACATCCTGGAAAGGATGACAAAAGACATGGAAGAAAGAGAAGCTCGAGCTGCAACAAAAGAAGATTTGGCATCCAAAACTACATCTATGGGAACCAGCTCAGACTTGGACAAAGGGAAAGCTCCCATTGGAGAAATTCCCCAAACATCTGTGGAACAGCAAGTTAATTATTATTTGCGGACTTCAGAACAAATAAAGCAGAAGCTGAGCAAAATGACTTCAGCCTTAGATACACAAGAAGTTGCAACATATCAGTCACCTGAAATTGCCCAGGTGATAACCAATGTGATTGAAAAGATTCTACCTGAACAAACTCAGTTTGAGGACAATCCTTTAAAGAAGACATAAATTTCTAGTTATGTTCCTACTATTGACCTGACTAATTCAGAGGAAGAGGAGGGAATAAATTCTCATGTGCCTATTACGGTTGAGACTGGTAATGATTTCCAAAATCTCACCAATGGTAGCAATGGCAATCCTTCATCCTCTCTTCCTCAATATCAACCTATTTGTCAGTCTGTTCCCTCTTCTTCTACAATACTTCTTTCATCAATAATGTCTTTATCATCATTTTCTAATGGTTTTGTTGTGACTCCTTTTATGACTGATTTCTATCAAAATGCCACTGTATTACCCGAGTCAATCATACTTGTTCCTATGGATATCCCTATCCATTCATCTGTTGTCCCTCCAGTTTTTAAAATACCATTTCATATTCCTTCAATTACCTCAGTTTCATCCCCTATGTCTGAGAAAATTGCAATGGTATCACCATCATCATTTCTTAAGGCTACTAATTTACAAATTCCTTCTGTGGAATCTTCTGTTTAGGACATTTCTTCAACCCCTGAAGTGACTCTTGTTCAGAATGTTACTTCCTCCACTGCTACCTCTCATATCACTATGGATATACCTTCTCAAACCACAACTCAAACTTCATCTTTAATATCAATAGGCCTTAGCATACCTCCTATTGATGAGGTCAGAGATGAGTTCAATGAATATTTTGTGGTGTCTTTAGGTGAATATCAATATAGTAAAGCTGAGAAATCAGTGGTGAGACGGGGCAAGAAGACGGGCAAAGATCATAATGATATTGAGATGTCAATGGTGAAAGAAGTTTTATGGACACCGCAATCAAGTGATCCACAAGCCTATGCTACAGATGCAACTTTTATTCTAGGAGCCTTCATAGGTGCCAATATGGATGCTGTCAACTCTCTAAACAGAGAGTTTGATAAACAAAAGGTAGAAATTATTAGTTTTAAAGAAGCACTAGAGCAGTTCAAGAAATAACATGAAGACAAACAAGATGAACTTCAACTGAAGAATGTTACTCTTAGTGTAGAGTTACAGAGAGAAAAGAATGATAATGGTACTCTGGTTCAAAAGGTTGTAGTATTAGAGAGGAAAAATGAAGATGCAACTGGAAGTGCAGCTTCATCTTCATTTTCCATGTTTTCCCAAGAAGAGTTTAAGGAGGTTGCTATCATAACTAATAGGGACCATTTTGATTTAGTATGTGAGTTTTTGGAACTCTAGCTGATATATTTAAGACTCATATAGTGTTTGACAAGATGTCTATGGTTTTGGAGGACCTAATTGAGAAAATACAGCAAGCCTCAAAATATTATGATGAAGTCACTGATTGGCAGAGGTACATGAAGGAGAGACCTGATAATATCAATCTTCTCACTACTTTTCAGTTTAAAAGAGCCAGAACTATTTTGAGAGCTTGGGAAGATCTGGATAATACAATAGCTAAAGATATAAAGAAATCTCAGGCTATCTATGGAAGAAGATGGTATGTAGTTGATAATACCATGACTGACTTATCCTTCCCTACCATGGTGCTTATTGAAAAGGAAAGTCCACCTGGACTGATGATCGAACAAGTTGAGAAATGAAGGGATGGAAAAGAGGAGAAGATCAAGGAACTAGACCACATCAACATACATGACGTGGAGCAGTTAATCAAATAGCCATTCGCAGTGCAAAGCAAGATCCATGTCTACATCCAAGTTTGGCATAAGTTGGCTAAGAATGAGGCTGAGGATTATAAATGTAATGCCTAATTAGGCATAGAATCAGCCACTTATCCTTATATCGAGGAGCTGCTACGAATTTGGAGAGTCTGGAAATATTTCCTAGGATTTTAGCCTTGTTTAGTTTTTGGATCCCCTTTAGGGGGAATTATATTGTTTGTAATAATTATTTAAGTAATGATCTTCGATGTATCAAGGGCTCTCGAACTTTTGACTTTTGGAAGAGAGACTGATACAAGGGATCGAACAACACTTCAGCTTTTGCTAAAGGTCTTTTATGTAACTTGTTATAGAGAATTCTGAATATAATATAGTGTTGCAATTCTTATCTCTTGTAACTTGATCTATCAAATTTATTTGACATGGTTTTAGTTTTCTTATTCCAAATGATCAGATAGTACTGTCGTTCATTTACAATTGGTTAAGGTGTTTATTTAACTCTGATTTATCTTTGTTAATTATTAATACATTGATAAAACTTCATGAAATTTCTTTTATGAACTGTCTTTATCTATTTCTGCAAATGTTTCATCTATAAGAGTTTTATAACTTATAAGTTGGTTTTTCCACTAACTTGAGCACCTATAGGTTATCTTGAATGGTTTAATTCTTACTTATTATTATTTAGTTTTCATTAAACAATTGTAATCTCAATAAGTATAGTTTCATCTGATTTACATTTTTGTCAATGTGATGAATTGTCTGTTCTTCACTCAGCTCAAGACAACCTGTCAATCATCCAACACCTTTCGAAGTAGTTTAGATTCAGATTAGGTTCTTCTTCCTAGTTAGGTTTTAGTTTTCCTTTTCTTTTCTTAACTATGTGTTTCCCATTATGGAAAACTGATCCCCTTGTGTATAAAATCCATCCATAAGCTAGCAGAGGCTATTAAAGTATCCATGGGAGATTAACATCCCAAATAGCTCAAGGATAGAACAATACCTGCGTGGGATTGTTTGAAGCCTTTGGCTGGGTGTTCTTCATGTGTTGCAATCCTTAAACACTCTAATCATCAACATACACAGTTGTGACTTCAACACTTCTGGATTCTTGACTTCCTTTCACCATCAAAATTATGGTCTACAGCCCTATCGTACATAGTTTTAGGAGGCTTTGAACCTTCCTCCTCGTATCGGTCTTTTTGGCTGTTGATATCCCCAGTGGAGTCATTCTTTAGAAATTCTAACTGGAGTCTCCAGGGGAAATGATACAACCTTTTCACATGCGGGGGTCTCTATTTTCTCACATAAACCCTTTGTCATTAGCATCTTTGTCATTCTTCCCAGGGATAACTTTCAATTTCGTCCATGGCAATGACGCTAGTTTGTTAGCACCCAGAATCACACCCTAAGGATGTGGAGGGTGTACCCAGGGGAAAAAATAGAACAAATTTAGGAAGGGGAGCTGGATTCTCCAATTCCAGAGAGGTATCTCTCATAGATGTATAACAAGGCCATACATAATGTCATGAAATAAGTTCTCAGAGGTTGGGGGTGGAAACAAGACGGGATATGTTGGGGAAATGGAGTAAAAAAATACCAAGGAAACATAGAGCAGTTTGCATAGAGAATGTCTGTAAGAGCAAGATAACACCTCGGTCATGGTCAATATGTTAGGGTCTTGTGATAAATGAGGAAATATGATAGCCCCTTGATGTAGAGCACCACAAGGGTGAATTATGCACAACCTTTGGAGGAAATGTTTGGTGGATATCAGAGACAATGGCAGGAGCATATGAGTATAAATTACAAACCATTATACACTAAGTGTACAATATGAAGAACCAGAAGCACATGCACATAAGGAAAGGAAAGCACAGTCTGCAACTTAATAAATGCACAGGAAGTCTCACATCCACAGGCCGACATCTGGCTATGTTCCTTGTATTAAAAATCGGTCAATTTACATAAATATGAACCTCTTGGGTTCATCCTAGGACCAAAAAACCCTTTTCTCCCTTTGTGAGAGTCTTTTTATAGCGCTTCAGGCCCCCGAGATTAATCTCGAAACAGGGCGAGAAGCTGGTTACAAATCATGATCAAAATTTTAACCAACTAGAACGTGGTGTCTCTACCATGATTTAAATATATCAAACAAACATCATGGAGAAAATATGCATTCTTGGTATGAATGGAAGCATGACATTTCTGGATCCACGCTCACTGGCCTTGATAATGATGGCTTAGTACGCCTTTGGGTGGCTCATTGCTAACTGGGATCGAACCATTTACCTCTTTGTTGAGTCTGCAACGTGTCTCTTTCGGGCGATTTTTGTTCATTCTGTGCTCAGAGGAACTTTTGTGCATGGGCTCATAGCCGACAAGAAATTTTGTGTTCTTTCTGCGCTCAACCTTCCTCAAAGCTCCCGCATCTCCTAATAACACTGTTATACGAGGGGAATTAAAGAAGGGACGCATTGCTCTTGGAAGTTACAAGTCTATGAAGTGGCTTGTAATTCTTGTACTCTTTACCTCCCATGAGGAGGGTCCTCCTACAGGAAATATGGTGGGGTGCATCTTTGACCTCCTCACCACCCCAGATAAAGTTGTCACATGGAATGCACAAAGACGGTGATGAAGAATTTGGACCCCCTCCTCCAGTCTAAGCATTTCCTCAGACGGAGCGCCGCTAGCAATGGTCACCACGTGTTGGGGCTTTGGAGGTAGCGACCATGTCAGGTGGCTTTGGAGGGATGCCCATTCGACAGGAAATTCAAGGCACGACCTCTTTGGGGGTGCACCCTTCTATTGTGATAGTAATTCCCTCACCAACCTCAAAAGTTCCATCTAATATGATGAACGTCCTTGTCATGACCTCGATGATGCTCAAAGGCTCTTCTAATACAATGAATGTCCCTACCATGATGGATGGAATTCCCCTAGCATGGGAACTTAGGAACAGTGGGACTCAGGGCCAGGGTTTACCAACCAAAAAAACACCCCGACAATTTGACTTTGCAAACATAGAAACCATCACAGGCCTCCTTCAAGGCTTTCAAGAGTTACAGTAGGCTAGCACTCAACTTTATCGACTTTCATTATACATTCATCGAGACTCTGTTTCTTAATGGCTCTAAGAATAGTGCTTTATATAGAGCTGGAAAGCTAGATATGATGATGACCCGTCAGCACCCCAAGACACTTCACCATCGAGTATCCTGGCAACAACACGAGTGGGAACATGGGTTTTGGATCTTGCATTTATGTGGAGATCCTAGTCACACCATCTTTTATACTACGATGCTATTTCGTTGGCCGTGGAAATGACCCCTCGCGTCTGTCTCAATATCTTTTCCCATTTAGCTCCCTGCATATGGAAAAGACATTTCCATTTGTATACCTTCACCTGATGACGGTATACACGTATTCCTTCTTATAATTGTCTTCCTGCTTCATGTGGAAGCTCTGCAAGCCCTCTGTAATTCAACCTTTCGGGATATTGTCTATATTTCAGCACGCTTGATGCAGTGACCTTTGGGTTCAGGAGGGTTATCTACGCCATGGAGCTAGCTCCTACGTCATAGGCCTGCTTCGATGGTGTCGGGGTATTTGATTTCCTATTGTTTTGACCCTTTGCACATATGGCTCGAGATTTCGCACTAACAGGGTCTTTTCATGATAAGCAGATTGCACACAGATTCATACATTTCACCTCTGAATCTTCCTTTCCATGACATTTAATAAATACCATCTTTTTGGACCTTTCGATCTGAAACTCCCTTCGATCTCGACCGCTCACGTGTACTGAAGTACCAATTTTCACGAATACCTGAGGCGATTTGTTCTGCACATGTCTCATCAACGGAGAAAACGTCCACCGTAGATCCTTCTTCAGCGAGATATGCACCGTCAAATGTTGCCTCTCTTTAACTCATTTCGCTGATCGAGAGGACAAACATTTCGCAAGCACTTTGATCTAGCGAAATCAATCTCGTCCATTGATCTGTCTTCCGTCGATCATGGCCCTCAGGACCTGCGGTCACTTTAACTCCATTTCGCAAGTATGCAAAGGAAATTTTGATCGTGCCTATGGTACTCACGAAAATTCTTTCAACCTTCAATCTGGCTCGTCCTTTGATCATCGCCGTAAAAATGCTACGTCTTTTAACAAATTTCTCGGCCATCCTGTGACTCGAATTTTAATGTGTTTTTTGTTGTGGTCGCTTCGTCCTACCTTTCCACCGTATCCAACCAAGCCAAAAAACAATTATAAAATATCTAAATCCCCAAGAAAAGGTGTAAGGAAGTCCTGGAAATGCGGTAAATCTAGGCACTATTTAAATGATTGTAGATTAAATAATGTTGAGAAAAAAAAGGGATCTGAGGATGCTGCTTCCACAGAGGTCGAGAAATCCTCACAATAAGGATGGGATGTGTACCTATATTCCATAGGTAATCATTCATAATGTGATATATGGATGATTAACTCAGGTGCGTGATGTCATATGACCCCTCATAGGGAGTGGTTTTGTGAATATGAAAAGTATAATGGAGGATATGTGTACTTGGGAGATGATTCACCATTCAATATCATTGGATGTGGTAGAGTCAAGATGAAACTCAGGGAGAACTATACCGAGAGTGATACACATTCCAAATCTGGTGAGAAACTTGATATCTTTTGGAAAGATGGATTTTGTAGGTGTAAAGACTGTGCATGGAGATTGTGGATGCAACATGGTTTAAGGATCAATTGTATTGATAAGGGGATTTCAGTATGGAACTTTATAAAAACTATTGGGAAGCACCATAATCTATGAATATAATAGTTATGTTCTTCTGGACTAAGGAGGTGAATATGATAGAACCCTGACCGCATTAGGAGGAAAGAAAGGACTATGGCATCAAAGATTGGGGCACATCAGAGAAAAGGGCCTTTGAGTAATAGAAGGTAAAGGTATGGTTGAAGGTATGACTGATTTGAATTTGGATTTTGATTTCTGTGAGCATTTCACATATGGAAAACATAACCAATTAAGTTTTTCATCTAGTGCTCTAAGAGAAAAGGGAATTCTAGAATTAATACATAGTAATTTGTTTGGACCTATGCCTGTTCCATCATTAGGAAAATCTATGTATTTTGTTTCACTTATAGATTATTGTTGGTGCAACCAAGCCAACAAAACCCAACCAATAGGGGTTCCCACTCTATCGACACTCAGCTCACCGCTATCCCCCTGAGCATCGGCCTAGATAGATTTTACCTTGCCCGACAACACCCTCAAAGCGAATGAAGTCTCGCCTGAGATGTTTGAGGGAGATCTGTCCAAGTTTACACAGAATAGAAGATGACTATGTGGGTTGAAAATTCATCAAATTATCTAATAGATCATACCATCTACTTAATATTCAATAGGGTTACTCATCATTTCTACTACTAGATCACATCATTTAGTCACAATAGAAATAATCATACTGTTGTGCAAACAGATCCAGACATATAACATCATTTAAAAGCAGGAAACATTGCATCATAGATATATATCATGCATTAAATTCACATTCACCATTAGATCATAGAAATAGTAAGAAAGAAAAATATAGAAGAAACAACAATTCAGATCAAATGTTGTCTTATCATATTACTTTTGCACAATGATTCACACAATGAAAACAATCCAAAATTCAACAGGTTTAGTTAAGTGCTATTGGTATCAATATCCATTCCTATTCCCCCCCTCATTTTCAATTCTACTTATATTTATAGGATCATCCCTTTACATTGAAGGTTCACTTCTAACTAACTCTTAACCAACTCTTAACAGAATCTACAAAATAATGACCAATATCTGCAAAATATGGTCCAAAGTACAAAAAGTGACATAAAATACATAAAATAGTCTATTTTTCGTCATGCACAAAATTTCACTTGTGTGGTGTCTTTTGAGATTGCGCGGCACTCGTGATGCCACACAAATAAATTGTTGCAAAACCCCTGCCAACATGCCCCCAACACAATCTTGTGGCTCACCCTCGAGCCATGCTTAACAGGACATGGTGAACTCAACGATCTTGGCTTTGAAATCTGCAAATTGTTGGGTAAAAGCTTTGACATTCTCCTTGACCCATTCCCTAATCTCCTGCCTCACCTTTAGATCATGGTTGACAGGGTACTCAACCATCTTCGCCGCAATGTTTGTCTTTCCTTCTTGTGCAACTTGGAGCATAGAAACTGCTTTCACTGATAACTGCGCTCCAATATCCTGCAACTTGTCTAACTGTGCACTGCACGCTACTGCCTTTCCCTTATGCTTGCGACTCGCTGCTACAGCTCCTTGGTGATATGCATCATAAATGAAATTTCTTTGAGTGACGTCTTCAGGGTCGCCAATTTCTAGTCTGCTTCTTGCAACTGTGGAATCAGTTTCTCTAGTTGTTCGTCCTACACTATGCTGCCCCAAACTTGTGTAGTGGCATATGTGACTTTCTTGGCGTCCTGCTCTAACTCATTGATTTGTTTGTCCAGCCCTTCTATCTCATCCTTCCTTACTGCTATCTGTTCTGGTGGTGTCGAGGGGTGTATCAAAGCATCCAAAATGTTGGCTTCTCTCTGTAGCTACTCAATAACAGCTCCAAGTTTCTTCGCTTTGGATACTGCATCCAACTCTGTGGTGCTCTCCAAGACATGATGACAGGAATCTATTAGTGCCACTTCCAAATCCTTATACACTTTCTTCAATACCTCTATCTCCTATGCTTTAGCGTCGGTCAATTTCTCCTTGGCTTAGCGCAATACTTCTACCTCTCTTTGCATTGCTTCTTCCTTCTCATGCGACCACAGGTACTAGTCGTTGATATCCTTTTGTCTATCAGCCAATTGCTAATTGGAAACTTGCTGCATGGATACCAACATCTGGGTAGACATCATGCTGATATCTAAGGCAACGTTATGTAGCTGCTGCAGGGAGGTATTCAAGCGCTCCCATCCAGTTTCAATCGCAGTCGAGGGAATTTGAATATTCCTATCCCGTGGCTCTGTACTGATTGACATGTAATCCTGTGCAGCTATGCTCTCTGGTACTCTTTGAAAGATGTCATTATAAACAGAATCCAATTTATTTCTTACCTTTATGAATCCTTCCTGTGCTGATTTCTTCATTTCCTTTGTGGCAACATCAGTTGCATCAATGACAGCCTTGACAAGTCGGTGCAGTTGTGCTTCTATTGCTGACATGGTGTTGCTATTTCACAGCCTGATCCATGCACTTCTTTGTTGTGATTTCCTTGAGTATGCATTGCATTTCTGGGTTAGTAGGTGTCTTTGTTGATGAGTCATCATCCGATTGGTGGTCATCTTTGCGCATGGGATCCTTAGGTGCATCCACTGGTTTTTCTGTTGAAACTTCTGCTATACTGATTGGTTCTCGCCACTCTGTAGGCCAACTATTAATATCTACCTCCAACTCCGTATCAGACACCTTGTACCTCATTGGTACCCATTTCATGGTGGGCTCTCACCACACATGAACATAAACACCATGGGGTTCAATTGAAAAATGCGTAATCCTCCGATACTTTGCCATGGCTTCTTCTGTCATTCATGGAAATTTATCATTGCCGCCTGTAGCACTTCCCATTATATCCAAAATTGGATCAAGCAATATACCATTCTCTCTGCTTCCTTAACCCACCATAAATCTTGATATCTGGCACCCTTGCACACCTCTACTACTTTGACATCCATCCCTTGGTAATCCTCTGGTTCCATCCAAGCTACCATCATAATCAAAATGAGGAGCCAAATGTATGTAAATGATATTGCACCCACTTTTGTGGCCTCCACATCCTCCACTAGCTAGTTCATCAGAAAAAGGGACCAATTCATTTGTGTTCCTTGCAAGCATAAGTCAGCACCTGCGACCACCCCAGAATTATATTGAACTGGGCGGTTCTTCCTTTACTAGCCAGAATCCTGGCACCAATACGAACCACGTGATCATTTATGCTATCAATGCGGTAGGATATCTCATCGTGCTCTATAGCATAGCACTTCTTTAGAGTCATTTCCAACTTTCTGTCATTATCTTTGCCTCGGATATACTATGAGGGGTCTGTCCCATCTTTTTGTAGCCTCATTATTGCTGAAATAAATTCCACCGTGACTGTAACCGGCTCATCTATCCATAAATACCCACCATGAAAAATTTCCAAAAGTTGTTTCACACATGCATTCACCTAAGTTGGCCGCCCAAAGTGCAGTATATTGATAAACCTGAGTAATTTAGATTTGTCCAATCCTGCAGAATACACTCTATTGGGGCTCCTTCGACTGAGACTGTTAGCAGATATGGATCCTTCAAGACATCCTCTAAAGCAAGTAGGTCATGGTATTCATACCTTAGCTGCATCAGTGTAGATAGAATATCAGAAGTGCATACCATCCCTTATGGTATCGTCGGTATCTTGATCTGGTATCTTTGATTCTTCATGGGATTCTTGGGCTGCGTACCAGGTCGACTAGGAGGGATGTAGCTAGGGATGTCCTTGATAGAAACCCTTGATCTAGCAGTAGAATCCATAACTTCAGGGCTCTATGGCCCCATTTGTCGTGTACCTTCTCCATGCACCCTTGTGGTCATTCTGGTTCGTTGCTTCTGTGATACTAGGAAGGTAGGCTTCTGCACCTTCCTCTTCATTGATGAGCCAACATGGACACTTACAATTTCTTCTTCAATTGCAACTGGTATGAGCAGTGAATATCTTTCACTCAAAATCTCAACGATGTTTGGGTTTCTTTGCATACTATACCGATTTTCCTCTTGACTTACTATGGTCACACCCTCTCCGGACTTAGCAACTTCCTCACTCTGCTAAGCTTTTCTCAACAACTCTCTCGACAACTCGGTAAATCTACAACTCAACGTAATTCAACTCTGCACAATGGTGTCTTCTGACCATATAAAGCTTCCTCTTATAGTGCCAAATCGACTCATACTTCATCATTATGACATCAATTCGATCATTATGACCAAAGCATTCATTAATTACCCAAATCTGCCACTGATTCTGCCAACCCAACAGTTGGATCCGTCATCATTACATGTCACTTCTACAAGAGTTTTCATTTAACTACTTTAACTAGCTTCCTTTATAACTGATGTGACTTCTTCTCATAGCCCTGTTGTTATCACAACATGACCTACTAACTGCGCGACCACTCCCTTTTGGTGTGGCTTCCATTCATGCATGATTTCGTCAATTTTTTTCCCCGTAGTGCCTTATGCACCGCGTGGTTCTAGGCCCATCCTATAGGGATTCAACCTCCTACCATTCACTAGATTTGGTAAAATCGTGCCATCTAGATGCTACAACTAAAATGTGCCTCTTGAGGTAATGAAATTAACAAGATATAGACCTAATCAATCCATCTGTAACTTACCTGGATGCTTCATGAACTTACTGTCGTACAACATTACCAAATATCCTTGTTGAAATTGCTTGTTCTTTATGTGGTGATCATGCCAACCCTTATGTCAATCCTTCTCGATGCGCTGATGGAAACCTACTATAAAGCAGTCCTCTTCAAGCTGTATCAACTACATCGTGTGCTCCACTAGCATTGCTTCAGCTCCACTAGCATTGCTTCATCATCCAGCCCCATCACTACTGCAATGCACAGATTGGGGACAATGTACTCCATAGGCACAAGTGATTCTTGTCTGTATACCAATTTAAACGATGTCTACCCCATCAATATCTTGCAAGTGGTGTGCTATGCCCACAATATTGCATGAATATTCAAGTCCTATTCATCACGGTTAGCATTACATAACTTGGTAAGCGCATGCTCCAGGATCTTGTTGAAAGCTTCTACTGTTCCATTCACTTGTGGATGATATGGGGTAATTTTCTTATGTTGTATATGCAACTCTTTTGTCACTGCGCTTACTCTATGGTTAATGAAGTGACTTCCTTGGTCACTCATAAATATCCTTGGACACCCAAACCGCGTCACAATGTTGTCAAACAAGAATCTTGTTGTTGTCGCAATGGTGCAATCCACGACTGGTGCAGCCTCCACCCAACTCGTCAAGTATACTATCACTGTGATTATGTACCGTGCACTAGTTCTCTTCCTAGGTGGGTTGTTTGGACCCACAAAATCCACAACCCATTTATCAAAAGGTTACAAGTTTACTTGCAACACTAATGGCATGCGTTGATAGATATCGTAGCTCCATGCATAATCTGTCGCATCATTATGTAAAGTGGGCCACCAGAGCCCTGCATGAAGTACCTTTCTCGTAGTAGCACATCCTTCGTAGTTTCCACCAACAACTCCTTCACGGGCCTACTCTAAAATATCTCCTTGTTTATTTGGTAGGACACATCGCCACAAAATCTCATCTGGGACTAGTTTATAGATCTAGCCAACAATCGACTAGAAATCTGAGGCCTTAACCACCAAATGCTTCTTTTGACTTGTTGAAAATTACTCTGGTGTGACTCTCGTCATCAAGAACTGAATGATTTGATTGTAATGATCATCTGCTATGTCGACTCTGAACAGCTATGCATCTGGAGGTCCCTCTTCAATATTTGTTGGTTATTCGCTTGTCTCAATCCAAGGTAAAGGATCGAGGCCAGCATTCAAGTGACCCGACTTCACAATTATCTCAGAATCAAACTCCTGAAATAGAAGTAGCCAGCGGCATATATTCTGCCCCATCATAGGCTCATGGACTAGGTACTTCAAAGAAGAATAGTCGGTAAGCATCTTAAAATAACTACCAAAGAGGTAATGGCTGAATTTCTGCAGTGCATATACCATCACCAGAACTTATCTCTCCATGGTCATATAACTTTTCTTAGCAAATGACAACTTCCGACTAGCGAAAGCGATCGGGTGATCAATATCTCCTTCACCTGGTTGTGCGAGCACCACACCCAACACAACAGATGATTGATCCACATGGACATGAAAATCCTTGTTCCAATCTGGGAACACAAGTATTGGTGCTGAAGCCATCTTGGCCTTCAGTGTGTCGAATCTTCCCTAAAATTCTTGACTCCATACAAATACAACATTTTTATTCAATAGTTTCTCCATGGAGGTAGTAATCGTAACATACCCTTTGATGAATTTGTGATAATACCCAGTGTCGCCCTAAGCATATTCACATTCTTCGATGGTGGCAAGCTCAAAATGAGTGTTATATTGCAGGGTCAACCAAAAATCCTTTATTGCAAACAATGTGACCTAACAATATTCCAATGTGTGCATAGAAAATATACTTTTTTGAGTTCAACACAATCTAATGCCGTCGACATCTTTCTAGCATCAGTCGCAGGTTTTCCAGGTGATCCCTAATCAAACCATAGAATGTCCAATCATCTATATAAAGTTATAGGAACTTCTGAATGAAATCTTTGAATGCAGCGACAACGACCTGAGAAAATATTGCACGTGCATTCTTCAATCCAAAAGCATTACTATGTACTGGAAATAACCCCATTCAGTGACAAATGTTGTTTTATGTCAATCCTCCTTTGCGATCCTAATCTGGTGATAACCAGAGAATCCATATATGAAAGAATACATCTCCTGACCTCCTACTACTTCCATCACTTCATCTATGAATGGTGTCAGAAATGGATCATGCATACATGCATCATTTAACTTTCTCAGATCAACACAGATCCAAAATTCACTTGTTTTCTTATCTTAGACCACCATAGGACTGATCCATTATGATTCTTCGACTGGCTCAATTATTACAGCATCCAAAATCCTATCCATCACATCTTTAACCCTCTCCTTATATCGAGGATTTAAGTGATATGACCTTTGCCTTACTGGTTTCACATCTGGTTTTAATGGAATCTTCATCTCTCCCAAATAACCAAGTATCCCTTTCATTTTATAGCATTTGGTTGGAAACAGATCTTGAAATTCATGTAGCAGATCCTTAATATTTTCCATAGTCTCTTCATCCCAATAGTCCCCAATACTTGCAAATTTTGGATTCTCCTCTATCCCAATGTTGACTTTTCTAATATTCAATGGCTGGTTCATGGGATCGGTTGGTATATCTGGCGCTACGACATCCCTACTCCCTTCTGTTTCTGGAATATTGATATTCCATAGGTTATCATTGTCCTCAGGTTCACCGGACACATTATAATTTTCCATCATCAACTGTATATGGCAATGCACATGTGGATCCACTAGATATGAAACTGGAACTACCTTAAACACCACATCACAGATGAGTTGAAGTGCATTATGGACATCTATATTGGTATCCGTGAAATGGAAAGTATGAGCAAAGAAAATTGTCAGCTCTTCCCAAGTGGTTATTTCTTTGTGCAAATCTGCTGATACATACCATGATATCAGTATTTCATCCAATGTGTGGACAAAGGGATGAACCCATTCATCCTTCAGTCGTGATGCCCATAGAGTCTGACATTCCATTAAGTGACCGCTGGGGTCATTCCACCTGTCGTACCTCCCATTGTGATAAATTTCTTCATCGCCGAAGTGCGTTGTCATGAATCGTCGACACTGTGCCCATCCAATAATTGTTTTCTTATGAGTCTCCCACTAGCGTACTGGAGTAGCTTTTAGTGCTTCCTTTAGGGATAGAAATCGCTGTGGTTCTGATACCTTCCCTTCAAACTCCATTAAGAATGTATATAGCCCAGGAAACACCTTGTAGATTGGAAATTCAACAATCTCGGTCATGACATGGCATATCAACTACATGATCAAACCAAACTTCCTGAATGAAACCTCATGCATGTGATTTTTCCAGTTTTCTTACGCATCGTCAGAATTAGAGGATGCAGAACTAGCGCTGCGCCAACCAAGTTTTCCATTAGTAGTTGGGTGGATGTAGTCCTCTAAAACTTTGTAAGCATGATCCCATCCCCTTACAACTTCATCTTTCACTTATTCAATATATATTCGTTGTTCGTTTCGATCCATAGGAGCGATGACTCAAATGTCGTGGTGTTCAAATGTCATCATCGGCTTCTTGAAGTTGATTAATTCCATACTATAATTGGCCCATCCAATCCCCAACAATGCAGGATAGGAACCTCCCCCATCAACAACTTCAATCACATTGAAATCCATGTAGGTCTTCATACCTTCAACATCTACGACCAGCTTTGACACATGTCTGATTGGTTATACTTTGTCTTGATTAGAAAATCACAGATGCACAAGGGACCAACCCAAAGTCATTGTCCCCATCTTCTTCCATGTCTTCTTTGTCAAGATATTCACATTTGACCCGAGAGCCAGAACTGAATCTAATTCATAGTCCCCTATCTGAATGCTCATGTGAATTTATTTGTCCGTATTTTTCTTATGCAAAGAGTTCACTGTAGAGTCCTTCCTCTCCTTACTCGATCGATGCAACATATTCTCAATATTGATAAGAACATTGGGATATATTGCTAGTGACAAGAAAATCTCAAAGAAGTTTTGCAAGTTACCATGCTGTGCAATGGTCCTGCCTCCAATGAAGAATCAAAAGTAGAGGGAATTTCATAAACATGTGACTTACCGGGATTTCTTCTGATCACATCCCGTGCTTCAAAGAATGCATCTCACTCGATAGTAATAGTAAAATGGTACCTTATTCTTTCTATATAGTTGGATCTACAGCCGAGGGCTGTCCTCCACGGTCATTGCACCTCCGCGGGTGATGATGGTAACATAGACATCCTCTACTCTGGGTTCTACTAAGATCATCACAACTGTGGACCCTTGATTCTGGTTTTCTAGAGGACTCTAGTTCATCTGTGGATTTTGGTTTAATGGCAAGTTCATTGGTTGATTCATAGTCTGATTTTGAAGTGCAATTTGATTTTGAGCTTGGTTCTGCAACTGATTTTGGTTTTGTAGCTGATTTTGATTATGCAACTGGTTCTAATTGTGCAACTGAGGAACATTTCCTGTCTTGCATCTTGTGATTAGTTGTGGGAATTTCTTGATAGTATGATCAATTGCAGTGCAGTATGTACACGAACACTGCAATTGTGGGCAATGTCTCTAGTAATGTATGAATACCCCACAATTGTAACACTAGATAGGTCCACGACCTCATTGTCCTCCTCTACTAAAGCGTCCTCTTCCTCGGAATGCTCTGTAGAATCATCCTTGATGTTGGTACTACGACTGAGCCAATTACTAGGGTAGGGGATTCAACTGTTGCTGCACATAGTGTGCTCTCTGAACATACTGTAGTTGCAACAGATCCACGACATCTGATTATACTGCAATTGCGGTGCGAATTGTGATTGTGGTGCAAACTGAGGTTGCACTTGTGATGGTATAAACTGCATCTGCGGTGGTGGTGTATACTATGGTTGAGGTAGAGATTGTACCACCTGAGGTTGCGGATGTGATTACTATAATGCTATATGATCTTCACCCTTCACATAGTATGAGTCATACATCCTTTCTTGAAGTAGGTCATATGCGCGACAGTCTTTATCTTCATGTACCACATATCAACAAAATGAGCAATATAGGTTAGCCGTCTTTGTCACCATATTTTGCATGTATCCACATTCCTCATGTCAATTCCCATAGACTTGGCATATGAGACAACATGGTACAATTCCACAATTGAGTCGGTTTGGTGCCCCAGATAACATATAGTTTCAGAAGTCAAGGAAAGTATCTTTGGTGTGTTCATCTGCGTGACATCGAGTGCACCAAAGGTATTCGTGATTCTCTTTCCCCTTCTTAATGTCTTGTAACTAAAGCCTCCAGTTCGCCAACTGCACCTGAATTTGGTTCATGCCAACTACACTTTCTCCAATAGGAGAAGCCTCAACTTCATTGTGATCTCCAAGCCTCGCTCTGTGTCGTGATCTTCTACTGCATTATCAGTTTCCGGATATGAGATACCAACATTGTGATAAAAAATTCTTTGTGTTCAATGTCTCTCATGTCAAAACTGACTCTTTCCATTAGTGTATTAAATATCTTGTCAAAGTCCCAAACATTATCATTAGGAAATTGTTTAATCTCCTTTAACTTAGTAATATACTATGCTTCAAATTTGTGCTTTCTGAATTCTTCAATTAGTCCTTTCCTGAAATCATCTAATGTTTTTGTAGGTGTGCACATAGGAACATGAATAAATTTCATGTACCAATCCAGTGCATGACCCCAGAGAGTAGTCACTAATTGACCTTTCTTGACATCATCGTGAGTAGTCTTTCTGACAGTCCACACTACCTCACATAAAACGTAGTACTGCTAGGGATTGTCGGTCCTATTTCCATGGAACAAAGGTAATTTTATGTCGTTTCCTGCCATCCTGGGCCTTCTTCCTATAGATGTTGATCTACTACTAGAATGCTCCTGGCATGTCGAGCAAGTCAACGTGGAACTTTTGTTTCTTCCTAAATATGGAGTAGTACGCATAAACATGGGACATTACTACTGCGATTTGATCTTACTGCTATCCTAGTCATAGTCTGGGTCTGGTCGTCCTCTTCGTCCCTGTAGGGTCACCTCGTCCTGTGTGTTCTTACTTTGTGGTCTTGCTTTTCAATTGCAGCGTGATCTTTCCCTGTCCTTTACCCCTTCTCTTGTTAAAACCTTGATCCTCCCCTCATAAGACCACTTTCTTCCTTGGATTCCCTCATAGTCTCATCAAAACTTGCACCCATTTACCCCTTATCTTCCCATTTGTCTCCTCCTTTTGTCGTAGTATCCACTGCCTCCACACACCGGTGTTCTTTTGCTCAAGGTGCATCTTTAGTATGCCCTTTTCATTGACAAGCATCTTAATTGACAATTGTAGAGACAAAAAGAACCAACCTCTGGGTCCATTGAAAAATTCCCTTTCTGCCTCGTTGTAGGATTTGGTGGCGTCGACCGTGAACTCTATGATATATACTTCCAGAATACTATCCAACAAGACCTCAATAGCCTACAATACTTTGTTTCTAGTTTCCTACAACTCCTGTATCATTTCAGGGGATCCAGGATGTTGCCCCTACTCCTTGGAAATTTGTCTTCTTGTAAGTGAACGCGCCAACCACTCATAGAATATAATGGGAAATTCAGAGAAAAAGTACTCGTGTGGACCATTGTGTATGTATCTTGCCAACCACTTTTCTGTTGTTAGTTCAGGGTTTTGATTTCCTACCTCAGCAAATTCTCATAGCTTCTGATCAAAACAATATTGAATTTATGGTCTTGTCGGATGCCACATATCCTCCTCTCAGTCGCAACAAGGTCCCGACAATGAAACCATTTTTTGGCACAACCCACCCAACAAAACCCAGCTGACAGGGGTTCCCACTCTGTCAACAATCAGCTCACCGTGATCTCCCTAAGCATCGACCCATACAGGTTTTACCCTGCCTGACAACACCTGCAAAGCAGATGAAGTCTCACTCGAGATGTTCAAAGGAGAGCTGTCAGAACCAAGTTTATGCAGAATACAAGAGGACTATGTGGATCGACAATTCATCAACTTATCTAACAGATCAGACCAGATAATTAATCATCGAAAGGGTTACTCATCATTGCTAATATTATATCTCATCATTTACTCATAACAAAAATAATCATAGTGTTGTGCAAACAATTGCAGACAGATAACATCATTTAAAAGCAGGAAACATCGCATCATAGATATATATCGTGCATTAAATTTTCATTCACCATTAGATCATAGGAACAGTAAGACAAAAAAATATAGAAGAAACAACAATTCAAATCAACTCCCACCTTATCATATTACTTCTACGCAATGATTCACACATTCAAAACAATCCACAATTCAACAGGTTTTATCAAGTGCTCTTGGTATTAGTATCCATTCCTATTCTCTCCCTAATGTGTTTATTTAACTCTGATTTATCTCTATTAATTATTAGTACATTGATAAAACTTCATGAAATTTATTTTATGAACTGTCTTTATCTATTTCTACAAATTTTTCAGCAATAAGAGTTTTATAGCTTATAAGTTGGTTTTTCAACTAACTTGAGTGCCTATAGGTTATCTTGAATGGTTTATTTCTGATTTATTGTTATTTAGTTTTCATTAAACAATTCTAATCTCAGTAAGTACAGTTTCATCTGATTTACATTTATGTCAATGTGATGAATTGTCTATTCTTCACGCAGCTCAAGACAACATGTCAATCATCCAACACCTTTTGAAGTAGTTTAGATTCAGATTAGGTTCTTCTTCCTAGTTAGGTTTTAGTTTTCCTTTTCTTTTCTTAACTCCATGTTTCCCATTATGGAAAATATATCACCTTGTGTATCAAATCCATCCATAAGCCAACGGAGGCTATTAAAGTATTCGTGGGAGATTACAATCCCAAACAGCTCGAGGATAGAACAATAACTACGTGGGATTGTTTGAATCCTTTGGTTGGGTTTTCTTCATGTGTTGCAAGCCTTAAACACCCTAATAAAAAAACATACACAATTGGGGCTTCAACACTTCTGGATTCTTGACTTCCATTCACCATCAAAATTCTGGTCTACGGCCCTATCGTACATAGTTTTAGGAGGCTTTGAACCTTCCTCCTCATATAGGTATTTTTGGCCACTGATATCCCCAGTGGAGTCATTCTTTAGAAATTTTAACATGGATTCACCAGGGGAAATGATACAACCTTTTCACATGCAGGGGTCTCTATTTTCTCATATAAACTCTTTGTTATTAGCATCTTTATCATTCTTCCCAGGGATGACTTTCAATTTCATCCCTGGCAACAACGCCAGTTTGTTAGTGCCCGTAATCACACCCTAAGGATTTGGAGGGCGTACCCAGGGGAAGCAACATAACAAATTTAGGAAGGGGAGTTGGATTCTCCAATTCCAGAGAGGTATCTCTCATAGATTTATAACAAGGCCATACATAATGTCATGAAATAAGTTCTCAGAGGTTGGGGGTGGAAACGAGATGGGATATGTTGGGGAAATGGAGTCAAAAAATACCAAGGAAACATAGAGAAGTTTGCATAGAGAATGTTTTCAAGAGCAAGATAACACCTCGGTCATGGTCAATATGTTAGGGTCTTGTGATAAATGAGGAAAGATGACAGCCTGTTGATGTAGAGCACCACGAGGGTGAATTATGTACAACCTTTGGAGGAAATGTTTGGTGGATATCAGAGACAATGGCAGGAGCATATGAGTATGAATTACAAACCATTATACACTAATTCTACAATATGAAGAACCAGAAGCACATAAACATAAGGAAAGGAAAGCACAGTCTGCAACTTAAGAAATGCACAGGAATTCTCACATCCACAAGATGACATCCGGCTCTGTTCCTTGCATTAAAAATCGGTCAATTTACATAAATATAAACCTCTCGAGTTCCAACCAAGACCAACAACCCCTTTTCTCCCTTTTTGACAGTCTTTTTATAGCGCTTCAGGCCCTCGAGATTAATCTCGAAATAGGGAGAGAATCTAGTTACAAATCATGATCAAAATTCTAACCAACTAGAACATGGCGTCTTTGCCATGATTTAAATATATAAAAAAAATATTATGGAGAAAATATGCATGCTTGGTATGAATGGAAGCATGAAATTTCTGGCTCCATGCTCACCATCCTTGAAAATGACGGCTTAGGACGCCTTTGGGTGGCTCATTGCTGACTGGGCTCGAACCATTTACTTCTCTGTCGAGTCTGCAACGTGTCTCTTCCGAGCGATTTGTGTTCATTCTGTACTCAGAGGCACATTTGTGCATGGGATTATAGCCGACAAGAAATTTTGTGTTCTTTCTGCGCTCAACCTTCCTCAAAGCTCCCCTGTCTCCTGGTAACACTGTTATACGAGGGGACTTAAAGAAGGGCTGCATTACGCTTGGAAGTGACAAGCCTTTGAAGTGGATTGTCATTCTTGTACTCTTTACCTTCCATGAGGAGGGTCCTCCTATAGGAAATATCATAGGGTGCATCTTTGACCTCCTCACCACCCCAGATAAAGTTGGAACATGGAATGCACAAAGACAGTGATGAAGAATTTGGACCCCCTCCTCCAGTTCGAGCATTTGCTCAGATGGAGCGTCGCTAGTGATGGTCACCACATGCTGGGGATTTGGAGGCAGTGACCATGTCAGGCAGATTTGGAGGGATTCACATTTGATAGGAAATTCAAGGCATGACCTCTATGGGGGTACACCCTTCTATTGTGATAGTAATTCCCTCACCAACCTCAAAAGTTCCATCTAATGTGATGAACCTCCTTGTCACAACCTCGATGATCCTCGAAGGATCTTCTAATACAATGAATGTCCCTACCTTGATGGAGGGAATTCCCCTAGGATGGGAACTTAGGAACAGTGGGACTCAAGGCTAGGGTTTACCAACCAAAAAACACCCCAACAATTTGACTTTGCAAACATAGAAACCATCGCAAGCCTCCTTCAAGGCTTTCAAAAGTTATAGTAGGATAGTACTCAACTTTCCCAACTTTCATTCTACATTCATCAAGACTCTGTTTATTAATGGCTCTAAGAATAGTGCTTTATATAGAGCTAGAAATCCAGATATGACGATGACCCGTCAGCACCCCAACACACCTCACCATTGAGTATCCTGGTGACAACACGAGTGGGCAAGTGGGTTTTGGATCTTGTATTTATGTGGATATCCTAGTCATGCCATCTTTTATACTACGATGCTATTTTTTTGGCCATAGAAATGACCCATGGCATTGGTCCCAATATATTTTCCCATTCGGCTCCTTGCATATGGAAAAGACATTTCCATTCATCTACCTTCACCTGATGACGGTATACGTGTATTCCTTCTTATAATCGTCTTCCTGCTTCATGTGGAAGCTCTGCTAGCCCTCTGCAATTCGACCTTTCGGGATATTGTCCAGATTTCAGCATGCTTGATGCAATGACCTTTATGTTTAGGAGGGTTATCTATGCCGTGGAGCCAGCTCCTACGTCGCATGCATGCTTCTATGGTGTCAGGGTATTTGATTTCCTGTTGTTTTGACACTTCGCACATATGTCTCGAGATTTCACACTGACAAGGTCTTTTCATGATAAGAATATTGCACGTAGATTCATACATTTCACCTCTGAATATTCCTTTCCATGATGTTTGATGAATACCACCATTTTGGACCTTTCAATCTGAAACTCCCTTCGATATCGACCGCTCATGTGTATTGAATTACCAATTTTCATGAATCCCTGAGGTGATTTGTCCTGCGCATGTCCCATCAATGGAGAAAATGTCCATCGTAGATCCTTCTTTAATGAGATCTGCACCATCAAATGTTGCCTCTCTTTAACTCATTTCGCTGATCGAGAGGACAAACATTTCGCAAGCACTTTGATCGAGCGAAATCAATCTCGTCCGTTGATCTATCTTCCATCGATCATGGCCCTTAGGACCTACGATCAATTTAACTCCATTTCGTGAGTATGCAAAGGAAATTTTTATCACGCCTGTGGTACTCGCAAAAATCCTTTCAACCGTCGATCTAGCTCGTCCTTCGATCATCGCCGTAGAAATGCTACCTCTTTTAACAAATTTTTCGGCCATCCTGCGACTGGAATTTTTATGTGTTTTTGGTTGTGGTCGCTCTATCCTACCTTTCCACCATATCCAACCGAGCGAAAAACAGTGATAAAAGATCTAAATCCCCAAGAAAAGGTGTAAGAAAGTGCTGGAAATGCGGTAAATCTAGGCACTATAAAAATGATTGCAGATCAAAGAATGTTGAGAAAAAAAAGGGATCTGAGGATATCACTTCCACAAAGGTCAAGAAATCCTCACAATAAGGAGGGGATGTGTACCTATATTCCATAGGTAATCATTCATAATGTGATATATGGATTATTAACTCAAGTGCGTCATCTCATATTGTTATAGCTGATTTCACCACTCTAGGTGAATCACACTTTGTATGGCCTTCCCCTGTCCCGCTGCAGACTCCTTAGACCTTATGGACCATTTTTTTTCCTTTGATGCTTCCTTGATCATCCCTAAAAACATGTGAAAAATTATACATGTGACTTTTAAACCTATAAGCGCGTATGTACGAGGGTTTGACCACTAAAACCGCATACATTGGGATGTGTACAAAATCCAAATCCTTTTGGAGTTTTCCTTGACATGGATCCGATTCACTTGACTCCTGGCCTTCCCTATGCCTTGAGATCTCTCGGATTCAACCTTTCATTACCCCTTTGAAAAAATATATAAGGAACCGCTTGGTACATTGAAGGCATAAGAGAGAACTAAGAGTAAAGAAACTATAGTCCATTATTGCCATAACTTATGCTTGAGTCTGCATCCCTTTGTCCCTTGCAGCACTAGTGTGTTCTTCCCAAGATTTCCTTTTGCTTCTGAGCTTGCTATCGAGAGATGGAGTATTGAGGTGGTGGAGGCCCAAGTGGGGCATTCAGTTTCTCTAGTTCGCAGATGTGCCGTCAGAGGTTGTATCTTGTAATCTCTAATTTATATTAATAGAAATATCTTTTCTTGTCCAATAATGTGTGTTTGAATGAATATTTTACCCATTGGATTATGTCAAATGATTATACATTATTGATTATATATGCTAGAATAGATCTAACACCATGATATATAGAATGCTTGTATTGTTTACTTGTTTTTGAGGAAGGAATCTATCAATTCAAGATGAAGATTGGAAAGCTCAACGGGGATCTACTTCAACCGTCCGGAATAAGGTATGAGGTCTGATCCTTTAGTGTTATACATTTCATTTCTATTGCATATTGGAAAGGATTGGTTTCTGGAGTCAAGCTGTCTGTTGTGGTACCCCAAGCCATAGGAATTTCTCTCCGTAACAGAATTGGCAACTCTACTGGGGAGTTCCTAGTACTTGTCCTTTGGGGGTTGTTTTATCGACATTCAATGAATTTGAATTGCTCCTTCTATCTTGTTTCTGTGTCGGGTCTGGGTTCATGTATTCCTGGTAGAGTCTGATTGGTGTGAATTTTGTCTCATCCTTTTTCTTTACCTTGATTTTATGCACCTTTCTTCCTGTACATGAGTTTTTAACTCGCAGTCGCATATACACGCGGGTTTCTCTTCGATTTCCATGTATACACGTGGGTTTACTATGAACAGATGTGTATGCCTTTGTTTTTGCCTTTTTGTGGAAGTTAAATGGTTGTTGGTTGAATTCTGATAATTGCTGAGTCTCCTTTGGCACTGCCTGAGTCTGTTTAGACCTCTGTTTCTGACCAGGAACGTTTTTTTTAGGCTAATTTTTTTTTAAGAAGGTTCTTGTCATGGCATTTTCGATTTTTTGTTTGAGATTAGTGCATTAGAGTTATTTTACCTTAGTGCTTTGCTTGAGTGCTGTTTGGGTGTGCTTGCAGAGTCTAGGGCTCATAGAATCATTCTTTTGCTTTTTGCATCTCATTTTATTTCAAAAAATCCAAAAACATTTGCTTATCATCATGCATTGAATTTTGCTTTTTGCATTGTACTTGCACTAGATTTGCTTTGGAGTACTAGTTAGGACTTCATATAGGAAAATTTGCATTCATCATTTGAAGAAAAAATGTGCATTTCACGTAGTAGCATACCTTGTTATCATGGACACAATGCATTTGCATTGATTGTTAGGTGTGCATTTTACTTCATGTTGCGTCATAACACCATTAGTTGCATGGTCATATCCCTTTTTTGAGTTATAAAGACAATTAAAATCAACGCTAAAATTAAAATGAATTACACTCTTTTCTTTTCTAGGGTGCACCAACAACCTTAGGTTTTAGTATCTTGGAATAGTTCATTGTAAGTTAATTCTCCAAGATCACTAAACAACAACATGTATGTGTCTGTCCAGGTGAGTGTGTGAAATCCTTGGTATAACCAGTGTTTCTCAGGATCCTCCTCTCAAAAGGGAGTTAAGCACGAGGCCGTGTGAGCAGTTATTGATTGGGATGACCCCTAGTCATAACTGAGTAGCACCGAAGATATTTCCAGGATTGTATTTGTATCTGGGGGCTCTTTCAATAGTTTCAGGCTTTGCTACCCTGCCCATACGGTCAATCCCGCCTACGACTATCCGCCTAAGCATTGATTATATTGACGTGACATTAGTGGCCTTACCTAGGATATTGAGGGGGTACTTTGCAGGGGTTATTCTGTAGGTGTCCCAGCCAGGTTGGGGTCGGACAACATAGTTGCTTTACGCGTTGAAGCTAAGGGCCACAATAATTGGTTACGTACCTCTGCTTTTTGTGTATGAGAGTATCAAGCCTCTTCTAGGCGAGACATACCTGCTTCATTTGGGAGCTCACTTATCCAGCCCTTGTATGCTTGCATTTGGATTTATATTTTATTAGTGATTTCTCTGTGCACGATAGTTGGCCTAGGGTTTACGTAAATAGAGAGTCTTTGATATTTTTTGAGTCATTGTGGATTCGGGTGCGACTCCTTGCCATTCTCATCATTTATCAGGACTTCCACCTTTTACTTCTCCTCCTCCTTTGGGAGAGAGACCTAGACAATCCAGGTGGACTATTTCACACATTGATTCACACACCATGGGAGACCATTTAGAAGGTATTCTTGAACCACCTTCTCCCATTCATGTTGACGATGGGGAGTTTACTCCTACTTACAATCCTTCACCCAACTTAGCTGAGTTAGGTCCTGTGATTTCTGAGATAGGAACCATGCATGATAGACCTACTCACTCTAGGGTTGATTCCCCATTGACGCATTACCGGTATGGAATGCCGAAGGACACCGAGACTCATTTTGAACTAGCCAGCACTAGCTACGGTAGTTATGTTATGCCTGGTTTCCCTACACATGATTTAGAATTTCATGTCGAATATGACTTCGAGACTAACACTATGCCTGGGGGCACTCTCATTCCTTACCATGCGGAGAGGTTTGGGAGCACTAGTCACATTGCACCTTCCATCCCAGTGGTGGAAGTTACATTACATATCCCTCCTAGGTCTAGGGTTAGCGATCTGATTAGGATACCAGATCCAAGACGAGTGATGATAGGCGGTAGCACATACATTATTACTCAGATTCCTTCATCCTCGGTCCCTAGTTCTTCAAATGTACATCCTCCACCATATTCACGTGGTCCTTCGAGCCGGCATATGGCTACGAGTCAGGTCTGTACTGCGGTTACTAGACTGATTGTGTCTCAGGTTTACATACCGTCCGTTACTTCAGGAGGCTATGTTCATACTTCTAGAGGTCATGTCACTACTTTCGAGGCATATATACCTACTTCCGGTATGTATATCCCTACTTCTGGAGCGTATCTTCCTACCTACGGAGTGTCTCATGGGGCATCGCATGCAACGGCTTATGGACCCTATTATGGGACACAGTATGGATAGGGTTCTTCACCTTATGGAGGTGGGTATAAAAAACCTGCTTACTCTCCTAATTACGGCTTTGTAGCTCCTACTAGTCAAGGTCCACCGCACTATGGTGCTCCCACGCCACCCTATACAGGTCATACGCGAGTAGGACACTATGGCCAAGGCCATGGTGGTAATCATCCCTTTAGGAATCAGGGAGTGGTCCATCGAACTCATCATCCTAGGCTCCTTTTCCTCGTGATGCTCAATCTTCCTGACTTATTGAGATTGACCAATGATCCTATGGCTCATGACCTGGCTTGGCCGGCTGTCCTTACCAAGCTTCCTTTGGACATACCTAAGTTCAAGGGCAAACCAGGAGAGGATCCAAGCGAACGCATTACTAAATTTCACCTATGGTGCTCTTCGAATTCCTTACATCAGGACTCATTCCGTTTGAGACTATTTCAACGCACCCTTATAGGGCCTGCCGCGAAGTGGTATATAGAGTTACCTAGGGGAGCTTTCGCTTTGTTTGACGACCTTGCGATGACTTTTCTTAATCACTTCCAGCTACCAGTGCGTTATGAAATTGGTACTGAACTCTTGTCGACATTTCGGTAAAGATAAAGCCACACATATCTCTGATCATATTCAAGAGTGGCGTAGACGGAAGAGGTTAATTAAAGCTTTTATACCGCCGGAGTTCCTCCTTGAGTGGTTCCTCAAGTCTTTATTGCCATATATAGAGAAGGATGTTTCCACATCCGGAGTGCAGAATGTGGAACAAGCGATCTTTAGGGCACAGGAACTGGACTTGATTTATGCTCAATCCGGTTTGTTGTATGAGATTATTCCCAATTCTCCTCATTCTAGTTTCGATCCTAAAGTCAAACCCGAACCACATGCCGATGGAATTGTGGGTTGTGCAAGTGTGAAACCTGCGGATTTGTTTGCAAAACAAGTTAGTCAATTGTCGATCAACCAATCTGCTTCAGGACAAGCTACGACTTCATCTCAACCCGCCCAAACCACGAGTGTACTTTCTGTGCAATCATCGGACCAGAAGGGTAACCAGTAGCCCGGACGGAATAGAAAAAAGGGTAAAAATAATCGAAAGGGTGGGAATAAGAATGAGAATGCTAACAATAATGACAAGAACGGCTGAAATGCTGGGGGGGACAAGCAAGCTAAACATAAGGTTAAGTTCCCTTGCAAGTTATGTAAGGATGATCACCTCACTTACTTGTGCCCTCGTATTGAAGAAGCTTCGAGATTCTTGGCACAGGGCCTAGTTGTGCTAACTAACCCTTTACCGCATAATCAGAATATGAGCTCGAAGTCCCATGACTAGTCTGGTGATGATCATGATCCGCTGGAGAATAGTGCTCATGGGTGCATTAACATGGTCCATGCTGCGAAAGTTGTGACCCGTGTGAAAGATTATGGTTCATCACAACCCAGCCCAGGCAAAGAGCCTGATCCACCAAGGTCTCCTTTGCACATTGAGAAACCTATAGATAAACCTGAGACTGCACCTCACATTCCTAAGGGAGTCCTTAAGTGTTCAGGGCATAATCCAAATGCCCAAGCCGCCCAGAATTATTCAATTGTCAAGGATTTGGGCCACACTCCTTGTGCGATGTCTGCATTGGAAGTGCTTCAGAGTTGTCCTTCACAAAGGAAGGCGTTGCTGTCTACCCTTGGTGTGAACGATGATGATTCTTCCTTTGTGATCAAATTTGAAACCGCGGGACTTCAGCCTCGCTTGCCCTACTATGTGTCTCTTTTGGTTCACGTAGAATGTCTTAATATGACCGTCAAGCACACTGTGATTGATGAGGGTGTTGTTGCTTCTGTGATGTCTTTATCCTATTGGAAGGGTCTGGGTTCTCCTAAGCAGTCTAAATCAGTGACCATGTTAACTGCGTTTGATGGGAGATATTTTAGGCCGCACGGAATCCTTCCTTCCCTTAAAGTCTATTTGGGGGGGGGACTATTGCGATAGAGGTCGAGGTTGTTGATGCGCCCCTTGACTACAATATCTTGCTGGGTAGGAACTGGATGTACTGTATGCAAGCCGTTGCTTCTTCCTTGTTCCATGTTGTATTATTTCCACATAACAGGAATATCATAACGATTGATCAAATGACATTCAAGAATCCATCTATTACCGCATCTTCGGGAGCTTCGATCCCGATCATGGAGCACTCTCAGCTGGCAACTGAGAGTGTGCGTGTAGGCATGTATCCATCCCTCATGGGAAGCTTTAGTTGTCCTGCACTGATCCTCATGATAGGATCTAGTTCCAATGAGGCTTCGACATCTATGACATCGGTGTCTTTTCACACGAGTCAAATGGAAGATCCTTGGATTCTTCCTACACTGAGTACTTCGAGTGAGCCCGTCGAGACGAACGTTCCATTTCCTACAGCTATGATAGCTTATCAAGCTAATATCAAGTGTGTTGAAAAGCCTAGTCCTTCCACTTCATGGACAGAGGAGGAGGACCCTTATGTGCTGCTGGCATGGGCAGTACAGTATTCTCACGCACATGACTACCTTGATATGGTTTTCCCTTCGGACAAAGCGATTATTGAGGCTATGTCGGGAGTTGAGCCACCATGGGAGGAACTCCATCATAGATCGTACTTTCTTCCAGATCTTGACTGCTTGGAGCGTGAGGATTTTAGGGCGGTTCTTAGTTAGAGAGTTGGTAGTCCTGTGGTTCCATTAAGCTCTCCTGGTCCGATGACTAATGGAAACATGGAAAACATATCTTAAATGATTCTTATCAACATCTCTCGCAATCCTGGCACGATAGAGAATGTCTATATTGGGGCGAAATTTTTCCATGCTGAGATTCTGGAATACATCGAGCTATTTAAGGAATTCCGTGATATTTTTTCTTGGTATTACGACAAGATGCCAGGTATTGACCCTCATATTGTCGAGCACGAGAATAAGAATTACCCCAATGCTAAGCCTGTTCGACAACATTTACGTGTGTTGAATCCTAGGAAAGAACCCGCCATTAAGGTAGAGATAGAGAAGCTATTGAAAGCCGGTTTCATCTATCCCGTTCCCTTGACGGAATGGGTTTCAAACCCCGTTCCGGTGGATAAGAAGCAGGGATTGATCTGCATATGTAATAATTTTTATGATTTGAATCGTGCCTGTCCTAAGGACAACTTCCCCACACCATTTATAGATCATATTTTGGATGAGTGTGCGGGTAGCGAGGTGTTCTCCTTTATGGACGACTTTTCCAGATATAATCAAATACAGATTAAACCTGAGGACCAACATAAGACTGCATTTATTTGTCCTTAGGAACATTTGCATATCGGAAAATTTCTTTTGGCCTTAAAAACGCTGCAGCTACATTTTAGCGGGCAATGACCTTGATCTTCCCCGATCTCAAGTCAATTATCGAGGTATTTCTGGATGACCTCGCTGCTCATTCTCGCATGAGAATGCGTCATCGCTATCACTTGAGATTGGTATTCGAAAGATGCTGGACTATTCGGTTAGATTAAATCCTCACAAGTGCATATTTTGTGTGAAGTCAGGGCGTTTGTTAGGATTCATTGTTTCTAAAGAGGGTATAAGAATCGACCCTTTGAAGGTTGAGGCAATACTTCAGTTGTCTCCCCCGAAGAATATTCATCATCTTCAGTGTTTGCAAGGCATGGCAAACTTCTTACGAAGATTTGTTGTCAAATTTGCCAATGTGACTAGAGCCTTCATGCGTCTCTTGAAGAAGGACACCCCCTTTTATTGGCATGAGTGAGCCCAGGAGTCCTTCGATGCACTCAAGCGAGCCCTAGCATCGGCCCCGATGATTAGTCCCCCTGATTATAGCCATGATTTTCTATTATATGTGGCCGTGTCCTTAGAGATGATTGGTATGGTTTTGCTTCAAGAGGATGAGGAGCTCCAAGATCATGTCATATATTATCTGAGACGGAACCTTATTGACACAGAGATTCATTATTCTCATGTGGAGAAGCTTGCTTTAGCTACCATACATGCGGTTCAGTGGTTGAGACATTATATTCTCCTTCGCCAAACCTTGGTTGTGGCCCATGTCAATCCGTTTCAATTCATCCTCACCAGAAGGATGATTGGGGGAAAATATAATAAATGGATTGTCATTCTGCAAGAATTCGATCTCGAGTTTGTTTCGGCAAAGTCGAAGAAGTCTTTAATTTTTGTAGATCTTACATCAGATTTCTCGAGCGAGGTCGAGGAGTTGGTTTGTGAAAATACGTTTATTGATGAACACATCTTCTTAATCTCAACGTTAGACCCATGGTATGGGGATATTATAATATATTTACAAACACTGAAGACCCCTACTCACCTCTTGCGAGATGAACGACGACGATTATGTCACGTCTCTAAGAACTACCTCATAGTGGATAACACCTTGTACCGTCGTGGGGTAGATTCCATTTTACAACGTTGTTTAACTCATGAGGAGGCTGAGGTAGTGCTGAATTATTGCCATGGAGGGGCATGTGGTGGTCATTTATCTGGGCTTTCTATAGCTCAAAATATTTTGAGAGCGGGTTATTTCTGTCCGTCGATCTTTAAGTATTGTGTTGATGCGGTTAAGAGGTGCCACCCTTGCTAGGTGTTCGCATGTAATATGTGCTCGAAACCTACCTCATTACATCCCATTATCACCGTCGGTCCCTTCACTAAGTGGGGCTTGACTTTATGGATTGAAACCCAGCTTCGGCTGGGGGGCACCATCACATTATAGTGGTTGTTGATTATTTCAGGAAATGGGCTGAGGCTATGCCCACAGTAAAATCCGACGGTGAGACAGCCGCTCACTTTGTATTCAACCAAATTACTACTCGGTTCAGGATTCCGAAAGAGCTTGTCACTAACCATGGCTCGCACTTTCAGAATCGTATGATGGAATAGTTGGCATCCAAGTTAGGGTATAAGCAAGAGAATTCCTCTTCTTACTACCCCCAAGCGAATGGACAGGTAGAGGTAGTGAATAAATCACTCAAATCCATTCTCCAATGAACCATCGCACAAAGCAAGAATAATTGGTACATCATGTTATATCCTACTTTGTGGGCATATCAAACCACTGTTAAGACTGCCACTGGTTTTTCTCCATATCAGCTTGTACATGGAGTGGAGTCGATATTGCCAGTTCAATGCAAAATTCATTCATTGAAGCTAGCTGTAGAACTCTTACCAGACACTTCCCCATTGGAGGAGCGTTTGGTTCACCTTGAGCAACTTGATGATCAACGTCGGGATGCCTTGGTGGCTCTAGAAGTCAATAAACGTCGCGTAAAGGTCCAGTACGATTAATATGTCCATCTAAGGATGTTTAGTGAAGGAGACTTGGTCCTTTTGTGGGATCAACTGAAAGAACACTTGGGGGCAGGGAAATTTAATCCTATGTGGCATGGTCTTTACGTGGTCAAGCGTGTGTTAGAGAAGGGTGCATGTGAGTTGGTGGATTATGAAGGAACGGCCTTGGTGGAGCCCAGAAATGGGCTCTATCTCAAAAAATACTATGCATAATCTTTAGCCAAGGCTGCTTGTTGTATATTATTGTACAGCTTTGCATAGTCAGGTCTTTTTCTTATCGTGATTGGGTTTGTGATTACTTTCCTTTTCTTTTGGCAGATGTCAATGGAATCTTCCACCTACATAGGATTCACGGATGGTGCAAGCCATCACACTCAACACTCAGCCTCCACTGCTTGGGTGATTTATACTCGTATGGGTCAGGTACTGTCTTCAGGAGGCATATGACTACGGCCATCTTCCAACAATGTTGTTGAATACAGCATCGTTGTTGAGCTTCTACGGGATGCCATTTTACATGGCGTTCTATCTCTTGAGGTACATCTTGATTCGGAGTTAGTGGTGTCACAAATCAATGGTTTGTACCATGTTAGAGATCCGACGTTATTGCGGAGATTCTTACGTGTGAGATTGTTAGAATGAAAATTTGACAATATAACATATATACATATTCCAAGAAATAATAATCAAGTTTCTGACTCATATGCTAACTACGTGTTAGATTGGCATTTGTTTCATTCACAATAAATTAATCACAAACACAATTTTTACACATGTAAATAAATAAATCGATCACCATAAAAAATTTATATATACATAAAAAATGTGATAATACATAGTGTCATGATACAAAATTGGAGCTTTCAAGCCACCATCATATAATACATAGTCATACAAAATTTATAAAATCCCAGGTGTCTAATATTGTGGAGGAGGAGGAGGGTTGTGATCATGGAAGGTCACTATGGCTCTAGCTAGCCATCGGAATAAATGCACCCATGCCCGTGGTACACCCACCACCTGTCGCTGCATAGCCTTAGGCAAGTCCTCGACTTGCGCCATGGGAATTCTATGTGTCAATCTCACAAAGTTGGTATGAATGCTCTGGAGCATTCGCTCCGCATCCACACCCGTGATGTCATCTCCTCTTCCCCTCTGTCTATGACGAGGGAAGCCTTCTGGCCGTCGTGGTCCCACATCTGCACACAAATGGTAGATGTCACTATGTATCATCACCCAAAAATATGTCTTTTTGATTTCATATAATCAAAAAAATACAAAAAAATTAAATAACTCAAAATTTAAAAATAGAGGGTCGAGATTCATTACCTATATCACCATATGCCGATCCTGGTGGTAATGGCATGTCCGATTCCCCCCGGAAATCTATCCCTGTGCAGGGGCAGTCCTCGATGGAAACTATATGTCATCGCCACCATGGAAAGAAGTCAGCTGGATATGGGTTGGCCACCCTACCACCCCCCAGTCTACGCATAGCATCTGCCCAACGCCGTTGGGCCGGATCTCGAACCCCGTGAAGAGGAACGACCACTCTGGGGCTCAATCCTGGAACACGCTTGAAGAAAAACATGCTCAAAATATTGTTGAACCCAAAGTTCTTCACTCTGCCTGCCTTACACTCACTGAGCTGATGTTTCATGTTGCTCAGTAGTGTAGTACTCCAGTTGTAGATCGTGGGTCTCATGCACTCCATTGCATAGAACATCAGGGGCCGCGGGGCCTGGTGGAGTGATGCCAAGCCTACTATCCTACCTAGTGTCAATAATATGGCCTTTAGGCACAACACCTGTATAGCATTGGTAAGGACTTGACTCCCCACCTTCTCGGTGTCTGCATAACAGTACACCACAATGTACTCGTTGATAGTCAGGCCACCTCCTGGCCCACCATGGGAACGAAGGTTCACCACTTCCCCTCGTCTAGAAATCCCAGTAATGAAATATATGTCCTCCACCTCTGTGGTGAGGGACATCCCATCTATATGGAAGGACTCTGAGTCTAGATCCTAGTAATCCACTAGCATCTGTATAGTCTTGGTTTGGCCCTCAAACCACCAAGACACCAAAACTTGTAGAGTTCGCATGCAGGTAGATCTTGTTGAGCCATTAATTTGGCCCCTACTGCTTCCTCTACTTCACCATGTTCACGCTCTCTCCACTCTAGGACCATCCTGCACAAGAAATTGCAAATTTTCCCATTAGTTTATTGAAAAAACCATATGTGCGGCCTCATACGCGACTGTTTTCAAAAAATCCGCGTATGTACGTGGGCTCAAGGTCATTTTCCACGTTTATCCAGCCCTATACGCGGAAAAAAGTCCAAAAAAAAATAAAAAACCAAAAAGCCGGACAAGGAAATATGTTATCTATGGCAGCTGTCGAGTCGTGTCGCCTTCGAATAGAGCACTGTATATCACATCCATTGGTTGGGTTATAGTTTGACTTTAGGAGTTGTACTCATTTATATGAGTTTATCTCCACCGACTGGTTAAGCTTCCAGTCCCTATGGAGCCTCTTTTGATGCCTCCTGTGTCGCAGAGATGTCCCAGTTTGTATATCGAGTCTATGCTACCTTCATTCAGTCACCATACGCCATTATGCTCTTGTTCGAAGGAAGTTGAAACCTGTGTCAGACATTCCTCAGTTATCTTGACTTTGCATGTCGACCATTCTCGGTATAGTTATTGGTTCGTGCACCTTATGATCGAGTCCTTCCACATTAGACAGCTTTTCTGAGTACCTTGTGTTGGATGATAGGGGATGCCTTAATGCCCTCCTTCTAGTGGATTTCATCCCATCGACTTCAGATCATTTATTCTGGGATTGGAATCTAGAGTCAGTTTGAGTGCCTTAAGACTTGCAGTCATCAGTGGCAGGTTCTCTTGCCATCGACAGTTCTTGGGAATACATCAATGCCCCCTAATCGATGGATCCTCTCAAGTGTTCAACCTCAACACATTTATTCACACTTGTTAGTTTGCACTCTAGTACCTTGATTCCCATTTTCATTATCGGTGGGTGATCTCGCATCTGTTAATGGTATACATTAATGACCGGTAATCAGACGATGGACTACTATGTTCAACCTCGACATCTCTATTCACATAGTAGGACATGTACTTGTAGCGGTTTGTGTAGAAGACTTTCCAGATTGGTGGCATCTCTTATATGCTACCACCTTGATCGTGCCAGTGTTCATGAGATTTCAGCTCTCGTGACTTGATTCCAATATATGTCAGATATTTCTAGCCACTATGGAGATCTTGATCTATTATATCTTTAGCCATTATGGAGATCATGGTCCTTTGTATATCTTCATCATGGAGATTCTGATCTATGTATATTGTACATGGCGATGACCACATATGTGATATCATGTATCATGCCTATTCATGGCCATTGTACTCTTATGTATCCAGGACTGCTATATGTATTTGTAGTTATGTGCAGAGTTGTATTAGTGTACTATGTTCATTGGGTGGCTGGTCTTCCATTTGGGATCCTTCATCACTCCACTTCTGGGATGGACTTATAATATATTTCGGCCATCGTATCACCCCTCTGACCTCACACATTAGGGGGCATCTGTTATAGCTGATTTCACCACTCTAGGTGAATCACACTTTGTATCGCCTTCCCCTGTCTCGCTGCAAACTCTTTAGACCCTATGGACCATTTTTTGTCCTTTGATGTTTCCTTGATCATCCCTAAAAACATGTGAAAAATGATACACGCAACTTTTAAACCTATAAGCGCGTATGTACGTGGGTTTGACCACTAAAACCACATACATCGAGATGTGTACAAAATCCAAATCCTTTTGGAGTTTTCCTTGACATGGATCTGACTCATTTGACTCCTGGCCTTCCCTATGCCTTGAGATCGCTTGGATTCGACCTTTCATTACCCCTTTGAAAAACTATATAAGGAACCCCTTGGTACATTGAAGGCATAAGAGAGAACTAAGAGTAAAGAAACTATAGTCCATTGTTGTCGGAACTTATGCTTGAGTCTACATCCCTTTGTCCCTTGGAGCACTAGTGTGTTATTCCCAAGCTTTCCTTTTGCTTGTGAGCTTGCTATCGAGAGATGGAGGATTGAGGTGGTGGAGGCCCAAGTGGGGGATTCAGTTTCTCCGGTTCGCAGACGTGCCGTCAGAGGTTGTATCTTGTAATCTCTTATTTATATTAATAGAAATATCTTTTCCTATCCAATAATGTGTGTTTGAATGAATATTTTATCCATTGGATTATGTCAAATGCTTATACATTATTGATTATATATGCTAGAATAGATCTAACACCATGATATATAGAATGCTTGTATTGTTTACTTGTTGTTGAGGAAGGAATCTATCAATTCAAGATGAAGATTGGAAAGCTCAACGGGGATCTACTTCAACCGTCCGGAATAAGGTACGAGGTCTGATCCTTTATTGTTAGACATTTAATTTCTATTGCATATTGGAAAGGATTGATTTCTGGAGTCAAGCTGTCTGTTGTGGTACCCCAAGCCATATGAATTTCTCTCCGTAACACATATGACCCCTCATAGGGAGTGGTTTTGTGAATATGAAAAGTATAATGGAGGATATGTGTACCTGGGAGATGATTCACCATTCAGTATCATTGGATGTGGTAGATTCAAGATGAAAATCAGGGGGAACTCTACCCGAAGTGCTACACATTCCAAATCTAGTGAGAAACTTGATATATGTTGGAAAGATGGATGTTGTAGGTGTAAAGACTGTGCATGGAGATAGTGGCTGCATCATGGTTCAAGGATCAATGGTATTGATAAGGGGATTTCAGTATGGAAATTTATACAAACTATTGGGAAGCACCATAATCTATGAATATAATAGTTATGTTCTTCCTAACAAAGGAGGTGAATATGATAGAACCTCGACTGCATCAGGAGGAAAGAAAGCACTATGGCATCAAAGATTGGGGCACATCAGAGAAAAGGGCCTTTGAGTAATAGAAGGTAAAGGTATGGTTGAAGGTATGACTGATTCGAATTTGGATTTTGATTTCTGTGAGAATTTCACATATGGAAAAAATAACCAATTAATTTTTTCATTTGGTGCTCTAAGAGAAAAGGGAATTCTAGAATTAATGCATAGTAATTTGTTTGGACATGTGCATGTTCCATCATTAGGAAAATCTATGTATTATGTTTCACTTATAGATTATTTTTGTCGCAACCAAGCCAACAAAACCCAACTGACAGTGGTTCCCACTCTGTCGACACTCATCTCACCACAATCTCCCTAAGCATCGGCCTAGAAAGATTTTACCTTGCCCGACAACACCCTCAAAGAAGATGAAGTCTCACCTGATATGTTTGAGGGAGATCTATCCAAGTTTACACAGAATAGAAGAGGAATATGCAGGTTGAAAATTCATCAAATTATCTAATATATCATACTAGCTACTTAATCATCAATAGGGTTACTCATCATTTCTACTACTAGATCACATCATTTAGTCACAACAGAAATAATCATACTGTTGTGCAAACAGATCCAGACAGATAACATCATTTAAAAGTAGGAAACATTGCATCATAGATATATATCACGCAATAAATTCATATTCACCATTAGATCATAGAAACAGTAAGACAGAAAAATATAGAAGAAACAACAATTCAGATCAAATGTTGTCTTATCATATTACTTTTGCATAATGATTCACACAATGAAAAAAATCCACAATTCAACGGGTTTACCCAAGTGCTATTGGTATCAATATCCATTCCTATTCTCCCCCTCATTTGCAATTCTACTTATATTTATAGGATTGTCCCTTTACATTGAAGGTCCACTTCTAACTAAATCTTAACAAACACTTAATAGAATCTACAAAATAATGACCAATATCTGCAAAATATGGTCCAAAGTACAAAAAGTGACATAAAATACATAAAATAGTCTATTTTACATTGTGCGCAAAATTGAGCTTGCGCGGTGTCTTTTGAGCTTGCGTGGAACTCATGTTGTTACACAAATAACTTGTCCCAAAACCCCTGCCAACATGCCCCCAACACAATCTTGTGGCTCACCCTTGAGCCACACTTAACCAGACATGGTGAACTCGGTGATCTTGGCTTTGAAATCTGCAAACTGCTGGGTGAAAGCTTTGACCTTCTCCTTGACCCGTTCCCTAATCTCCTGGCTCACCTTTATATCATGGTTGACAGGGTGCTCAACCATATTCACCAAAATGTTTTTCTTTCCTTCTTGTGTGGCTTGGAGCATAGAAACTGCTTTCACTGACAGCTGTGCTCAAATATCCTAGAACTTGTCTAACTATGCACTGCACGCTACTGCCTTTCCCTTGTGCTTGCGACTCGCTGTTGTAGCTCCTTGGTGATATGCATCATAAATGACATTTCTTTGAGCAACGTCTTCAGGGTTTCCAATTTTTGGTCTGCT
Organism: Pseudotsuga menziesii; assembly: GCA_001517045.1. Lineage (NCBI taxonomy): Eukaryota > Viridiplantae > Streptophyta > Pinopsida > Pinales > Pinaceae > Pseudotsuga > Pseudotsuga menziesii. The sequence goes on along the minus strand of LPNX010484804.1, from coordinate 259,872 downwards.
TCTTGTAACTATGGAATCAGTTGCTCTAGTTGTTCGTCCTGCACTATGCTGCCCCAAACTTGCGTAGTGGCATATGTGACATTCTTGGTGTCCTACTTTAACTCATCGATCTATTTTTCCAGCTCTTATATCTCATCTGTCCTTGCTGCTATCTGTTCTGGTGGTGTGGAGGGGTGTATTAAAGAGTCCAAAATGTTGGTTTCTCTCTGTAGCTGCTCAATAACAGTTCCAAGTTTCTTCCGATTTGGATACCTCATCCAACTCTGTGGTCACTCTCCAAGACATGATGACAGGCATCTATTAGTGCCACCTCGAACTCCTTATGCGCTTTCTTCAAGACCTCTATCTCCTATGATTTAGCCTCAGTCAATTTCTCCTTGGCTCAATGCAATCCTTCTACCTCTCTTTACATTGCTTCTTCCTTCTCATGCGACCACAAATATTGGTCACTAATATCCTTCTATCTATCAACCAATTCCTGATTGGAAACTTGCTCCATGTATACCAACATCTGGGTAGACATCATGTTGATATCTAAGGCAATGTTCTGTAGCTACTGTAGGGAGGTATTCAAGAGCTCCCATCTGGTTTCAATTGCAGTCGAGGGAATTTGAATATTCCTAGCCTGTGGCCCTGTGCTAATTGACATGTACTCCTGTGGAGCTACGCTCTCTGGTACTCTTTGCAAAACAAGACTATAAACATAATCCAATTTAGTTCTTACCTTGCCGAATCCTTACTGTGCTTATTTCTTCATTTCCTTTGTGGTAACATCAGTCACATCATTGACAACCTTGACAACTTGGTGCAGTTGTGCTTCCATTTCTAACACGATGTTTTTTTTCATAGCTTGATCCATGCACTTCTTTGCTATGATTTCCTTGAGTATGTGCTGCATTTCTGGGTTAGTAGGTGTCTCTGTTGATGAGTCATCATCTGATTGGTGGTCATCTTTGTGTATAGGATCCTCAGGTGCATACGTTGGTTTTTCTGTTGAAAATTCTGCTATACTAATCGGTTCTCGCCACTTTGTAGGCCAGCCATTAATATCTACCTCCAACTCTGTATCAAACACCTTGTACCTCATTGGTACCCATTTCTTGGTGGGGTCTCACCACGCATGAACATAAACACTATGGGGTGCAATTGAAAAATGAGAAATCTTCCGATACTTTGTCGTGGCTTCTTCTGTCAGTCGTGGAAATTTATCGTTGCCGCCTATAGTTCTTCCCATTAGATCCAAAATTGGATCGGGAAATATACCATTCTCTCTGCTTCCTTAAACCACCATAAATCTTGATATCTGGCACCCTTGCACACCTCTACTGCTTTGACATCCATCCCTTGGTAATCCTATGGTTTCATCCAAGCTACCATCACAATCAAAATGAGGATCCAAATGTATGTAAATGATATTGCACCCACCTTTGTGGCCTCCACATCCTCCACTAGCTGGTTCATCAGAAAAAGGGACCAATTCAATTGTGTTCCTTGCAAGCATAACTCAACACCTGTGACCACCCCAAAATTATATTGAAATGGGTAGTTCTTCGTTACTAATTTACTATCTAGAATCCTGGCACCAATACAGACCACGTGATCATTTATGCTATCAATGCGGTAGGCTCTCCCGTCATGCTCTATAGCATAGCACTTCTTTAGAGTCATTTCCAACTTTTTGTCATCACCTTTGTCTCGGATATACTGTGAGGGGTCTATCCCATCTTTCTGTAGCCTCATTATTGCTGAAATCAATTCCACCGTGACTGCAACTGGCTCATCTATCCATAAATACCCACCATGAAAAATTGCCAAAAGTTGTTTCACACATGCATTTGCCTCAGTTGGCCACCCAAGGTGCAACATATTGATAAACCCGACTAATTTAGCTTTGTCCAATCCTGCAAAATACACTCTATTGGGGCTCCTTCAACTGAGACTGTTAGCAGATACAACTCCTTCACAACATCCTCTAATGCAAGTAGGTCATGGTATTCGTATCTTCACTGCATCAGTGTAGACAAAATATCAGAAGTGCATACCATCCCTTATGGTATCGCCAATATCTTGATCTGGTATCTCTAATTCTTCGTGGGATTCTTGGGATGCACACCAGGATGACTAGGAGGGATGTATCTAGGGATGTCCTTGATAGACACCCCTGATCTAGCAGTAGAATACATAACTTCAGGGCTCTATGGCCCCATCTATGGTGTACCTTCTCCATGCGTCCTTGTGGTCGTTCTGGTCTGTCGCTTCTATGATACTAGGAAGGTAGGCTTCTGCACCTTCCTCTTTATTGACGAGCCAACTTGCACACTTACAACTCCTTCTTCAATTACAACTGGTCTGAGCAGTGAATATCACTCACTCAAAATCTCAACGGCGTTTGGGTTTCTTTTCATACTATACCAATTTCCCTCTCGACTTACTATGATCACACCCTCTCCGGACTTAGCAACTTCCTTACTCTGCTAAGCTTTTCTCAACAACTCTCTTGACAACTCGGTAACTCTACAACTCAATGTAATTCAACTATGCACAATGGTGTCTTCTGACCATATAAAGCTTCCTCTTATAGTGCCAAATCGACTCATACTTCATCATTATGACATCAATTCGATCATTATGGCCAAAGCATTCATTAATTACCCGAATCTGCCACTCATTCTGCCAACCCAATAGTTGGATCCGTCATCATTACACTTCACTTCTACAAGTGTTGTCATTTAACTACTTTAATTGTATTCCTTTATGAATGATGTGACTTCTTCTTATAGCCCTGTTGATATCACAACATGACCTCCTAACTAAGAAACCACTCCATTTTGGTGTGGCTTCCGTTCATGCATGATTCCGTCAATTTTTTCCATGCAGTGCCTTACACACTGTGTGGCTCTGGGCCCATCCTATAGGGATTCAACCTGCTACCATTCACTAGATTTGGTAACATCTCACCATCTAGATGCTATAACTAAACTGCACCTCCTGAGGTAATGGAATTAATAACATATAGACCTAATCAATGCATCTGTAACTTACCTGGATGCTTCATGAACTTACTGTCGTATAACAATATGAAATATCCTTGTTGAAACCATTTGTTCTTTATGTGGCGATCATGCCAAGCCTTATTTCAATCCTTCTTGATGCGCTAATGGAAACCTACTATAAAGCAGTCCTCTTCAAGCTATATCAACTACATCACATGCTCCACTAGCATTGCTTCAGCTCCACTAGCGTTGCTTCATCATCCAAGCACATTGCTGCTGCAATGCGCAGACAGGGGACAATGTACTCCATAGGCATGAGTGTTTCTTGTCCATATACCAATTTGAATGGTGTCTGCCCCATCAATCTCTTGCAAGTGGTGCGATATGCCCACAATACTGCACGAATATTCAAGTCCTAGTCATCGCAGTTATCATTACATAAATTGGTAAGCGCATGCCCCAGGATCTTGTTGAAAGCTTCTACTATTCCATTTTCTTGTGGATGATATGGGGTAATTTTATTATGTTGTATTTTCAACTCTTCTGTCACTGCACTTACTCTGTGGTTAATGAAGTGACTTCCTTGGTCACTCATCAATATCCTTGGACACCCAAACCGCGTCACAATGTTTTAAAACAAGAATCTTGTTGTTGTCGCAACAGTGCAATCCACGACTGGTGTGGCCTCTGCCCAACTCGTCAAGTATAATGTCACTGTGATTATGTACCATGCACTCAGTTCTCTTCCCAGGTGGGTTGTTTGGACCCATGAAATCCACAACCCATTTATCAAAAGGCTACAAGGTTACTTGCGGCACTAGTGGCATGCGTTGATAGATATTGCAGTTATGTGCATAATCTATAGCATCATTATGTAAAGTGGGCCACCAGAGCCTTGCATGAAGTACCTTTATCTCAGTAGCTCATCCTTCGTAGTGTCCACCAACAACTCCTTCATGGGCCTACTCTAAAATATCTCCTTGTTCATTTGGTAGGACACATCGCCACAAAATCTCATCTAGGACTAGTTTATAGAGCTGGCCTGTAATCAACTAGAAATCCGATGCCTTAACCACCAAATGCTTCTTCTGACTTGTTGAAAATTACTCTGGTGTGACTCTCATCATCAAGAACTGAATGATTTGATTGTAATGATCATCTTCTATGTCGACTCTGAACAGCTATGCATCCGGCAGTCCCTCTTCAATATTTGTTGGTTCTTCTCTTGTCTCAATCCGGGATAAATGATCAGAGCCAGCATTCAAGTGAGCCAACTTCACAATTATCTCAAAATCAAACTCCTGAAAGAGAAGTAGCCAGCAGCATATATTCTGCCCCATCATAGGCTCATGGACTAGGTACTTCAAAGAATAACAGCCGGTAAGCATCTTAAAATGACTGCCTAAGAGGTAATGGCTGAATTTTTGCAGTGCATATACCATCGCCAGAACTTATTTCTCTATGTTCATATAATTTTTCTCAGCAAATGACAACTTTCAACTAGCGAAAGTGATCGAGCGATCAAGATCTCCTTCACCTGGTTGTGCAAGCACCACACCCAGCACAACAGATGATGCATCCACATGGACATGAAAATCCTTGTTCCAATATAGGAACACAAGTATTGGTGTTGAATCCATCTTGGCCTTCAGTGTGTCAAATATTCCTTGAAATTCTTGACTCCATACAAATACAACATTTTTATTCAATAGTTTCTCCATGGGGGCAGTAATCGCAACATGCCCTTTGATGAATTTGCGATAATACCCAGTGTGCCCTAGTGTCACCCTAAGCATCTTCACATTCTTCGATGGTGGCAAGATAAAAATGAGTGCTATATTTGCAGGGTCAACCAAAAATCCTTTATTACAAACAATGTGACACAACAATATTCCAAAGGGTGCAAGAAAATATACTTTTTTGAGTTCAACACAATCTAATGTTGTCGACATATTTCTAGCATCAGTCACAGGTTTTCCAGATGATCCCTAATAAAACCATAGAATGGCCAATCATCCATATAAACTTATAGGAACTTCTGAATGAAATCTTTGAATGCAGCGACAACAACCTGAGAAAATACCGTAGGTGCATTCTTCAATCCAAAAGCATTACTGTGTACTAGAAACAACCCCATTCAGTAACAAATGTTGTTTTATGTCGATCCTCCTTTACGATCCTAATCTGGTGATAACCAGAGAATCCATCTCTGAAAGAATACATCTCCTGACCTCCTACTCCCTCCAACACTCCATCTGTGAATGGTGTCGGAAATGGATCGTGCATAGATGCATCATTCAACTTTGTCAGATTGACACAGTTCCAAAATTCACTTGTTTTCTTGTCTTGGACCACCATAGGACTAATCCATTCCGATTCTTTGACTGGCTCAATTATTACAGCATCCAAAATCCTATCCAACTCATCTTTAACCCTCTCCTTGTATCGAGGATTTAAGTGATATGGCCTCTGCCTTACCGGTTTCGCATTTGGTTTTAATGGAATCTTCATCGCTCCCAAATCACCAAGTATCCCTTTCATTTTATACGATTTGGTTGGAAACAGATCTTGAAATTCATGCAGTAGATCCTTGATATTTTCCATAGTCTCTTCATCCCAATATTCCCCAATACTTGCAAATTTTGGATTCTCCTCTATCCCAATGTTGACTTTTCTAATATTCAACAGCTGGTTCATGGGATCGATCGGTATATCTGGTGTTATGACATCCCTACTCCCTTCTGTTTCTGGAATATTGATATTCCATAGCTTATCATTGTCCTCGGGTTCACCAGACACATTATAACATTCCATCATCAACTGTATATGGAAATACACATGTGGATCCACTAGATATGCAACTGGAACTACCTTAAACACCACATCACAGATGAGTTGAAGTGCATTATGGACATCCAGATTGGTATCTGTGAAATGGAAAGTATGAGAAAAGCAAACTGTCAGCTCTTCCCAAGTGGTTATTTCTCTGTGCAAATCTGTTGATACATAACATGATATCAGTATTTCATCCAATGTGTGGACAAAGGCATGGACCCATTCATCCTTCGGTCATGATGCCCATAGAGTTTGACAGTCCATTAAGTGACTGCTAGGGTCATTCTGCCTGTCGTACCTCCCATTGTGATAAATTTATCCATCACCAAAGTGCACAGTCATCAATCGTTGACACCGTGCCCATCCAGTAATTGTTTTCTTATGAGTCTCCCACTTGCGTGCTAGAGTAGCTTTTAGTGCTTCCTTTAGGGATATAAATCACTGCGGTTCTAATACCTTCTCTTCAAACTCCATTAAGAATGTAGACAACTCAGGAAACACCTCGTAGATTCGAAATTCAACAATCTCAGTCACGACATGGCATATCGACTGCATGATCAAACCACGCTTCCTGACTGAAACCTCATGCATGTGATTTTTCCATTTTTCTTACGCATCATCAGAATCAGAGGATGAAAAACTAGCACTTCACCAACCAAGTTTTCCATCAACGGTTGGGTGTATGTAGTCCTCTAAAATGTTGTAATCATGATCCCATCCCCTTGCAACTTCATCTTTCAATTATTCAATATATATCCACCCTTTGTTTCGATCCATAGGAGCGATGACTCAGATGTTGTCGTTTTCAAATGTCATCATTCGCTTCTTGAATTTGATTACTACCATGCTATCATTGGCCCATCCAATCCCCATCTATGCGGGATAGGATCCACCCCCATCAACAACTTCAATCACATTAAAATTCGTGTAGGTCTTCATACGTTCAACATCTAAGACCAGGTTTGACACACATTTGATTGGTTGTACTTTGTTTTGATTAGACAATCACAGATGCACAGGGGGCCAACCCAACGTCAGTATCCCCATCTTCTTCCATGTCTTCTTTTTCAGGATATTCAAATCTGACTTGAGAGCCAAAATAACTGAATCTACTTCATAGTCCCCTATCTGAATGCTCATGCGCATTTATTTGTTTGTATTTTTCTTATGCAAAGAGTTCACTGTAGAGTCCTTCCTCTCCTTACTCGATCGATGCAACATATTCTCAATCTTGACAAGAGCATCAGGATATATTGCTAGCAACAAGCAAATCTCAAAGAAGTTTTGCAAGGTACCATGCTGCTGCAATGGTCCTGCCTCCAATGAAGAATCAAAAGTAGAGGGAATTTCATAAACATGTGACTTACTGGGATTTCTTTCGATCACATCCCGTACTTCAAATAATGTATCTCACTTGATAGTAATAGTAAAATGGTACCTTCTTCTTTCTAGCTAGTTGGATCTGTAGCCGGGGGCTGTCCTCTATGGTCATTGCACCTCCGTGGGTGACAATAGTAACATAGACATCCTCTACTCTGGGTTCTACTAAGATCGTCGCAATTGTGGACCCCTGATTTTGGTTTTCCAGAGGACTCTAGTTCTATTGAGATCGTCGAAACTGTGGAACCTTGATTTTGGTTTTCTAGAGGACTCTAGTTCATCGGTGGATTCTGGTTTAATGGCGGGTTCATTGGTTGATTCATAGTCTGATTTTGAAGTGGAATTTGATTCTGATATTGGTTCTACAACTGATTTTGGTTTTGTAGCTAATTTTGATTCTCCAAATGGTTCTAATTCTGCAACTGAGGAACATTTCTTGCTTCCATCTTGTGATTAGTTGTGGGCATTTATCGATAGTATGATCAATTGCAATGCAGTATGTACACAAACATTGCAATTGTGGGAAATCTCTCTGGTAATGTCTGAATACCCCACAATTGTAACACTAGATAGGTCCACGACCTCGTCGCCCTCCTCTACTAAAGCGTCCTCCTCTTCCTTGGATTGCTCTGCAGAACCGTCCTTGATGCTGGTACTATGACTGAGCCAATTACTGTGGTGGGGGATTCAACTGTTGCTGAACATAGTGTGCTCTATGAACATACTGTAGCTGCAACAGAGCCATGACATCTAATTATACTATAGCTGCGGTGCAAATTGTGATTGTGGTGCAAACTGAGGTTGCAATTGTGATGGTATAAACTGCATCTGCGGTGGTGGTGTATACTATGGTTGAGGTAGAGATTGTACCACCTGAGGTTGTGGATGTGATTACTGTACTGCAATATGATCTTCACCCTTCACATAGTATGATTCATACGTCCTTTCTTGAATTAGGTCATATGCACGACAGTCTTTGTCTGCATGTACCACAGATCAATAAAATGAGCAATATAGGTTAGCTGGCTTTGTCACCATCTTTTGCATGTATCCACATTCCTCATGTCAATGCCCATATACTTGGCATATGAGACACCATGGTACAATTCCGCAACTAAGTGGGTTGGGTGCCCCAAATAACATATAGTTTCAGAAATCAGGGAAAGTATCTTTGGTGTGTCCATCTGCGCGATATCGAGTGCACCAAAGGTATTCATGATTCTCCTTCCCCTTCTTAATTTCTTGTAACTAAAGCGTCAAGTTCGCTAGCTGTGCCTGAATTTGGTTCATGCCAGCTACACTTTCTCCAATAGGAGAAGCCTCAACTTCATTGTGATCTCCAGAGCCTCACTCTATGTCATGATCTTCTACTGCATTAGTGGTTTCCGAATATGAGATACCAACATTGTGATAAAACATTCTTTGTGTTGAACGTATCTCATGGAGAAACTAACTCTTTCCATTAGTGTATTAAATTTCTGGTCAAAGTCCCAAACATTATCATTAGGAAATTGTTTAATCTCCTTTAACTTAGTAATATACTACGCTTCAGATTTGTGCTTTCTGAATTCTTCAATTAGTCCTTTCCTGAAATCATCTAGTGTTTTTGCAGGTGTCCACGTAGGAACATGTATAAATTTCATGTACCAATCCAGCGCACGACCCCAGAGAGTAGTAGCCGATTGAACTTTCTTGACATCATCGTTAGTAGTCTGTCTAACAGTCCACACTACCTCACATAAAAATCAATACTACTAGGGATCGTCGATCCTGTTTCCATGAAACAAAGGTAACTTTGTGTCGTCGACCGCCATCCTAGGCCTTCTTCCTATAGATGCTAATCTACTACTAGAATGATCCTGGCATGTCGAGCAAGTCGACATGGAACTTGTGTTTCTTCCCAAATATTAATTAGTGCACATAGACATGGGATGTTGCTGCTGGGGTTTGATCTTACAACTATCCTAGTCGTAGTCTAGGTCTGGTCATCCTCTTCGTCCCTGTAGGGTCGCTTCATCCCATGTGTTCTTCCTTCGTGGTATTGATTTTCAATTGCAACATGATCTTTCCTTGTCCTTTACCCCTTCCCTTGTCGAAACCTTGCTCCTCCCCTCGTAAGACCTCTTTCTTCCTTGGATTCCCTCATAGTCTCGTCAAAACTTGCACCCATCTACCCCTTATCTTCCCATTCATCTCCTCCTTTTGTCACAGTATCCACCACCTCGACACATCGGTTTTCTATTACTCAAGGTGCATCTTTAGTATGCCCTTTTCACTGACAAGCATCTTAATTGACAATTGTAGAGACAAAAAGAACCTACCTCTGGGTCCATTGAAAAATTCCCTTTCTGCCTCGCTGTAGGATTTGGTGGCGTCGACCGTGAACTCTGTGATATATACTTCCAGAATACTATCCAAAAATACCTCAACAGCTTGCGATGCTTTGTTGTCAGTTTACTTCAACTCCTGTATCATTTCAGGGGATCCAGGATGTTGTCCCTCCTCCTAGGAAATTTGTCTTCTTGTAAGTGAAACGCGCCAACCACTCGTACAATATAATGGGAAATTTAGAGAAAAAGTACTCGTGTGGACCATTGTGTATGTATATTGCCAACCACTTTTCCGTTGTCAGTCCAGGGTTTTGATTTCTTGCCTCAACAAATTCTCATAGCTTCTGATCAAAACAATCTTGAATTTATGGTCTCGTCGGATGCCACATATCCTCCTCTCAGTCGCAACAAGGTCTCGACAATGAAACCATTTCTTGGTGCAACCCACCCAACAAAACCCAGCCGACAGGGGTTCCCACTCTGTCGACAATCAACTCACCGTAATCTCCCTAAGCATTGACCCATATAGGTTTTACCCTACCTAACAACACCTGTAAAGCAGATGAAGTCTCACCTGAGATGTTCGAAGGAGAGCTGTCAGAACCAAGTTTATGGAGAATACAAGAGGACTATGTGGATTGACAATTCATCAACATATCTGACAAATCAGACCAGATACTTAATCATCGACAAGGTTACTCATCATTGCTAATACTATATCACATCATTTACTCATAACAAAAATAATCATATTGTTGCGCAAACAATTCCAGACAGATAACATCATTTAAAAGCAGGAAACATCGCATCATAGATCTATATCACGCATTAAATTTGCATTCACCATTAGATCATAGGAACAGTAATACAAAAAAAGATAGAAGGAACAACAATTCAGATCAACTCCTGCCTTATCATATTACTTCTACGCAATGATTCATACATTCAAAACAATCCACAATTCAACAGGTTTTCTCAAGTGCTCTTGGTATCAGTATCCATTCCTATTCTCTCCCTCACTTTCAATTCTACTTCTATTTATAGGCTTGTGACTTTACATTGAAGGTCCACTTCTAACTAACTCTTCACCAACTCTTAACTAAATCTACAAAATAATGACCAATATCCACAAAATATGGTCCAAAGTAGAAAAAGTGACATAAAATACATAAAATAGTCTATTTTCCATCGTGCGCACCATATTTCACTTGTGTGGTGTCTTTTGAGCTTGCATGGCACTCGTGATGTCGTGCAACTAAGTTGGCCCAAAAACCTTGCCAGCAATTATTTCTCAAGGAGCACATGGATTTATTTACTCCAAAAGAAATTTGAAGTATTTTCTAAGTTTAAATAATTTAAGGCTCTTGTAGAGAACCAAATAGAAAAAAAAATAAAGATGTTGAGGACAGATAATGGTGGAGAGTTATGTAGGGATGAATTTGAGGAATTTTGTAAGAAGTGTGGTATAGAAAGGAATAATACTACTCCATACACACCTCAACATAATGGAGTTGCTAAGAGGATGAATAGGACGCTGATGGAAAAGGCAAGGAGAACGCTAAGCAGTACTGGGATAGGGAAAGAATTCTGGGTAGAGGTAGTGGAGAAAGCATGTTACTTGGTAAATCGGTCACCCACATCAACATTGATTGACAAAAATTCACAAGAGGTATGGACTAGTAAGAAACCCTCTATTAAGCATCTGGAAATTTTTGGCTCTGATGCTTATATACATGTTCCAAAGGAGAAAAGGAGCAAGTTGGATAAAAAAGCTGAAATGTATATTTATTGGCTATAAAGAAGACATGAAAGGCTGTAAGATTTGGAATCTTGTAACTAGCAAAGCTGTTTACAATCGTGATACTATGTTTAGAGAGGTCAAAGAAGTCCCTAGACAAGAAGTGACTCCAATGTAAAAGGAACCAGAGAAGATATAGTTTGAGTTAGAAGGTGAAGAATCTGACTCAATGGAAGAATTTGAATTAGAAGAAGAACCTCATACCCTAGTTTTTAGGAGATCATCTCAAGAAAGAAGGAAACCAGAAACGTATTATCTAGTTGAAAAATTAACTTCTATTAGATTTCTTCTTTCTATTGTTGCTTCTTTGATCTTGAAGTAGAGTAGATGGGTGTGAAGACAATTTTCTTACATGGATATATTGAAGAATAAATCTACATGAAGCAACTAGAAGGGTTCATAATAAAGGGAATGAAAGAGTTAGTATGCAAACTAAATAAGTCCCTTTACGATTCAAAGCAATATCCAAGGATGTGGTACCATAATTTTGACACATATGTACTTGGATTGGGGTTTGTGAGAAGCAAGGGTGATCATTGTGTATACTCAAAACAGAATGGTGACCACTTTATTAACATAATATTATATGTGTATGAAATGTTTCTAATTGGAAAAAACAAAGATGTTATAAAGGACGTGAAGTCTTAGCTATCCTCCAAATTTGACATGAATGATATCGGTGTTACAAACTTCATTCTAGGAATGGAGATAAGAAGAGATCATGCAAACAAGAAGATCTGGATAAACCAAATAAAATATGTTGAGACGGTACTATGGATATTTAACATGTAGGAAAGTAAGTTGGTCAAGGTACCTATTCTTGTAGGTGTATATTTATCAATAGAGTAGTGTCCCAAGACACTGGAAGAGGAAGAAGATATGTTACGAGTTTCATATGCTAGTGCAGTTGGAAGTTCAATTTATATAATGGTATATATTAGAAAAAACATTTCTAATGTAGTGGGGGTTTTGAGCATATATATGTCAAAACTAGGGAAAAAGCATTGTATATTTGTAAATAGTGACTTCAGATATTTGCGTGGCACCACATATTATGAAATTTGTTAACAAGGAATACCTGGACCAGGCAAAGTAATAGAAGTACATGGATTTGTTGATGTAGACTAGGATGGAGATCTTGATTGCATAATATATACAAGTGGGTACATATTTAACCTATTTGGAGGAGCTATCAGTTGGATGAGAAAGAGACAGGTTGTAGTTTTACTCTCAACCATAGAAGTTGAATACATGGAAGCCACATATTCCAACAAAGAAGCAATATGGTTGCAGAGTCTGTGTTCAAATTTTGGGTTTGTAGAGAAAGTTGTAAGGTTAGAGTGTGGTAGAAAAAGTGCAATATTCGTGGCAAAGAACTCTACTTATCATGCTAAGAGAAATCATATTGATGTGCAATATCACTTTGTGGGAGATACGATTGAAGACAAGAAGGTATTGTTGGAAAATGTTGACACCTTGAAAAATGTTGCAGACCCATTAAAAAAATATGCCAATACAAAGAAGTTATCTTAGTGTAGAGAATATATGGGAATTGATTCCCTTAACCTATGACCCTATGAGTACATGACTCATTGTTATGCAAAGAAAACAATAAGTGGTAGAATGTTGGGTACATGTTATATTCTTTGCATGTTTTTTTGCTGAGAGGTGTGCCTGTTAGGTGCGCACCTGGAGATCCCTTTGGAACCTTGATGAAAACAGGTCGGTAGGCTGTTTCCATCCAAAAATGGTTGCTAGGCCATTTCTGACCCGAGCGCAATTACCGCCAAAATTTTTGGTCTATTTTTTACTATTCTTGGAAAAATTTCTAAACATATGTAATTTAATATCGGTTAAGGGTTTGGATTCTAATCCGGGTAAACAGATTATGGTGTTGGATGCTACATATTACCTATTATTTGTATTGTGAGGGATTCATAATGATAATGAGAAAATAGGAGGTGTGGCTCCAAGGAATGGTGTTTTTTCTGGTTAAGGGTTTCCAAGGTAAATATCTGTGTTTTATGAGTGAATGTTGTGGTGTAATCTATGTTTTTATTAAAATAATATGTATGCTTTTATTCTTTGCACAAGTTTAAAACTTATAGGATTAGTGGTTAAGTTATGGGTTGATTGTGTGACATTAGTCCATCATTCATAATTAGTGGTTCCAACATGCACCATGCTAATGATGTATTAATAGAATTAAATGAACATGGAAGAGATTGTTCCTATCACATGATACAAGGACCTTTTTCAAAATCTTTTTGAATATTTACGTGTTATTTATTTATTTATTTAAGGAGTAGATATCACCAAAAATTCAATTGATGAACTCTAGATATCTATTGGTCATTGTATGACATACATAAGAAAACTAGTCAACTCTTAAAGTCCTTACAAAGTTACTAAGATTAGAATTCAGAAAGAACAAAATAGACTAATAGAACCATATGCACCAGAGCTAAGGTCAACTAGTAAAATGTCAGAAGATAATCTAAGAACTACCACTAGTTCACACCTATTAAAGAATAAATGATTATATTAAGGGGAAAATAAATATTTGACAGATTGCAAATAGGAAGGATACCATTATATAAGAACACATGGACCACTAAGTATTGCAATGGTAATACTTAAAGGGAAAGTTAGAATAGATGACCATCAATGCAAATGATATTAGTGATGTAGAGTAGTTTCCAAACCTATATAATTTCTACTATACGCTCCAAGTTAACATGAGCAATGGGGAGATAAAAGAGGAAGACGCAAATAGACCAGACATAATGTCATGAAATAACAAGGCCAAACATAATGTCATGAAATAAGTTCTCGCAGGTTGGGGGTGGAAACGAGACGCGATATGTCGGGGAAATGGAGTAAAAAAATACCAAGGAAATGTAGAGCAGTCTGCATAGAGAATGTCTGCAAGATAAAGATAACACCTTGGTCATGGTCAATATGTTAGGGCCTGGTGATAAATGAGGAAAGATGAAATCCCGCCGATGTATAGCACCACAAGGGTGAATTCTGCACAACCTTTGGAGGAAATGTTTGGTGGATATCAGAGACAATGGCAGGAGCATATGAGTATGAATTCCAAACCATTATACACTAAGTCTACGATATGAAGAAAATAAAATGTAAAGATATAACCAGAAGCACATGCACATAAGGAAAGGAAAGCACAGACTGCAACTTAAGAAATGCACAAGAATTCTCACATCCACAAGCCAACATCTATCTCTATTCCTTGTATTAAAAATGGGTCCAGTTACATAAAGATAAAACTCTTAGGTTCCAATCAGGAGCAACAACCCCTTTTCTCGCTTTGCGAGAGTCTTTTTATAGCGCTTTAGGCCCCTCAGATTAATCTCGAAACACGATGAGAAGCTGGTCACAAATCATGATCTAAATTCTAAACAAATAGAACATGGCGTCTCCGCCATGATTTACATATATCAAGCAAAAATTATGGAGAAAATATCAGTGCTTGGTCTGAATGGAAACACGACATTTCTAGCTCCGAGCTTGCTAACCTTGAAAATGATGGCTTAGGACGGCTTTGGGTGGCTCATTGCTAACTCGGCTCGAACCATTTACCTCTCTGTCGAGTCTGCAATGTGTCTCTTCTGGGTGATTTGTGTTTTTTCTATGCTCAAAGGCTCCTTTCTGCATGGGCTCATAGCCGACAAGAAAGTTTGTGTTCTTTCTACACTCAGCCTTCCTCAAAGCTCCCCGCTCTCCGGGTAACACTGTTATACGAGGGGACTTGAAGAAGGGCCACATTGCTCTTGGAAGTAACAAGCCTTTGAAGTGGCATGTTATTCTTGTAATCTTTACCTAGCATGAGGATGGTCCTCCTGTAGGAAATATGACGAGGTGCATCTTCGACCTCCTCACCACCCTAGACAAATTTGTCATGTGGAATGCACAAAGACGGTGATGAATACTTTCGACCCCCCCTCCTCCAGTTCAAGCATTCGCTCAGACAAAGCGCCGCTAGCAATGGTCACCATGTGCTGGTGCTTTGGAGGTAGTGATCACATCAAGCGAATTTGGAGGGATTCCCATTGGATAGGAAATTCGAGGCATGACCTCTGTGGGGGTGCACCCTTCTATTGTGACATTAACTCCCTCAACAACCTAAGGAGGTCCATATAATGTGATGAACATCCTTGTCACAACCTCGATGATGCTAAAAGGCTCTTCTAATACAATGAACATCCCTACCATGATAGATGGAATTCCCCTAACATGGGAACTTAGGAATAGTGGGACTTAGGGCCAGGGTTTACCAACCGAAAAAACACCCTAACAATCCAACTTTGCAAACACAGAAACCATCGCAATCCTCCTTCAAGGCTTTCAGGATTTTTAGTAGGTTGGCACTCAAATTTCCCGACTTTCATTCTACATTCATCAAGACTGCATTTATTAATGGCTCTGAGAATAGTGCTTTATAGAGAGGTGGAAAGCTAGATATGATGATGACCCATCAGCACCCCCACACCATCGAGTAGCCAGGTGACGACACGAGTGGGCACATGGGTTTTGGATTATACATTTATGTGGAGATCCCAATAATGCCTTCTTTTATACTACGATGCTATTCCATTGGCTGTGGAAATTCCCCTAGCGTCGGTACCAATTACTTTACCCATTCAGCTCCCTCAATATGGAAAATACATTTGCATTTTTCTACCTCCCAATGATGATGGTATCCACATATTCCTTCTTATAATTTTATTCCTAATTCATGTGGAAGCTCTGTTGGTCCTCTGCAATTTGACCTTTCGGGATATTGTGCATATTTCAACACGCTTGATGCAATGACCTTTGGGTTATCTATGCCGTGGAGCCAGCTCCTCCGTCGCAGGCATGCTCCAATGGTGTTGNACCCCAAAAACAAGAAATACCTGAAAAAACGTGATGATGACATCATCATCACGTTTTTTCAGGTATTTCTTGTTTTTGGGGTAGCGGGGTCCATCAAAAATATGCAGTGTGGGTACTCGTTGGATGCGGAATCAAATTCCCCATCGAACGAGCTCTCCCAATCGAAATTTGAGTAAAAACACAGGGAGATATGTCGAAAATATGAACAAAAAAAGTAGTTTTTTTTAATGACAAATATCTCAATTCAACCATTATGGTTGACTTATTTTATTGAAATTCTATTGGTTCTTGAATTCCAACTCACAAAAACTTATTTTGGCACGTTTTCTTATAAGGCCCATTTTAGACCCCAAATTTCCTCTAATGGGTATTTTATTTCCTGTCACTTTGGCCCTTCACACATCTATCTCGATATTTCACACTGACAAGGTCTTTTTGGGATAAGCAGACTGCATGCAGATTCATACATTTCACCTATGAATATTCCTTTCCACGACGTTTGACAAATACCATCATTTTGGACCTTTTGATCTAAAACTCCCTTTGATATCGACTGCCCACGTGTACTGAAGTACCAATTTTTGTAATTTCCTGAGGTGATTTGTCTTACCCATGTCTCATCAGTGGAGAAACCGTCCACTGTAGATCCTTCTTCGATGAGATCTGCACCATCAAATGTTTCCGCTCTTTAACTCATTTCGCGGATTGGGAGGACAAAAATTTCACGAGCACTTTGATCTGGCGAAATCAATCTCATATGTTGATCTCACTTCCATCGATCATGACCCTCAGAACCTCTGGTTGCTTAAATGTCATTCCGCGAGGATGCAAAGGCAATTTTGATCGCGCTTGTGGTATTCATGAAAAGCCTTTCGACTATCGATCTGGATCATCCTTCAATCATCACCATAAAAATGCTATCTCTTTTAACAAATTTCTTGGCCATCCTACGACTAGAATTTTTATGTGTTCTTGGTTATGGTCGCTCCGTCCTACCTTTCCGCCATCTCCCACCGAGTGCAAAATAGTGATAAGAGATCTAAATCCCCAGGAAAAGGTGTAACGAAGTGATGGAAATGTGGTAAATCTAGGCATTATAAAAATGATTGTAGATCAAAGAATGTTGAGAAAAAAAGGGATTTGAGGATACCACTTCCACAGAGGTTGAGACATCCTCACAATAAGGAGGGGATGTGTACCTGTATTCCATAGGTAATCATTCATAATGTGATATATGGATGATTAAATCAGGTGCATCGTGTCATATGAACCCTAGTAGAGAGTGGTTTTGTGAATATGAAAAGTATAATGGAGGATATGTGTACTTGGGAGATTATTCACCATTTGATATCATTAGCTGTGGTAGACTCAAGATGAAACTCAGGGAGAACTCTACTCTGAGTGCTACACATTCCAAATCTAGTGAGAAACTTGATATCTGTTGGAAAGATGGATGTTGTAGGTGTAAAGACTGTGCATGGAGATTGTGGGTGCAACATGGTTCAAGGATCAATGGTATTGATAAGGGGATTTTAGTATGGAACTTTGTACAAAATATTGGTAAGCACCATAATCTATGAATATAATAGTTATGTTCTTCTTGATGAAGGAGGTGAAGATGATAGAACACTGACTGCATCAGGAGGAAATAAATAACTATGGCATCAAATATTGGGGCACATCAGAGAAAAGGTCCTTCAAGTAATAGAATGTAAAGGTATGATTGAAGGTATGACTAATTTCACTTTTGATTTTGATTTCTATGATCATTTCACATATGGAAAACATAACCAAGTAATTTTTTCATCTGATGCTCTAAGAGAAAAGGGAATTCTAGAATTAATACATAGTAATGTGTTTAGACCTATGCCTGTTCCATCATTAGGAAAATCTATGTATTATGTTTCACTTATAGATTATTGTTGGTGTACCCCAGCCAACAAAACCCAACTGACAGGGTTTCCCACTCTGTTGACACTCAAATCACCGCGATCTCCCTGAGCATCGACCCAGACAGGTTTTACCATGCCCAACAACACCCTCAAATCGGATTAAGTCTCACCTGAGATGTTTGAGGGAGAGCTTTCTAAGTTTATACATTATAGAAGAGGACTATGTGGATCAAAAATTCATCAACTTATCTAACAGATCAGACCAGATACTTAATCATTAACAGGGTTACTCATCATTTCTACTACTAGATCGCATCATTTAGTAGTAACAGAAATAATCATATTGTTGTGCAAATAGATCCAGACAGATAACATCATTTAAAAGAAGGAAACATTGCATCATAGATATATATCATGCATTAAATTCACATTCACCATTAGATCATAGAAACAGTAAGACAAAAAAATATAGAAGAAACAACAATTCAGATCAACTCCCATCTTATCATATTACTTTTGCGCAATGATTCATAGATTCAAAACAATCCATAATTCAATAGGTTTACTCAAGTGTTCTTGGTATCAATATCCATTCTTATTCTCCCCCTCTTTTGCAATTCTACTTCTATTTACAGGATTGCACCTTTAAATTGAAGGTCCACTTATAACTAAATCTTGACCAACTTTTAACTGAATCTACAAAATAATAACCAATATCTACAAAATATGGTCCAAAGTACAAAAAGTGACATAAAATACATAAAATAGTCTATTTTTCACTGTGCGCCATCTTTCACTTGCGCTGTGTCTTTTGAGCTTGCGTGGAACCCATGATGCCACACAAATAACTTGTCCCAAAACCCCTGCCAATAGGCCCCAAACACAATATTGTGGCTTGCCCTCGAGCGATGCTTAACCGGACATGGTGAACTCAACAATCTTGGTTTTGAAATCTGCAAACTACTGGGTGAACGCTTTGACCTGCTCCTTGACCTGTTTCATAATCCCATGGCTCACCTTTTGATAATGGTTGATAGGGTACTCAACCATCTTCACCGCAATGTTTTTCTTGCCTTCTTGTGCGACTTGGAGTGCATAAACTTCTTTCACTAATAGCTATGCTCCAATATCCTAGAACTCGTCTAACTATGCACTGTGTCGCTGCTGCCTTTCCCTTGTGCTTGCAAATCACTCCTGCAACTCCTTTAGCTCCAGATCCTTGGTGATATGCATCATAAATGGAATTTATTTGAGCAATGTCTTCAAGGTCTCCAATTTCTCGTTCGCTTCTTGCAACTGTGGAATCAGTTTCTCTAGTTGTTTGTCCTGCACTATGTTGCCCCAAACTTGCGTAGTGGCATCTGTGACTTTCTTGACATCCTTCTCTAACTCATCGATCTATGTGTCCAGCTCTTCTATCTCGTCCTTCCTTACGACTATCTGTTCTGGTGGTGTGGAGGGGTGTATCAAAGCATCCAAAATGTTTGTTTCGCTATGTTGCTGCTCAATAACAGCTCCAAGTTTCTTCACTTTGGCTACTGCATCCAACTCTGTAGTGCTCTCCAAGACATACTGATAGGAATTTGCTAGTGCCACTTCCAAATCCTTATGTGCATTATTCAAGACCTCTATCTCCTTTGCTTTATCCTTGGTCAATTTCTCCTTGGCTCAGCGCAATCCTTCTACCTCTCTTTGTGTTTCTTCTTCTTTCTCATGTGGTCACAGGTACTGGTCACTGATATCCTTCTGTCTATCAGTCAATTCCTGATTGGAAACTTGTTGCATGGATACCAACATCTGGGTAGACATCATGTTTATATCTAAGGAAATGTTCTATAGCTGATGCAGGGAGGTATTCAATTCCTCTCGTCCGGTGTCAATCACAGTCAAGGGAATTTGAATATTCCTAGCCCATGGCTCGGTGTTGATTGACACGTACTCCTATGCAGCTATGCTCTCTAGTACTCTTTGAAAATTTACATTATAAACATAATCCAATTTAGTTCTTACCTCAGCAAATCCTTCCTGTGTTGATTTATTCATTTCCTTGTGGTGGCATCAATTGCATCATTGACAGCCTTGACAAGTCGGTGCAGTTGTACTTCCATTGCTAACACAGTGTTGCTATTCATAGCCTGATCCATGTGCTTCTTTGCTCTGATTTCCTGGAGTATGCGCTGTATTTCTGGGTTAGTAGGTGTCTCTGTTGATGATTCATCAGCCGATTGGTGGTCATCTTTATGCACGGGATCCTCAATGGAATCTGCTGGTTTTTTTGTTGAAACTTCTGCTATATTGATCAATTCTTGCCACTCCATAGGAAAACCATTAATCTCTACCTCCAACTCTGTATCAGACACCTTGTACCTCATTGGTACCCATTTCTTGGTGGATTCTAACCATGCATGAACATAAACACTGTGGGGTCCAATTGAAAAATGTGCAATCCTCTGATACTTTGTCGCGGCTTCTTCTGTTAGTCGTGGAACTTTTATCGATGTCGCCTGTAGCGCTTCTATTGCAGCTGCAACCTTTTTTCCCAAATTTTAAAATTTGGGACCCTCCTTTTTTTATTTTATCTTGCCTGGGATTGTTTGGTTTCCTGAAATTTGTCATTCCTCTGCTATAAACTTTGATTTTTTGAAGATTGTGGAGTTTGTTTATTTTCAGAGCTTAACATTTGCTCTCTCAATGATTTTGTTTTATCACTATTGGAATTTTATTGAAGATTGAGTCAGGGATTTAGTTCTCTGTGTCGTCGCTGTTTCAGAGGTTAAACGAACTAGTTTTACCACTGCCCAGTCGAAAGTCATTTGAGCACTTAACGTTTTAATTTTTCAATGACTTGGTTTTTTTATCACTATCGGAGGTAAATCGATGAAGGAAATGAGGCATTAGTCCTCTATGCCACCGATGGATAGTTTTTATCCTTGCCAATTTCATGGCCTTTATTATTCAAAGCTTTTTTCTTTTTCGATGACTGTGTATTTATTTTCATTATCGGAATATTTTTTGACTAGCGATCATAGTTTTAGTCTTCTACGATGCCGCCGTTTTGGAGGCCTTGTCGTTTGTCTTGCCGATACTGCGGAGTATTTTGTGTCTTGAGCTACCGATACATAGTTGTTAAAGCTCCCGATCGCTGATCGTTTCATGATTACCGGGACCCATAGTTGGTCAATCACCCACCGTTGTGGCTTTCTATTGAACTATCCTGCTAATGCATTAGTGGTTCTGATCTCCGACGCTTAACTATCAACGGTTTTTACCGACACTGCAAAAGTGTTGAAGTTTAAATCGTCGACACATAGTGCTAGAAGTTTTCGACGTCGACAGTTTTTATTTGACCGCAGAACCCTTAGTCTGTATGTCTTTTTCCATTGCAGCTGCTTAGTGAAATAATCGTCCGACATATAGTCCTTCCTCTCACCGATGCCGATGTGTTTAGTGGGTAGTGGTTCTGATCTCCGATGCATGACTACGGCAGCGTTTAGTGCTTTATTTCACCGATGTTTTATTTTGTCATGAGATCCTTAGTCTGTTTGTGTCCCGCCGTTGTGGATGTCTAGTGCACTATACACCCGACGTTTAGTGATTCCATCCGGCGATAGTGGTTTTCCTGCCGATAGGGTTTTCCCGCCGATTTGGTGTGCTTTTACCCTATTTCATGGGCGACGGAGGTTTTTGATTTTTGATCGATTTGGGGATTTCGTGATCAGAACACAGTACAGGGTCTCACTCTTGATGATTAGTCTTATTGATAGTTTGGTTCATGTTTTATTGAAAAGTTAGATGATCTTGAATGCATTCCAAATTAATGATGAGTTTTTCTATTAGGATTGTGTTTTTAACTGCAGATGGACTTCGAGGATTTTCAGACCCAGCTTGCAGGATTTTATTTTCCTTATCATGTTTTCCTTTCATGCATTAATACTGTGTATACTTTATTTTACAAAATGCATATGGAGGAGGTAAATAGACTGATATAGTTTTTTGTTATGTTTAGGACAGGGTGATTGCTCCTGCAAAGAAGACATATCTAAAAGACAAAGCAGAAAATAGTTGGCTGAAGAATGGAACAGGAGAAAGAAAAAGGAAGAAGCAGAGATGAAGAAAAGAGAAGAAGAAAGTGAGGGTCTAAGATCAACAGGAACTAAAAAGACCAATGGATTATTGAGCAAAATCGATAGCAGGAGAGGCCCAAGCATGGGAAAAGTTCATCAATGACCAAGCGGGCCCCTCTTCATGACATGTTCTATTATTTTTTGTTTTGAATGTAATATATTGTATAAAATTATAAGCACTCACTAAAAGACAAAATTTTGGGATTGAAACGTTACAGAAGCCCAAAATTCATTTGGGGGCAGCCCAAAGGTTTTGCTTTTTTGTATAAATATAGGAGAGCTTAGATAGAGAAAGAAATTTTTCCCAGATAGATTTGTGAGAAGTGTGTTTTAAGAAGAACTATTTCCTTTTGCAATAAAGAATTACAAGTTTCCTACTGGAGAAAGCTTGGTGGAATGTTTCCAATGCTATGCTATGGATCAGTTGAATGTGAACTATTTCATTTTCAGCGTATGTCCATTAACTGTGAGATCGTTCTAACTCATTGAATCTATGTTCATGTTATGAATGCACTCTATTTTATTCCATGAATTTTCCACTATGAGTAATGGAGGTTATCATAAACAATAAGCTATCTTGTTGTTAATATTTCTATTAATATTCATGTGTTCTGAAATAAATAGCAACTATCTGTAATTGTTCATAATACATGTGCATAAATACATTACTCATTGTTAACCATTAATTATGCTCCCTAGGGATAGGTTAGTTAGTAATATTTAGTTTCTTGTTGTGTGTGATTTAGATGTGAGAGAGTTAAGACAACAGGTAAGAACCTGCACATCACATTGTGACGCTCCTCGTTATCTCTATCAATCTGCATTTTTAGATAGGCACTTGCACAACATACTCAAACACAAAAACTAAAAATATACACGATGGACTGGGCCATAATCGGTAAAACCTTTTATTTTGTTACTTGACCTATGGTAGCCATACTGTAAACTAGACGGATTCCCCATACCAAACAGTAGCGAGCTAGTTGGGAATGTTTATTGGGGAGAATGACTAATTGTTGCTACCTGTGATTTTCCAGGACACAACAGTTTTTGGCGCTAGAAGGATGGCCACCAGTGCATGGCTGGCCGAGGAAACTCATTTTCTCAAAATTATTCCACCGGTGACAGTTCTGAAAGCAATTTGTTTCACAATCCAACTCCTGAAGAGAAGGGTAAAGAGCATCTGTATTCTATAGATAACAAAGTAGTTGATGATCTGAGAAGATTTACTAGGGAATATGCGAAGAAGATCAGAGGATTACCAATTATTCTTGTCTTACCTAGAAGAGAATATCGGAAGAAATATCACCCTCAGTTAGAATATTTAGTGTTGGTAGAGGACCTTGAAAAACTGGTAGAAGCATCCCTATAGGATGTTAATCAACCTGTGAATCAGTTGGGCCCAGATACACCTTACTATTCACCTGTTCATACCCCTATTCACTCACCACCTCATTCTCCACCTAGAATAATGGCTCATGTAAATGCAAACCAACCAAATCCACCACCTGCTTGGAAGGCTAGGTCACCTTTGAACCTGGCAACTCCCTTGCATGATTTGCCTCAAGCTTTTGACAAAATATTGCCTAAGTTTGACCCAAGTGAAAAAATTCTAGTAGATGATCATTTGCAAAGTTTTTACTTGCCTATAGAAGGACTATGAGCAGGAGAGCATGAATATGTGGTCTGTAGATTGTTTCCACACACCCTGAAAGGAGCAACAGCCTCATGGTATTTTGCTCTTCCTGCAAATTCAATCACAGACTGGGACACATTTGAGAGAATATTTATAAGTGAATATGCAGTTAAGAAAACTCATGTAGCTTTAATGAAAGAGTTATGCGCTTTAAAGAAAGAAAGGAAGGAAAAAGTGAATAATTTCACTCAAAGATTTACTGCTTATCTAAAAAAAAATTACTGTAGCTAATAAGTCATCTGAAAAAGTCTTGATTGAATATTATACTTCACCTCTAGGGCCTGATTTGGCCATTTTTGCTAAGATATCAGTCAAACGTACATTATCGAAAACCTATGAGGAAGCTAAAAGGGTAGAGGCTGAGATGGAGAGCATAGAGAATTATCCTGTGTAGTGGGAAGAAGAAACTTTTGGTAAGAAACCTTTATTACTCACTAAGCATAAGGATGAGCGATCACAGGATTTTCAAGGAATGGTGAAAATTATGCACAAGCTATCCAATAGAGTAATATATTTGGAAAAAGAAAAGGAAGCTAATAAATCATATAATCCTTACTATAAAAGGAGGGAGGACAACACTCAATCTAAACCACCTCCACATAGCCCTTCACAACTGAATTTAACTGATGTAGGTGTGGATAATTTTTGTAGTTTTCATCAGCAACCTCATTCTAAGAAGAATTTCCCCCAATGGATAAATTCTATGACATTGGTAATGAATTAGTTATTGGACTCCAAACTAACAGAAACTGATAATGAGGAAGAAAAAGATAATCAATCCACAAAAAAACAAGAGAAAGATGCTTTAGTTTTATGGGATTGTGTCTCAATGTTTGATACAGAGGAGGAAGGTTCTCTGAAAGAAGAAGAAACATCAGAAACCAATGTGACAACAAGAAGTCAGAAGTTGTTAAAAGAAGACAATTCCATACTTCTGAAGATCAAGCAACTTCAAGAAAATATGAAGAAGGTACAGAAGAACACTACAACTGATAAAATACCTGAATTTACCATTTCAAGTCAATATCCTAAGAGAATCAACATGCCTATTAAGCCTATTGAAGACAAGGTTGATAATGTCAAGAAGAATCTCAAAACACCTGAGATGGGGTATGATATTGTGGAGGACATTAAAAGGGCTAAGGAAAATATCTCATTATTTGAAATGTGTAATTTACCTCAGTAGAAAGAAAAATTGCTAAAAGCACTTGAAGTACCAAAAGAAGAGCTTCCCACTAACAACCAACCTGTAGAAGAAATTGGTGAAGCAAGTGTGGGAGGTACGTCTAAGTTTAAAACCCCACCATTTCTCCTAACTTTTTAGATTTCCAACTATAATGTGCACAACTGTTTAGTAGACTCAGGGGCATCAATCAATGTTATGCCACTTTCAGTCTGTAAGAGAATTAATGGATAGCCTAAGCCATCCACTTGACAAGTTATTCAATTAGAGAGGACAACTATGAAAGTAGTTGGGGAAATGGAAGATGTCCTAATTCGCTTATATGCAAATGAGAAGGTATGTCAATAAATTGATATTATAGTTGCAGACATTCCAAATGCTTATGGACTTATTTTGAGTCGAGACTGGTCAGCAAGGCTAGATGGATATTTTGCATCAGATTGGTCACATTTGTGGTTTCCTCATAAGGGAAGTCCCAATCAGATAAAAATATTAAGAGAGCCTCAAATGAAGCACAATGTTACTCAGTTGGAGGGGAAAAATGAACCAGTGAATTCTGTGTTGGGAAATTACTTCATTGAATTAGAACCGGGAAATTACGAAGCTGAAGAAGCCAGCAGTTCACTTGATACCCAGCCCAATCTCCTTCGATTTTCACGAGCTGATGAAATTGACTGTAAAATAGTAGAATTAGTTTTAGATGAAGTTTTTAATTCAAGTCTAGTAGAAGTAGATAGTTTTTGGGCCCTTTATTTTGATGGATCTAAAACATTGGAAGGATCAGGAGCGAGCTATGTCCTAATTGATCCAAAGAGAAATAAACATTTTCTTTCATGTAGATTAGAGTTCGAATGTACCAATAATACAGATGAATATGAAGCACTAGTTCAGGGACTAAGAAAAGCAATTCATATAAAAGTAAAAAATCTGAAAGTGTATGGGGATTATGAAATAGTCGTAAAGCAGAATGAAGTGTGGGATTTGCTTACAAATTTTTATGCATTTAATATTGTATCCATTCCTTGATTAAAGAATGCAGCAGCTGACTTATTAGCTACCTCGGTTGCAAGGCTTGTTCCTTCAAATAATAGATGTTCTATTGAATTACTTTCCAAGCCTTCGGTTCCAGACATGATCACCAATCTACGGGTTTTTGATGATGATCAACAAATTTTGGAATGTTTGATGAATGATGAGACTTTAAAAGGAGAAATAATCGATGATGAAGAACACCAAGCTGAATTAAAATTCAACAACTTTATTCCTAAAGAAGTCAGGACCTTAGAGCGAATGTTTGATCTAGAAAAAAAATTTAGAAGGCCAACAAATGTCAAGACTGATAGCTCGTCCTTACAATTCAAGCTGATAAATTTGGGGATTGAAGTTGAACCCAAATATGCAAGTTTGGGAAAGTGTTGTTCTCCGGGTGAAAGAAATAAGTTCATTAGTTTGTTCAAACAATACAAAGATGTGTTTTCCTGGACATATGAAGAGCTTAAAACATATGACACAAATATTATACAACATATCATCCCTATTAGAGCTGGAGTCAAGCCTTATCAACAGCGTTTGAGGAAGATGCATCCAAAACTGGAACCTTTAATTCAGAGTGAAGTGAAAAAATTGTTGGATGCTAAAATTATATTCAAAGTCAGACATTCGGAGTGGGTTTTGAATTTGGTGCTAGTAAGGAAGAAATCCAGAGAAATCAGGCTCTATGTAGATATCAAAAACCTCAATCGTGCTTCGGATAAAGATAACTATCCAGTCCCACCCATGGAACAAATATTGCATATGGTTTCGGGTTCTGAATTATTTTCATTACTAGATGGATTCTCTGGCTATAATCAAGTATTAGTAGCTAAAGAGGACAGACTTAAAACTACATTCATAACAAAGTGGGGAAATTTTGCTTATAGAAGAATGCCCTTTGGACTCATCAATGTTGGATCTACTTTCCAGAGGGCCATGGATATAGGTTTCCATGGTCTTATTTGTCGTAGTGTTGTGGTATATCTTGATTATTTCACGATATTTTCAAAGAAGAGAGAAGAACATGCATTCCATCTAAAACAAATTTTTGAGTGTTGTTGAAAATATGGTATCTCACTGAATCCTAAGAAATGTGTGTTTGCGGTTATAGAAGGAAAGCTACTGGGTCACATTGTTTCTAAAAAAGGATCTCCATATACCTAGAAAGGATTAAGGCCATAGAATATATCCCTTTACCCCATAACAAAAATGTTATGCAATCATTCATGGGGACAATTAATTTTGTGCGAAGGTTTGTACCAGATTTTGCTCAAATTGTCAAACCTTTGCAGCAAATGGTGAAACAAACTGTACAATTCAAATGGATGGATGTGGAAAAGAATGCATTCAGTAAGATAAAGACATCTATTGCTCATGCACCATCTCTCAAAATTCCAAATTTCGAAAAAGATTTTATTTTGTACACTTTCGCATCCGATGATTCATTGGCAGTGGTGCTTACACAGAAGGAAGATGGGGGAAATGAATACCCTATATAATTTATGAGCACTGGTCTGCAGGGAGCCAAATTGAATTACTCAACTGTCGATAAACAAGCTTATGCAGTTTTCAAAGTGGTAAAACAATTCAGGCCCTACATACTTAAGAACCGTACTAAGGTAATAGTCCCACACCTAGCTATAAGATCTCTTTTTGTACAAAAAGAATTAGGAGAAAGAAGAGGCAACTAGGTAACAGCTTTACAATAATATGACCTTTAATTCAAACCAACATCCATAGTTAAAGGGCAAGGACTGTGCAAACTAATGGCTGAAGGTAAAGACAACGAAGAAAATAGTTGGGACAGTGAAGCTGAGTTACATATGGTGGATGTATGTCCCCTATTCATAGCTCCAGATTCCTGGTACCGAGACCTTGTTCATTACCTTCAGGAAGTATATTTTCCAGAACATTGGAATTACAAACAACGAAGAGCATTACACCTTAAATCAGCTTCATATCAAATCATTGATGGAGTATTATTCAGAAAGAATTATGATGGAGTTCTTCTCAGGTGCTTAGAGCAAGAAGATGAAAAGAAGGTCATAAAATAATTACATGATGGGCCTGTAGGAGGTCATTTTTCCGAAGATACAACAGCCCATAAGATTCTTAGAGCCAGGTATTACTGGCCCACACTATTTAAAGATGCTTATGCTCATGTCAAAAAGTGTGATGTTTTCCAGAGGTGTGTTGGAAGACAAGCCAAAGAAGCAGGGCCTTTAAAACCATTGATGATAACAGAACCATTCAAACAATGGGGGATTGATATCATTGGAGAAATAAAACCAAATTCTTACTTGCAGCACAAACACATTTTGATGGCAACTGACTACTTCACCAGATGGGTTGATGCCATTATGTTACGCAAAGTGAATGAATATTCAGTCATGGATTTCTTACAAGATCACATTATGACCAGGTTTGGGGTTCCAATTTCCCTATTTTTTTATAATTCTACTTATTTTTCTTCTATTAGATTAACTGCATTTGTGAATGAAAGAGGAAATAAGTTGCATTATTCTGCAAACTATTACCCACAAGGAAATGGTTTGGCAGAATCTACAAATAAGAATATTATTAGGATCCTAAAGAAAATCGTGATAGAAAACTAGAGAAGTTGGCACTTAGCATTACCTAATGCTCTTTGGGCTGATAGAGTCACACCCAAGAATTCCTTAGGTGTGTCACCATACACCCTTGTTTACGGAAAAGAATCTATTCTTCCTCCCAACATTATGTTACCTTCTTCTAGATTAGCTCAGGAGTCTAGAGGTACCGATAATGAAATCCTACATATTAGAATCTATAATATTGTGAAGTCAGAAGAGTCTAGGTCCAAAGCCAGAGAACAATTTAAGCATCAACAAGAAGTAGTGAAACGTTGGTTTGATAAGCATAAAGCTGGAAACAAGGAATTTGAAGTGGGAGATCTAGTTCTTAAGTGGGATCATCCGCATGATGAAAAGGGGAAGCACACTAAGTTTCAACAGTTATGGGTAGGCCCTTTTCTGAGTGCAACCAAGCTCGGACCCTCAACTTACACGTTACAATATTTACAGGGGTGGGAAAATAACTTGCCAGTTAATGGTTTAGTTCTCAAACCTTATTTTTCTTGATTGATTTTTATTTCTTGATTTTCTTGTACATAAAAAAACTGATTTGGTTGTTTGTTTTTTATTTATTTTATTTTGTTTGTTTTTTAGATTTTGATTGATTTCAATAATAATAATAAAAACACAACTTTTGGTTGCATGGAGTTCATCAGAATTCTAGATTAACTAAAATCCTTGATTATAAGACTGTGTACTATTGATTTATTTAAAATAACTTCTTCTAGTTTAGCAGTTTTCCTAAATGGCTATGAACACATTGAAGTCCTACTTAATCCTTGTAAAATAACTCAGGATCAAAAGGTCTGGAATACTATTTTGAGGCTCCATCCATCTCACATTTAAAAAATGTCTTAGGGGGTGACAGCAAAAGACCCATGGAGAGGAAGCAAGGTAAACAGTATATTATATTTAAAATATTCCAATCCAAGAATTGAAATCCAAAAGGAAAATAAGAGTCAAAATATCCTAATAAATCAATATGTATCAAAACAAAGTACTGAACCATAGGAGTAAAAGATTGCCAAAATTCTTCTTCGTCCATGAGCTGAAAAAATAAATACATCTCTCACACTAAAGGACACTATGGATAGAGGAGCCTGAATAAAAAATTTAGAAAGAAGGCATGCAGGAGGACTCAAAAAGGACAAAAAAGTCCAAAAGAACAAAAGTGAAAAATGGCATGGGAATGAGGAACAAATGAATATTTCTGTTTACCATATGTTACAATCCTATGGTGTCCAAGCTGGGAGCTACCTGAAGACAGAGGTAAAAATAGAACTCATATCCCTGGCCTCAAAAGAGTTATCTAGACTTTGAAATCTTGGTTCTCATTATCCCTAAATTGGACTATCATCAATGATTAAAGTACATACATCTGTCATTTGGGAAATCCAGACATCTAGAAGAATTTAGCATGTTAGTATTTATTGTCAAAACAATCTGTTTCTCAAAGAAGAAGTTGTCCATAAATCTATGTTCACCAGGTAGTCGCCACTTGTTGCAGCTGCAACCTTTTTTCCCAAATTTTAAAATTTGGGACCCTCCCTTTTTTATTTTATCTTGCCTAGGATTGTTTGGTTTCCTAAAATTTGTCGTTCCTCTGCTATAAACTTTGATTTTTTGAAGATTGTGGAGTTTGTTTATTTTCAGAGCTTAACAATTGCTCTCCCGATGATTTTGTTTTATCACTATCGAAATTTTATTGAAGATTGATTCAGGGCTTTAGCTCTCTATGTCACTACTGTTTCGGAGGTGAAACGAACTAATTTTACCACCGCCCAGCCGAAAGTATTTTGAGCACTTAACGTTTTAATTTTTCAATGACTTGGTTTTTTTATCACTGTTGGAGGTAAATCAATGAAGGAATCGGGGCATTAGTCCTCTATGCCACTGATGGATAGTTTTTATCCTCGTCAATTCCATGGCCTTTATTGTTCAAACCTTTTTGATTTTTCGATGATTGTGTTTTTATTTTCATTATCGGAATATTTTTTTACTAGTGGTCAGAGTTTTATTCTTCTACGACGCCGCCATTTGGAAGGCCTTGTCGTTTGTCTCGCTGATACTGCGGAGTATTTTGTGTCTTGAGCTGTTGATACATAGTTTTTAAAGCTCCCAATCGCTGATAGTTTCATGATTACTGGGACCCGTAGTTGGTCAGTCACCTACCATTGCGGCTTTCTAGTGAACTATCCTGCTAATGCGTTAGTGGTTCCGATCTCCGACGCTTAACTATCGATGGTTTTTAGTGTTCAGGAGTGCTGACACTGCGAAAGTGTTGAAGTTTAAATCGCTGATACATAGTGCTCAAAGTTTTTGATGCCAACAGTTTTTATTTGACTGCAGAACCCTTAGTCTCTATGTCTTTCACCATTGCGGTTTCTTAGTGAACTAACCATCCGACATATAGTCCTTCCTCTCACCGACGATGATGTGTTTAGTGGGTAGTGGTTCCGATCTCCAATGCATGACTATGGCAATGTTTAGTGCCTTATTTCATCGACGTTTTATTTTGTCGAGGGATCCTTAGTCTGTTTATGGCCTGCTGTTGCAGCTGTCTAGTGCACTATCCGCCCAACGTTTAGTGATTCCGTCCGTCGATAGTGTTTTTCCTGCCGATAGGGTTATCCCACCGATTTGGTGTGCTTTTACCCTATTTCATGGGTGATGGAGGTTTTTTATTTTTGATCAATTTGGATATTTCACGATGAGAACCCAGTACAGGGTCTCACTCTTGATGATTAGTCTTATTAATAGTGTGGTTCATGTTTTATTGAAAAGTTAGATGATCTTGAATGCAGTCCGGATTAATGATGAGTTTTTCAATTAGGGTTGTGT
Organism: Pseudotsuga menziesii; assembly: GCA_001517045.1. NCBI lineage: Eukaryota > Viridiplantae > Streptophyta > Pinopsida > Pinales > Pinaceae > Pseudotsuga > Pseudotsuga menziesii. Next base: position 228,257 of record LPNX010484804.1, on the reverse strand, counting down.
TTTTAACTGCAGACAGACTTAGAGAATTTTCAGGCCCATCTTGCAGGATTTTCTTTTCCTTATCATGCTTTCCTTTCATGCATTAATACTGTGTATAATTTATTTTACATAATGCATATGGAGGAGGTAAATAGACTGATACTGTTGTTGTTATGTTTAGGACATGGTGATTGCTGTTGCAAAGAAGACATATCTAAAAGACAAAGAAGAAGAGATTTGGCTGAAGAATGGAACAGGAGAAAGAAAAAGGAAGAAGAAGAGATGAAGAAAAGAGAAGAAGAAAGTGAGGGTCTAAGATCAACAGTATCTAAAAAAGAACAACAGATTATTGAGCAGAATCGGTAGCAACAGAGGCCCAGGCATGGGAAAAGTTCATTAATGACCAAGCGGGCCCCTCTTCATGACGCGTTCTATTATTTTTTGTTTTAAATGTAATATATTGTATAAAATTATGAGCACTCACTACAATACAAAAATTTGGGATTGAAATGTTAGGGAAGCCCAAAATTCATTTTGGGGTATCCCAAAGGTTTTGCTTTTTTGTATAAATATAGGAGAGCTTAGATAGAGAAAGGAATTTTCCCAAATAGATTTGTGAGAAGTATGTTGTAAGAAGAACTATTTCCTTTTGCAATAAAGAATTACAAGTTTCCTACTAGAGAAAGCTTGGTGGAATGTTTCAAATGTTGTGCTATGGATCAGTTGAATGTGAACTATTTCATTTTCAGCTTATGTCCATTAACTGTGAGATCATTCTAACTCATTGAATCTATGTTCATGTTATGAATGCACTCTAGTTTATTCTGTGAAATTTCCATTGTGAGTAATGGAGGTTGTCATAAACAATAAGCTATCTTGTTGTCAATATTTCTATTAATGTTCATGTGTTCTGAAATAAATAACAACTATCTGTAATTTTTCATAATACATGTGCATAAATACATTACTCATTGTTAACTGTTAATTATGCTCCCTAGGGATAGGTTGGTTAGTAATATTTAGTTTCTTGATGTGTGTGATTTAGATGCGAGAGAGTTAAGATGAGAGGTAAGAACCAGCACATCACATTGTGACGCTCCTCATTATCTCTATCAATCTACATTTTTAGATAGGCACTTGCACATTATACTTAAACACAAAAAATAAAAATATACACAGGGGACCGGGCCGTAACCGGTACAACCTTTTATCTTGTTACTTGACCTACGGTAGCTGGACTGTAAACCAGATGGATTCCCCATACCAAACAGTAGCAGGCTAGTTGGGAACGTTTACTGGGGAGAATCCTTAACTGTTGTTACCTGCGATTTTCCAGGCCTCAACAACTTCCTAGTAGGTACAAAATTGGATCGAGCAATTTACCATTCTCTCTGCATCCTTAACCCACCATAACTTCTGATATTTGGCACCCTTGTACACCTCTATTTCTTTGACATCCATCCCTTGGTAATCCTTTGGTTCCATCCAAGTTACCAACGCAATCAAAGTGAGGATCCAAATGTATGTAAATGATATTGCACCCACCTGTGCGGCCTCTGCATCCTCCACTAGCTGGTTTAGCAGAAAATGGACCAATTCATTTGTGTGCCTTGCACGCATAACTCAACACCTGTGACCACCCTATAATTACATTGAACCAAGCAGTTCTTCCTTACTACTTTACTAGCCAGAATCCTGGCACCAATACGGACCGCATGATCTTTTATGCTATCAATGCGGTAGGCTCTCCCATCATGCTCTAGAGAATACCGCTTACTTAGAGTCCTTGCCAACTTTCTATCATTATCTTTACCTCAGATATACTGTGAGGGGTCTGGCCCATCTTTGGGTAGCACCGTCATCGCTGAAATCAATTCCACCGTGACTACAACCGACTCATCTAGCTATAAATACCTACCATGAAAATTTTCCAAAATTTGTTTCACACATGCATTCTCCTCAGTTGGCCACACAAAGTGCAGCAGATTGATCAACCCGAGTAATATATATTTGTCCAATCCTGCAGAATACGCTCTATCGAGGCTCCTTTGAATGAGACTATTGGCAAATAGAGCTTGTTCGCGACATCCTCTAATGCAAGTAGGTCATGGTATTCGTACCTCAGCTGCACCATTGTAGGCACAATATCAGAAGGGCAAACCATCCCTTATGGTATCACTAGTATCTTGATCTGGTATCTCTGATTCTTTATGGGCTTCTTGGTCTGCGCACCAGGCCGACTAGGAGGGATGTAGCCAGGGATGTCCTTGATAGACACCCCTGCTATAGTAGTAGAATCCATAACTTCAAGGCTTGATGGCCCCATCTGTGGTGTACCTTCTCCATGTGCCCTTGTGGTCATTCTGGTCTGTCGCTTCTATGATACTAGGGAGGAAGTCTTATGCGCCTTCATATTCGTTGACGAGCCAGCTTGCATACTTGCAACTTCTTCTTCAATTGCAACTGGACTGAGTGGTGAATATCACTCACTCGAAAACTCAATGGTGTTTGGGTTTCTTTACATACCATATTAATTCTCCTCTCGACTTACTAAGCTCACACCCTCTCCTAACTTAGCAACTTCCTTACTTTGCTCAGCTTTTCTAAACAACTCTCTCGACAACTCGGTAACTTTGCAACTCAACATAATTCAACTCTACACAATGGTGTCTTCCAACCATATCAAGCTTCCTCCTATAGCACCAAATCGACTCATACTTTATCATTATGACATTAAATTTATCATTATGACCAAATCATTCATTAATTACCTGAATCTGCCTCCGATTCTGCCAACCCAATAGTTGGATCTGTCATCATCACACGTCACTTCTACAAGCATCACTGTTTAACTACTTTATCTGTCTTCCTGTATGACTGATGTGACTTCTGCTCATAGCCCTATGGCTATTGCAACATGATATCCTAACTGTGCTACTAACTCCTATTCTTACGCAACCACTCCCTTTTGGTGTGCCTTCCATTCATGCATGATTCTGTCGAATTTTTTCCCCACAGTGCCTTACGCACCACGCGGTTCTAGGCCCATCCTATAGGGATTCAACCTGCTACCATTCACTAGAGTTTGTAGTGTCGTGCAATCTAGTTGTTGCAACTAAAATGTGCCTCCTAAGGTATTGTAATTAACATGATATGGACCTAATCAATGCATCTGTAACTTACCTAGATGCTTCATGAACTTACTGTTGTACAGTAGTACCAAATATCCTTTCTGAAAATGTTTGTTCTTTATGTGGTGATCATGCCAAGCCTTATGTCAATCCTTCTCGATGCGTTGATGGAAACCTGCTATAAAGCGGTCCTCTTCAAGTTGTATCAACTGCGTCACATGATCCTCTAGAATTGCTTCATCATCCATGTCTGTTATTGCTGCAATGTGCAGACTGGGGACAATGTACTCCATAGGCATGACTACTTCTTATTCGTATACCAATTTGAATGGTGTTTTCCCCATCAATCTATTGCAAGTGGTGCGATATGCCCACAATATTGCGGGAATCTTCAATTCCAAGTCATCATAGTTAGATTACATACCTTGGTAAGTGCATGCTACAGGATATTGTTGAAAGCTTCTACTATTCCATTCGCCTTTGGATGATATGGGGTAATTTTCTTATGTTGTATTTGCAACTCTTCTGTCAATGAGCTTACTGTGCAGTTGATGAAGTGACTGCCTTGGTCACTCATAAATATCCTTGTACACACAAACCACGTCACAATGTTGTCAAACAGGAATCTTGTTGCTGTCGCAACAGTGTAATCCATGAATGTTGTGGCCTCCACCCATCTCATCAAGTAGATTGTCACTATGATTATGTACCATGCACCATCTCTCTTCCCAGGTGGGTTGATTGGACCCACTAAATACACATCCCATTTATCAAAAGGCTACAAGGTTACTTGCAACACTAGTGGCATCTCATCCTTCTGTGATGGTTTTCCAGTGCATTGATAGATATCACATATCCGTGCATAATCTGTTGCATCATTATGTAAAGTGGGCCACCAGAGCCCTGCATGAAGCACCTTTCTCGCAGTAGCTCATCCTCTGTGGTGGCCACCAGCAACTCCTGCATGGGCCTACTCTAAAATTTGTCCTTGTTCATGTGGTAGGACACATCACTGCAAAATATCGTCTAGGCCGAGTTTATAGAGTTTTCCAGCAATCAAATGGAAATATGAGGCCTTAACCACCAACTTATTCTTCTGACTTGTTGAAAATTACTCTGGTGAAACTCCCATCGTCAAGAACTGAATGATTTGATCATAATGATTATCTGCTATGTCAACTCTAAACAACTACGCATCCGATAGTCCCTCTTCAATATTTGTTGGTTCTTCACCTGTCTCAATTTGGGATAAATTATTAGGGCCAACATTCAAGTAACCCAACTTCAAAATTATCTCAAAATCAAACTCCTAAAAGAGAAGAGCCATCGGCATATCTTCCTCCCCAACATAGGATTATGGACTAGGTACTTCAAAGCATAATGGTTGGTAAACATCTTAAAATGTCTGCCTAGAAGGTAATGCCTAGATTTCTGCAGCGTATATAGCACCACTGAGTTTCTCTCTTTGTGGTCGTATATTTTTTCTCAGAAAATTACAAATTCTGACTAGCAAAACCGATCAGGTGATCAAGATATCCTTCACCTAGTTGTGCGAGCACCACACCCAGTGCAACAGATGATGCATTCACATGGACATGAAACTCCTTGTTCCAATCTGGAAACACAAGTATTGTTGCCAAATCCATCTTGGCCTTCAGTGTGTCAAAGCTTCCTTGACATTCTTGACTCCATACAAATACAACATTTTTATTCAATAGTTTCTCCATGGGGGCAGTAATAGCAGCATAACCTCTAATGAATTTGCGACAATACCTGGTGTGTCCTAGTGTCGCCCTAAGCATATTCACATTCGTCAGTGGTGGAAAGTTCAAAATGAGCGCTATCTTTGTAGGGTCAACCAAAAATCCTTTCTTGCAAAGAATGTGACCCAGCAACATTCCAAAGGGTGCACAAAACATACACTTTTTTGAGTTCAACGCAATCTGATGTTGTCGACATCTTTCTAGCATCAGTCACAAGTTTTCTAGATGATCCCTAATCAGACCATACACTATCCAATAATCCATATAAAATTGTAGGAACTTATGAATGAAATACTTGAATGCAGCGACAACAACCCGGGAAAATGTCGTAGGTACATTCTTCAAACCCAAAGCATTACTGTGTACTAGCAACAGCCCATTTAGTAACAAATGTTTTTTTATTCTGATCCTCCTTTGTGATCCTAATTTGGTGATAACTAGAGAATCCATCTATGAAATAATACATCTCCTAACCGCTTACTCCTTCCAGCACTTCATCTGTGGATGGTGTTGGAAATGGATCATGCATACATGCATCATTCATCTTTCTCAGATTGACATAGATCCGAAATTCACTTGTTTTCTTGTCTTGGACCACCATAGGATTAATCAATTCTGATTCTTCAACTGGCTTAATTATTCCAGCATCCAACATCCTATCCATCTCATCTTTAACCCTCTCCTTGTATCGCGGATTCAAGCGATACGGCCTCTGCCTTACCGATTTTGCATCTATTTTTAATGGAATCTTCATCTCTCCCAAATCACCCAGTATCCCTTTCATTTCAAAGAATTTGGTTGGGAACAGATATTGAAATTCATGCAGCAGATCCGTGATCTTTTCCATAGTCTCTTCGTCCCAATAGTCCCCAATACTTGCAAATTTTGGATTCTCCTCTGCCCCAATGTTGACATTTCTAATATTCAACAGCTGGTTCATGGGATTGGTCGGTATATCCGGCACTCCAACATCCCTACTCCCTTCTATTTCTAGAATATTGATATTTTGTAGCTCATCATTGTCCTCAGGTTCACTAGATACATTATAACATTCCATCATCAACTATATGTGGCAATGCACATGTGGATCCACTGGATATGCAACTGGAACCACCTTAAACACAACATCATGGATGAGTTGAAGTGCATTATGGACATTCATATTGGTATCCACGAAATGGAAAGTATGAGAAAAGCAAACTGTCATCTCTTCCCAAGTGGTTATTTCTCTACGCAACTCCATTGATACATACCATGATATTGGCATTTCATCCAATGTGTGGACAAAGGCATGGACCCATTCATCCTTCATTCATGATGCCCACAGAGTTTGGCATTTCATCAAGTGACTATTGGGGTCATTCCTCCAACCATACCTCCCATTGTGAAATATTTCTGCATCACTGAAGCACACTATCATTAACCATCGACACTGTGCCCATCTAGTAATTGTTTTCTTATCAGTCACCCACCAATGTGCTGGAGTAGCTTTTAGTGCTTCCTTTAGGGCTAGCAATCATTGTGGTTATGATACCTTCTCTTCAAACTCCATTAAGAATGTAGATAGCTTAGGAAAACCCTCATAGATTGGCGATTCGACAATCTCAGTCGTGACATGACATATCGACTGCGTGATCAAACCACACTTCTTGACTGACACCTCATGCATGTTATTTTTCCATTTTTCTAATGCATCATCAAAATCAGTGGATGAAAAACTAGCACTGCACCAACCAAGTTTTCCATCAACAGTTAGGTGGATGTAGTCCTCTAAAATGTTGTAAGCATGATCCCATCTCCTGACAACTTCATATTTCACTGGTTTAATATATCTTTTCCCTTCGTTTGGATCCATAGGAGCGATGACTGAGATGTCGTGGTTTTCAAATGTTATCATCTGCTTCTTGAAGTTAATTACTGCCATACTATCATTGGTCCATCCAATCCCCAGCAATGCGGGATAGGATCCTCCCCCATCAACAACTTCAATCACATCAAAATCAGTGTAGGTCTTCATACCTTCAACATCTACGACCATGTTCGACACATGTCTGATTGGTTGTAATTTGGCCTGATTAGAAAATTGGAGCTACACATGGGACCAACCCAACGTCGGTCTCCCCATATTTTGCCATGTCTTCTTTGTCAGGATATTCACATTTGAGTCGAGATCTAGAATAACTGAATCTAATTCATAGTCCCCTATCTGAATGTTCATGCGCATTTCTTTGCCCGTATTTTTCTTATGCAAAGAGTTCACTACAGATTCCTTCCTCTCCTTACCCGGTCGATGCAACATATTCTAAATCTCAGCAAGAGCATCTGGATATATTGCCAAGGACAAGAAAATCTCAAAGAAGTTTTGCAAGGTACCATGTTGTCACGATGGTCCTTCCTCCAATGAATAATCAAAAGAAGAGGGCATTTCATAAACAAGTGACTTACAAGGATTTCTTCCAATCACATCCTGTGCTTCAAATAATGTATCTCGCTTGGTAGAATGTAAAATGGTACCTTCTTCTTTCTAGATAGTTGGACCTGTGGCCGGGGGCCATCCTATCCAGTCGTTACACCTCTGCGGGTGACAATAGAAACATCGAAATCCTTTGCTCTGGGTTCTGTTGAGATCGTCGCAACTGTCTACCCCTGATTCTGGTTTTCCAGTGGGTTCTGTTTCATCGGTGGATTCCAGTTTAATGGCAGGTTCATTGGTTGATTCACAGTCTAATTCTGGTTCTGTAGTTGATTTTTATTCTGCAACTAGTTCTGATTCTGTAACTAAGGAACATTTATTTCCTATCATCTTGTGATTTGTTGTGGGAAATTCTCGACAGTATGATCAATTGCAGTGCAGTATGTACACAAACACTACAATTGTGGGAAATCTCTCTGGTAATGTCTAAATACCCCACAATTGTAACACTATATAGGTCCGTGACCTCATCCTCCTCCTCTACCAAAGCATCCTCCTCTTTCTCAGAATCCTCCTTGCTGCTGGTACTGTGGCTGAGCCAGTTGCTGTGGTGGGGGATTCAGCTGTGACGAATCCATCGACATCTGATTATATTGCGGTTGCGGTACAAATTTTGATTGCGTCGCAAACTAAGGTTGCAGTTGTGATGGTATAAACTACATCTATGGTGGTGGTGTATATTGTGGTTGAGGTAGATATTGTACCACCTAATACTGCAGCTATGATTGTTGTACTGCAATATGATATTCACCCTTCAAATAGTATGATTCATATGTCCTTTCCTGAAGCAGTTCAAATGCACGACGGCCTTTATCTTCATGTACCATAGATTGACAAAATGAGAAATATAGGTTAGCCATCTTTGTCACCATATTCTGCATGTATCCACATTCCTCGTGTCAATTCCCATAGACTTGGCATATGTGGCACCATGGTACATTGATCTAACTCAATGGGTTCGGTGCCCCAGATAACATATAGTTTCGGAAGTTAGGGAAAGTATCTTTGGTGTGTCCATCCACACGACATCGAGTGCACCAAAGGTATTCATGGTTCTCTTTCCCCTTCTTAATGTCTTGTAACTAAAGTGTCAAGTTGTCCAACTGTTCCTGAATTTGGTTCATTCCAGTTGCGCTTTCTCCAATAGGTGAAGCCTCCAACTTCATTGTGATATCTAGAGCCTCACTCTGTGTTTCGATCTTCTACTGCATTAGCAGTTGCCGGATATGAGATACCGACGTTGTGATAAAACATTCTTTGTGTTGAACATCTCTCATCTCAAAAATGACTCTTTCCATTAGTGTATTAAATCTCTGGTCAAAGTACCAAACAGTTTCATTGGGAAATTGTTTAATCTCCTTTAACTCGGTAATATACTACACTTCATATTTGTGCTTTCTGAATTCTTCAATTAGTCATTTCCTAACTTCATCTAATTTTTTTGCATGTGTCCACATAGGAACATGTATAAATTTCTTGTACCAATCTAGCACATGACCCCAGAGAGCAGTCACCAATTGACCTTTCTTAACATCATCGTCAGTAGTATGTCTGACAGTACACACTACCTCACATAAAAACCAGTACAGCTTGGGATCGTCGGTCCTATTCCCATGGAACAAAGGTAACATTGTGTTGTCACCCGCCATCCTAGGACTTCTTCCTACAGACGCTGATCTACTACTAGAATTTTGTAGGAATGTTAGGAAAGTTGACATGGATCTTGTGTTTCTTCCTGATTATGAAGTAGTGCGCAGAGGCATGGGCACATTGCTGCTAGGGTTTCATATTACTGCTATGTTGGGCATAGTCTTGGTCTGGTCTTCCTATTCATCATTATAGGGTCACTTCATCCCATGTGGTATTCCTTCATGGTCTTGCGTTTTGATTGCAACATGACCTTCCCCTGCCCTTTGCCTCTTCTCTTTTCAAAATCTTTCTCCTCCCCTCATAATACCACTTTCTTCCTTCGCTTCCCTCACAGTCTCATAGAAACTTGCACCCATATACCCCTTATCTTCCCATTCATCTCCCCATTTTGTCACGGTATCCACCACCTCCACACACCAGAGTTCTATTAATCGAGGTGCATATTCAGTATGCCCTTTTCACAAACAAGCATATTAATTGAAAATTGTAGAGACAACAAGAACCTACCTCCAGGTCCGTTGAAAAATTCCCTTTCTTCCTTGCTATAGGATTTGGTGGTGTCAACCGTGAACTTAGTGATATATACTTCCAAGATACTATCTAACCATACCTCAACGGCTTGTGATGCTTTGTTGTTAGTTTCCTGCAAATCCTAGATCAGTTTAGGGGTGCAGGATGTTGGCCCTCCTCCTTGGAAATTTGTCTTCTTGTAAGTGAACTATGCCAACCAGTCATACAATATAATGGGAAATTTAGAGAAAAAGTACTGGTGTGGACTATCTTGTATGTATCTTTCCAACCACTTTTCCATCGTAAGTCTAGGGTTTTTATTTTCTACCTCAGCAAATTCTCATAGCTTTCGATCAAACCAATCTTGAATTTCTGGTCTCGTCGGATGCCACATATCCTCCTCTCAGTCGCAACAAGGTCTCGACAATGGAACCATTTGTTGGTACAACCCACCCAACAAAACCTAGCTGACAGGGGTTCCCACTCTGTCGATGCTCAGCTCACCGCGATCTCCCTAAGCATCGGCCTAGACAAGTGTTACCCTACTCGAAAGCACCTGCAAAGTGGATGAAGTCTCACCCAATATGTTCAAGGGAGAGCTATTGGAACCAATTTTATGCAGAATAGAAGAGAAATATGTGGATTGACAATTCATCAACTTATCTAACAGATCATACCAGCTACTTAATCATCGACATGGTTACTCATCATTGCTACTACTAGATCGCATCATTTACTAATAACAAAAATAATCATACTGTTGTGCAAACAAATCCAGACAGATAACATCATTTAAAAGCAGGAAACATCGCAACATAGATCTATATCGCGCATTAAATTTGCATTCACCATTAGATCATAGAAACAGTAAGACAGAAAAATATAGAAGAAACAACAATTCAGATCAACTCCTGCCTTATCATATTACTTATGTGCAATGATTCACATATTCAAAACAATCCACAATTCAACAGGTTTTCTCAAGTGCTCTTGGTATCAATATACATTCCTATTCTCTCCCTCCTTTGCAATTCTACCTCTATTTATAGGCTTGTGCCTTTACATTGAAGTTCCACTTCTAACTAACTCTTAACCAACTCTTAACTAAATCTACAAAATAATGACCAATATCCGCAAAATATGGTCCAAAGTACAAAAAGTGACATAAAATACATAAAATAGTCTATTTTCCGTCGTGCGCACCATCTTTCACTTGTGCAGTGTATTTTGAGCTTTCACGACACTCATGATGCCGCGCAACTAACTTGGCCCAAAACTACTGCCAACAATTATTTCTCAAGGAACACATGGATTTATTTACTCTGAAAGAAGTCTGAAGTATTTTCTAAGTTTAAATAATTTAAGGCTCTTGTACAGAACCAGATAGAAAAGAAAATAAAGTTGAGGACAGATAATGGTGGAGAGTTATGTAGGAATGAATTTGAGGAACTCTATAAGAAGTGTGGTATATAAAGGAAGAATACTAGTCCATACACACCTCAACATAATGGATTTGCTAAGAGGATGAATAGGACACTGATGGAAAAGGAAAGGAGCATGTTATGCGATACTCGGATAGGACAAGAATTATGTGCAGAGGCAGTGGAGAAAGCATATTACTTGGTAAATCAGTCACCCATGTCATCATTGATTGAAAAAAATCCACAATATGTATGGACTAGTAAGAAACCCTCTATTAAGCATCTTTTTGGCTGTGATGCTTATATGCATGTTCCAAAGGAGAAAAGGAGCAAGTTGGATAAAAAGCTTTAAAATGTATCTTTATTGGGTATAAATATGACATGAAAGGCTGTAATATTTGGAATCCTATAACTAACAAAGTTTTTTACAGTCGCGATATTATGTTTCAAGAGGTCAAAGAAATCCCTAGACAAGAAGTGACTCCAATGGAAAAGGAACCAGAGAAGATAGATTTTGAGTTAGAAGGTGAAGAATCTCACTCAGTGGAAGAATCTGAATTAGAAGAAGAAGAAACTCATACCCTAAAGTTTTAGTAGATCATCTCGAGAAACAAGGAAACCAGAAAGGTATTCTCCAATTGAAAAATTAACTTTTGTTAGATTTCTTCTTTCTATTGTTGCTTCTTTTGATCTTGAAGTAGAGTAGATGGGTGTAAGACAACATTCTTACATGGATATATTGAAGAAGAAATCTACATGAATGAAATAGAAGGGTTCATAATAAATGGAATGAAAGAGTTATTATGCAAACTAAATAATTCCCTTTACGATCCAAAGCAATATCCAAGGATGTGGTACTAGAATTTTGACACATATGTACTTGGATTGGGGTTTGTGAGAAGCAAGGATGATCATTTTGTATACTCAAAATAGATTGGGGACCGCTTCATTAACATAATACTATATGTGTATGAAATGTTTCTAATTGGAAACAACAAAGATATTATAAAGGAGGTGAAGTATTAGCTATCCTCCAAATTTGAGATGAAGGATCTCGGTGCTACAAACTTCATTCCATGAATGGATATAAGAAGAGATATGATTAGTATTGGGTAATGCTTGAGGGGACAAAGAAACAATCATGATTCCCCACCAAATTGATCAACCATTATCTCATGTGGTGGTTGTTCGAGGCTTCTAAGGAAAACAATATATACAATTGACTATGAAGGGAGATGAACAATTACATGTTATGTTATTTCCATACATTATAACAATAAAATATATTCATGGGGAAGTCCATAACTAGCCTAAAATCAACACCACAACTACCAATAAAGGGAGTGTTTTCATGTTTCCTAGGAAAAATCGACATGAAGGGATGGATAATTTGATGAGGTTTCAACACTATATTAGGATCCCCCATTATTAGCTTATTTCCACTACAAAATAAAATAAAATAATTAGGACTTAAGTAGTTGAATGGAGCTAGACATCGGTTATACCAACAAATTTGGTACTCGCCATGAACTTACTGGACATAGTCACAACCAGAAAGGAGACAAGGACATCAAATGAAGTACAAGGGACCACATATCTAGTGGAGATGTTGACTATACTTGCTTCAAATAAGTAAAGAACATCCCCTCACATCCCTTGACAAGGATAGGTACATAAGTAAGGGACACCCCTACTCCAATATTGAAAGTACCATCCCACCTCTACAAATTAAGTTGTCTATGCCAAGAGAGGACTTCAACGTCACTTAAGAGAAACAACCAAGCTCACCACCACCTAAGATATAAATTATGATGGTACCAAAAAACCCAACATAGGGAAAAAAACATTATCCATGGGAACAAAGAAAAAAAACCATTAAGGCTCAAAGAACATAGAATGAAACACAACAACTCTAAGATATATTTACTCAACTCCGCTAAGTCACTACAAAAGGGATGAAAAATATCCCTAGAAAGACCCTACCAGTGGGGTCAACCAACCAACTAATCACTAAAAAAGAGAGAAGAAATAAGAAGAAGAATATAAAACATCATAGACACAACAACATGTTGCAAATTAGTTCATGAATGAGAAAATGGAATAAATACGACATGAATTAAGGGATGACCTAACATAGATAGGACCATATACCTCAGAACTAGAATCACATTGGGACCATACAAACTTCATTCCGGGAATGGAGATAAGAAGAGATCATGCAAACAAGAAGATCTGGTTAAACCAGATAAAATATGTTGAGACGGTACTATGGATATTTAACATGCAGGAAAGTAAGTTGGTCAAGGTCCCTATTCTTGTAGGTGTATATTTATTTATAGAGTAGTGTCCCAAGACACAGGAAGAGGAAGAATATATGTTATGAGTTCCATATGCCAATGCAGTTGGAAGTTTGCTTTATGCAATGGTATATACCAGACCAAACATTTCTAATGTAGTGGGGGTTTTGAGCATATATATGTCAAAACCAGGGAAAGAGCATTAGATATTTGTAAATAGGGTCTTCAGATATTTGCGTGGCACCAGAGATTATGAAATTTGTTACCAAGGCTGGACTAGACAAAGTAATAGAAGTACATGGATTTGTTGATGCAGACTGGGATGGAGATATTGATCGCATAATATATACAAGTGGGTATGTATTTAACCTATTTGGAGGAGCTATCAGTTGGATGAGAAAGAGACAGGTTGTATTTTTACTCTCAACCATAGAAGTTGAATACATGGCAGCCACATATGCCAACAAAGAAGCAACATGGTTGCAGACTTTGTGTTCAAATTTTGGGTTTGTAGAGAAAGTTGTAAGGTTATACTATGATAGAAAAAGTGTAGTCTTCTTGGCAAAGAACCCTACTTATCATGCTAAGAGAAATCATATTGATGTACAATATCACTTTGTGGGAGATACGATTGAAGACAAGAAGGTATTGTTGGAAAATGTTGACACCTTGAAAAATGTTGCAGACCCATTAACAAAATATGCCAGTACAAAGAAGTTCTCTTAGTGAAGAGAATATATGGCAATTGGTTCCCTTAACCTATGACCCTATGAGTACATGACTCATTGTTATGCAAAGAAAACAATAAGTGGTAGAATGTTGGGTACGTGTTATATTATTTGCATGTTATTTTTGGGGGAGGTGTGCCTTTCAGGGGCACACCTGGAGATCCCTTTAGAACCTTCATGAAAATAGGTCAGTAGGTTGGTTCCATTCCGAAATGGTTGCTAGGCCATTTCTGACCTGAGCGCAATTACCGCCAAATTTTTTGGTCTATTTTCGACTATTCTTGGAAATTTTTCTTAAAATATGTAATTTAATACTCATTAAGGGATTGGAGTCTAATACGTGTAAAAATATTATGGTGTTCGATGCTGCATAATACCTATTATTTGTATTGTCAGGGATTCATAATGATAATGAGAAAATAGGAGGTGTGGATCCAAGGAACGTTGGTTTTCCCAGTTAATGATTTCCAGGGTAAATCTCTATGTTTTATGTGTGAATGTTGTGGTGTAATCTATGTTTTTATTAAAAGAATATGTATGCTTTCCTTCTTTGCACAAGTTTAAAACTTACAGGATTAGTGGTTAAGTTATGGGTTGATTGTGTGACATTAGTCCATCATTCAAAATTAGTGGTTCCAACATGCACCATGCTAATGATGTATTAATATAATTAAATGAACATGGAAGAGATTGTTCCTATCACATGATACAAGGAACTTTTTCAAAATATTTTTTAATGTTAAAATGTTTTATATTTATTTATTTAAGGAGTAGATATCACCGAAAATTCAATTGATGAACTCTAGATATCTATTGGTCATTGTATGATATACATAATAAAAATAGTCAACTCTCAAAGTCCTTACAAAGTTACTAAGATTAGAATTCAGAAAGAATGGAGACGACTAATAGAACCATATGTGCTAGAGCTAAGTTCAACTAGTAAAATGTCAGAAGATAATCTAAGAACCACCACTAGTTCACACCTATTAAAGAATAAATGATTATATTAAGGGGAAAATAAATATTTGACAGACGCCAAATAGGAAGGATACCATTATAGAAGAACACATGGACCACTAAGTATTGCAATGGGAATACTTGAAGGGAAATTTAGAATAGATGACCATCAATGATAATGATATTAGTGATGTAGAGTAGTTACCAAACCTATAGAATTGCTTCGATACACTCCAAGTTAACATGAGCAATGGGGAGATAAAAGAGGAAGATGCAAATGAATTTCAACCTCTACAAGTGTCCTCACTAGTCAAGATGTTGTGGGTTTCGACCTCTGGCACATCGACCCTAGTACAAAAATGTATCAATTTCTTGTTGATAAAATTCCATGAGGAAACTATGGCTCGATAACCCATACCCATTCACCCCAGAAATAGTCAGATATCTCATTGGACTATCGATGGAAATTTTGGGTACACCACCTTCCAACAACATCAGCGAGCCAAGAATGCTAGAGTGGATGACATATACATGTGCTATGTGACACACCAAGGAAACATGTGATCCAATATAAATTCAATACCCATTAAAATGGCTACAAAGATATTGATATGTGAAGTATTCTAGACGAAGCAAAAGAACAAGTTCACCCTAGACATAGCTTCAATGACAAAAGCCTATGCTCTAGGTCACCTGCTAAATTCATGCCATTTTTTCAATAATGAATTCATCAATTTTGGAGGCATACGTTTAGAAATACTCTTTTCACTACATATGCTTTCTAATTTATTTTCTATGTTCAATTCGGAGGCCTTGAAAATTCATCATCTTCTACTTACAAAGAAGGGCTTAATATAAATGGTCTTTGTGCCTTAGAGGGCCAAGAAAGGGCCAAAGTAAGTAAAGTATAATGACAAGTAGTTTATGATTAGTATTGGGTAATGCTTGAGGGGACAAAGAAACAATCATGATTCCCCCCCAAATTGATCAACCATTATCTCATGTGGTGGTTGTTTGAGGCTTCTAAGAAAAACAATATATACAATTGACTATGAAGGGATATGAACAATTACATGTTATCTTATTTCCATACATTATAACAATAAAATATATTCATGGAGAGGTCCACAACTGGCCTAAAATCAACACCACAACTACCAATAAAGGGAGTGTTTTCATGTTTCCCAGGAAAAATATACATGAAGGGATGGATAATTTGATGAGGTTTCGACGCTATATTAGGATCCCCCATTATCAACTTATTTCCACTACAAAATAAAATAAAATAATTAGGACTTAAGTAGTTGAATGGAGCTAGACATCGGTTATACCAACAAATTTGGTACTCGCCATGAACATACTGGACATAGTCACAACTAGAAAGGAGACAAGGACATCAAATGAAGTACAAGGGACCACATATCTAGTGTAGATGTTGACTATACTTGCTTCAAATAAGTGAAGAACATCCCCTCACATCTCTTGACAAGGATAGGTACATAAGTAAGGGACACCCCTACTCCAATATTGAAAGTACCATCCCACCTCTACAAATTAAGTTATCTATGCCACGAGAGGACTTCAACGTCACTTAAGAGAAACAACCAAGCTCACCACCACCTAAGATATACATTATGATGGTACCAAAAAACCCAACATAGGGAAAAAAACCTTATCCATGGGAACAAAGAAAAAAAACCATTAAGGCTCAAAGCACATAGAATGAAACACAACGACTCTGAGATATATTTACTCAACTCCCATAAGTCACTACAAAAGTGATGAAAAATATCCCCAGAAAGACCCTACCAGTGGGGTCAACCAACCAACTGATCACTTAAAAAAAGAGAAGAAATAAGAAGAAGAATATAAAACATCATAGACACAACAACATGTTGCAAATTAGTTCATGAATGAGAAAATGGAAGAAATACCACCTGAATTAGGGGATGAGCTAATATAGATAGGACCATATACCTCAGAACTAAAAGCACATTGGGACACTACCATAGCCAAACCCTTGATTTCCAATTTATATCAGGATCGACAATATCAATTAGAAAACATGGAGGATTTGCCAAAATAATAATTTTAAATTAAAATAAATTACCATTGTTTTCCAACAATGAATACACACATGACTAGGCACTAAAATGGAGATATACATCCTAAAAGAAACAAGCCAACAACAGCCCACCTTGAAAGTACCGCAACCTTTGGCCAAGATGGACCCAAAATCATCACAAACTTCATATACCATTCAAGTACCAATGGAAGTCCTACTTTGACAACATTTCATTTCTAGAAACAAGTTCAGACACATGATACTCCTAGAAGGAAGAGACATCACCCTGTTGTACATTAATAACAAAAATATTAAGATCCAATTGAATGATGTCATTGAAGAAGCAAAGGAGCTATATATACGAAAATATTCATTATGGGATTAGGTTGAATCAGTAAAAGCTCGATTCATGCAAATGTGGAAAAACATCTTGGAAGAAGACCCCATAATACAAGACTTGGAAGTCAATGACCCCCTCCCACACATAACATATCAACTACATTGAGTAGTACAACAAATAAATAATGTGAAAGAAAATATAGAAGATACATGGGATATAGATAAATCATCTTAACAACAAAAAATTTCCTAGATAGTGCAAAGTTTAGAGCATACAACAATGAATTCTACACAAGTTTGAGAGAATTTCAAGAAGAGATCAATCAATCCTAGGAGATTGTTATTGCAATGTAGAATTGGATGCAAATAGTAAAGCAACATGAGAGTTCCTTAAAAGGAATCTGTAGAAAGATAAACAAAATCCAACAAGAGGTTGAGTAGATCGCAAACCCTTTAATTAGGGATGAGAAACTATACTGCATACAAAAGACCAATGAGGAACTCGATAGAGTCTACCAAGCTATTAGTCTAGTTTCATCTAAGTTTGGAAATTGAGGTAAAAAATGTTGGTACATCTTATAGCACTAAAATCAATGCAACACCAAAAAGAACTAGTGGTAAGTGATTCAAGGGAGACCATAAAATCCCACTACTCACCAGGCCAATGCATATTTAGTCAAATTAAATTGGGAGGTGGTTTAGGAAACTCATGGAATTTTCTAAGTTCAAAACCAAATATTTGGAAGTGGTTCCAAAGTTGGGCCCCTTATTTTGGAATGAGTGACCTCGAAGCAAAAGGAAGTAGAATGTGTTGATTAAAGAAAGGTTGGAGGGAGATCACTCGAGGGTAAGCTAACATATATGGTTGGGGTTTTTTGTCCCCCTAATTTTAAGTTTTGGTTTCAAAAATGGGAAAAATGTGATGGTACCCGAATAACTAACAAATCCAAAGTAAGTTGCACCATGTAACAATTTGTATTTTTAGACATGAAAATAGGAAATATATAGAGGTGCAAGAATATCCAATAGAGATAAAGTAAGTTTCACAATCTAACAACAATACCATAAGAAATAACAAATAACAAATTCATAATATATTATCGATTACGGATACAATAGCCAAGATCCCAGGAAATCAAGGAAGTGGTGTCAAAAGGACAAATCTACCTAGCCAAAGAAGAAGGAAAAGACTACAACTCAATCAGGCTAGGATAAGAAAGAAGACACTAAATCTATATAAGTTTTGCATGCACCTTATCTCCTCTAGGTGAAGCAATATATGGTGGAAGAGCTTAGGAATGGATAGACGATGATGGTTGCGGATTAGTTTATGATTTCCATTGGTTTTGGAATTGATCTTATGTTAGTTATCGTGTGATGTAATTGTATGCAATGTATTATATCATATTACATATTAATGAAAGAAAATCCCTTTGAAAATTCCTTGGCCTTTATTTGTTTGGTGATGATGCATATTATATTTTTATGAATATGCCAAAAACAAGGCATATTCTAGTATTTCCTTGTTTTGATCAATTACAGTTCTAGTATTATAAGTAATTAAGGAGCATTATTAGGATAATGGATGTTATCACCAGTCACAACAACCATGTTTTTATGATCCCCATATCATTACTAGTCTTGGCTTATACATTTTGAGTGAGACGTTGCCCTCCATAGGGATTGAATATGGTAGCTCTTAAAATACAACAAACTTCTCTTGTTAGATACTTATACAAACCCCCGTCTAAAGTTGAATAAAAACTCATTACCCATGTTATATTATATGATTGTGAAGTTTTGGGCTACAAGATCTCTAGAGAATTGTAGAAAAAATAGTGCAAATCCAAAAGGGTTTTATAACTTATAATGCCAATATTAAAGGAAATCCACCCTATCCTATCCTTCTCATAGAAGTGAATCTTTCCACATTGGTAGCATGCATATTACCATGTACTTGATGTACAAAATCAAGATAAACAGCATAAAATACAATAGGCTTCCAAACACTACTTCAAACTCCAGCCAAGACCACTTGCAGATCAATTAGGATTAGCATAAAGATGTCAACTCTAGACTAAATCATTAGGGAATCAAGGAAGATGTTGTTATTTAAAATGATGATAATATTAAAATTGTTATTACATCTAAATTTAAGGATAAATTGTGGTGCAATAAAGAATTAGAATATAAGAGAAAATTAATATGATATAAGGAGATGATCAACAATAATCTAAAAAATCAAAAGTATCTCTATGTTTTAACTAGCACAAAGAAATATTAAATCAACATTCCTAAATAAGAACAAACTCTCATGAGCTCCATATTGAAGTACTATGTTGGAAAATTCCTAAAATATTACATGTCAAAAGAATTTTTCATCTTTGTGACACTAAAAAGGTTGAAGATAAAAAAAAATTATCTTGAAATGTCCTACGTACACCCACATTAGATCACAATTTCAAAATATTTGTTACAATATCAACCTTCATAGCCTTTTAGTTCATCAAAACTATGATGATTTAGGTATGCTTCTCTTAAAGTTTTTCAAGAACATAAAAACACATTCTAAATAAAACCAAGTAATTCATTACCTTTCTTAAGGTATGGCAAAACAAAGTTGATATCAGTGGACATTAATAAGCATCATCGTCCATCATCTATAATAATCATTTTAAATGTTTAATATTTTCTTTCTCCTTCTTCTATGACTCATAATTTGGGATCTTATTTAATATATATTACATAATGTTCAGGTACACAGGGTACTCCCAAAAGATCGAACACCTAGAGCAACCACTCACACAAATAGATCACAGATCAACACACTGATGTTTTGACGTGGTTAAAACCCTCGAGAGGGAAACAGTACATAGCCCCAGCCAAATAGCTACTTGGAGCAATTTACTATGCAAAAGAAAGAAATTTACAAATGATCTTCTCATAATCGATCAACTATCCAAGGACCCTCCATGATCTTTAAATAGAGATCATGGAGAAATCGGGTGTTAAGCCATGGATCAAGGGTAGGTATGATCTAAGAGAAGTTGAACCATCGGATTAGAATATTTACAAATTCATACTAATGCATACTAAAGAAACACACTTTACCTAATGGATATATTACACAAGTTGATCTTAAATAACTCCTAAGTGTCTAAATATCCTAACATCCCCCCTTAAGAACAACTTGGGATAAGATTGAAGGATTTACAAAAATGACACTATTAGGATGAGGAAGGAGGCATTAGAGCCTATCCCCCCTTAATGACAAATTCCTAAACTCCTAACATAGATCGAAGTTTAGAAAAATTCGCTTATGTAAGAGACTTGGTGAAGATGTATGCAACTTGATCATCTGTAGGGCAATAGAGCACTTCAAAAACATGGTCATGAACAAGCTTTCTGATGAAGTGAATATGTAACTCAATGCATTTGTTGTGTTGATGTAGAACTAGATATTTGGCAAGCTTGATGGCACTTTGATTGTCACACCAAAGTGGAGTAGGTTGTTTCTGCTCGAATCCAAACTATGATAGGATACGTCGAAGCCATAAAGCTTCCTAACTGGCATTAACTGTGGCTCGATATTCTGCTTCTGCTAAAGAAAGAGCAAGAGCTTGTTGTTTCTTACAAGCCCAAGTAACAGGTCCGTACCCCAGACTGAAAACATAACCTGCAGTATACTTTCAATCATCAGGATTTCTGACCCAATCTGAATCAGCGAAACCAACCAACAAAGGTGCCCCCCCATGTACTGTAATGAATCCCAAACTGGATTGTACCTCGAATATACTGAAGTATTCTTTTTTATGCTTTCCAGTAACTTTTATGAGGTGTTTTTATATAATGGGAAAAACAACCAATGACAAAGGAAAGGTCAGGATGGGAATGAGACAAGTATAAGATACTACCAACAAGCTGACGATACAAGGTGGAATCTACTTCAGGGGAAGTACAAGTGGCAAAAAGTTTGACTCTAGACTAGAAGGGAGATGGAGCTGGTTTACAATCTTCCATGTGAAAGCGACGAAGAAGGTCACAAGCATACTTAGACTAGGAAAGAAAGACTCCTTATTTGGTTTGCAATACTTGGAGACCAAGAAAATAATGCAAATGTCCTAAGTCTGATATTACAAAAATTTTCTTAAGATTGGATTTCACATGGGTTAAAAGCTTAGGGTCACTACTATTAAGGATAAGATCATCAACATAAATAACAAGTATGATGAGATGGTTTCCTACTTTCTTGGTATATACATTAGGGTCATAATGGGATCTAGAAAAACCAGTGTCAAGCAGAAAGCTATTCATTTTGGCATACCATGCTCTAGGAGCTTGCTTAAGGCCATATAAGGATTTCTTAAGGCGACAGACAAGGCTAGAGTTATTCTTAACATATACAGGAGTTTGTTCCATATAAATTTCCTCCTGTAAATCACCATGTAAGAATGTAGACTTGACATGCATTTAATGGAATTACCAGTATGTAAGGCTGTAGGGGAAAGAACAAGGCAGATGGAGTTCATGTTTGCCACATGAGAAAAGGTTTCATTGTAGTCAATCCCTTCAACTTGGGAAAAACCTTTGGAAACTAACCTTGCATTAAATATTTCAATACTTCCATTTGATGCATACTTAGTTCTATAAACCCATTTACATCTAACAATTTTTATTCCTTTTGGAAGAGGTACAAGATCCCAAGTATCATTCACCATTAAGGAACGATATTCTTCATCCATATATGCATCCCAATCTAGATTTCCTGAGGCTTCTGTTATCCACCTGAATGGCACCTCTTCGTCCGAGTGCCGACATCCCTCATGTTGGCACACAAAAGGACATCTATGGATTGAGGTTTGCCCAAAACACTATAGATGAGCTTCTTGTAAATGACATTCATTATCCATCCAGTGGTTTACTTTATTTCTTTAGATATGTCAAGACATATCCGTGACCCTATCCATATGCAACTCACGGATCATCCGCGAGTGTTGGTGTTTGCAAGTCGTGGATGGATGTATCCGCGGGTTGCTCTTATAGAAAGTCGTGGATCATACGCGAGTTGTCCTTCTTGATACCCGCAGATTCCTATATTTGACATTTAAAAATAAAACATGCGATTACTTGAGATTAGTTAAGCCATTTACCTTAATATTATTAACTGTCTCAACCTCCTCAACCTTCGAAACTGCCTTATTTTCATCCATATAAATACAGGCCTTAGGGAGGGTGTTATATATGGACTAGGAGAGCAAATTCATGCTGGTGGATTTTATATAGAATATTTGGAGTAGTGAAACTCAGAATCCTTTGGTTGCAGAGGAGTCCTTGTCTCAGGCGTTGGGTTGTAATCTAAACTCTTTCCATTATTGATAATAAAGAGAATCCTTCTTCCATATGTGTCTCATGTATCTTGGTTTGATAAATGTTTATGTTTCTGCATTTTATATATGATTTATCTAACCTGCTTATATATATATGAATCATCTTGTATCTGGAATATTGACTCTTGATAGGTGAAGGAGGAGCAACCTTGAAGACTTTGGAGGTGAAGCAGAACAAAAGAGGACAAGCAAGGATCAACCGTCTTGTAACGGGTAAGTCTTTCTCATCCTCTTGTTTCCTTTACTGCACTCTAGAAGTCAATTGTCTGCAAGTTAATTGAGTATGTTGGTAACCCTAGACCTTCGGTTATAAGGTGTATAATCCTGTAAAACAGAATTGGCAACTCCACTGGGGATGCCTAGACTATTGTAGGTTGTTTCTGTCACCCCTGACTCAGTCTTTGCTTGAAGTCTATGTGTGATCTTACATCCTGGCTCATACTTGCCTCAGTATTTGAAAGTCTTGGGAATTTTTCTTGTTTTTTAAGAAAAATCTTATACCTATCCGCAATTTGCTCTTCTGCACAGTCACAGATACAAACCTACATCCGCGGGTTTCTGTATTGAACAGTCGCGGATCATCCGCGGGTTTCCCTTCTATACAGTCGCAAATATGCCCGAAAGTAGGGATTTTTAAGTTAAGGTTTGCTTGTTCCTTTCTTTCTGTAATCCCTGTTGGTGAGTTGATTTTCTTTATGAATGTTGTGTAGCTTGTCTGAGTGCCTCTGTTGATCACACTTTGTGCTTTTCCGAAAGCCCTTGAGTCTCTTTTACT
The DNA here is from genome assembly GCA_001517045.1 of Pseudotsuga menziesii. Classification (NCBI taxonomy): domain Eukaryota; kingdom Viridiplantae; phylum Streptophyta; class Pinopsida; order Pinales; family Pinaceae; genus Pseudotsuga; species Pseudotsuga menziesii. The sequence continues at coordinate 204,779 of LPNX010484804.1, read as the reverse complement.
TGGATTATTTTCTGTTTGCATGATGAAGTGGTTGGCCTGTTTGGGTTGAGGGTTAAGGTGTCTTTGTCCAGATCTGTGATCAGGGTCTTAGGCTCTGTTTTTCTAGTCTGTCTTCCGACAGTGACTGGTTGTCATTTGCCTTTATAAGTCTACAATGATTTTTTTCATTGTGTGCACCCAAGATAGGGTTCCTAGCCTTCCTTTGTTGGTTGTCTTTTGGTTCTGTCAGCCTGTTTGCTTTAGTTTGTTGTTTTTAGACATTTTATTTTATTCAAGCTTGCTCAAGTACAGTGCATTGTAGGTGCATGACTCTAAGGAGTTAGTGTCATCCTTGTTGCATGTTCTTTATCTTTGTGGTAAGCTTTTATAGCATTAGGGTTTACTCTTTGCTCTTTCCCCCACCTCCTTTGCTTGGTATGATTTTTGGCTTATGTTTTTGGTCAGCCTCTGTTAGTGATCTTTGTTTGATTTCAGAAGCTTTTTGGTGTTGGTTTCCTTCTTCTTTTGTTGGTTAACTTCACCATGCCAAAGTAGTTGACTTGTCTTTTATGCAACCCTTCCTTCCAAGTAGGGTTTATGCTGACTTTAGTTCATTCTAGAGTTTGTTTGGTGGTTGTATAGCAGAGTTCCTTTTTCTTTGTTCTTGTTATCTGCATGCTTTTAGTTTGTAGGTAGTTTTTCTTTTGCATTTATAAAAGAAAATTAAAAAGAACCTATACTTGTTTTTGCTTCTTGCCCCCCCACCTCCTTCTTTGGCTTGACCTTGTTGAAAAAGGTACTGAGCAGCCTCTATTTGTAGGTTTAGATTGATACTTAGGACTTCTTGACCTTTGTTTATATCAGTATTTTTGCTTAGTTTCTTTATTCCAAAGTTGTTGGCTTTTTTATCTTTGTAAGCCTTCTTTTCAAGTGAGGTTGATATCTAACTTTAGGGAAACCTAGGGCTTGTTTGTGGGGTGTAGAGTAGTTGTCTATTTGCTCTACTTTCAGTACTTGCTTGCATTAGTTGATAGGATATTTTTTATTTTGCATTTATAAAAGAAAAAGACAAAAACACATGTTTGCTTTATATGCATGTAGATTAGGTTTTTAGTCTAGATTGCATGGCATATCATTGTTTTTGAAAAAATAAAAATAAAAAGAATTTGTTCTTTTGTGGTTTTCAAGTTTCTATTTGGAAAATAAAGAGAATAGTTTTTTCTTTTTGCATTTCATATCTCTTTGCTTAGTCATTTTGTTTCAACTTTGAGTCAAAAAACCACATAAGTTTCATGCCATTTACCCTCTGACTAAAAACAGCTCTTAAAATAAACAATATAATTTAAAAATTACTAGTAAGTTTTATTTTATAGGGTCATACACCAACTAGCTCAGGCTAGACTTGTGGATTAGGGAGTTTTAACTCTCCACAAGTGTTAAAATTTCAAACATAGTTGGCCAATCACTAGGTAAATCCTTTTCTACGTTGATTGTATCTGGGAAGCTCCTCTCAAACGGGAGTTAAGCATGAGGCCGCGTGGAGACTTGGATTGAGGAGATAACCCTCCAATTCCTTGTCAAAGCATAGACCAGGGTTTTTACGCATCTGGGGATTCTTTCTTAGACAGGTTTTTGGGCTCAGCTATGCTGCCCATGTGTTTGAATCAGGCTTGCGACTGTCCCCCCAGACTGTCAATATAGTTAAGGTAGCCTTTAGTCTCTTTGACATCTAGGGTTCATACACAAGTACACCGAAAGGTTATTTCTGGTTGACCTTGGACGGACTTGGAAGGTAACCCCGGTAGAAAGTGTGGGAGGGCGGTGGGTGATTCCTCCGCTTGTGCCTAAGAACGTCTACAGGGACGCCAAGTAAATGTCTATTAGATTTCTTCTGGAAAGTATCTCTTATACATGTTAGGAATTTTTAGTGAGTGTTGTGTGGTTTGTCTGTACTTAGTGTGCCTTTAGGTGTGTGCTTTGTAATTTTGGTTGACTATCAACCTCATACTTTGTCTCCTAGCTTGAAACTATGGATAACACCCCTTTGAACACCAACCAAGAGATCCCCATGATGGGAATTCCTTGTAATATTCCTCTTACGGGGAATGTTGGTGTTCCCTTGATGGCCACCCTAAATCTTCCTCGATTCACCCTAGGGCTACCGGTGTGGTTTTTTTCCACTCCAACTGTCCTGAATGCTCCTGATGCTTCTCAAGTAAGCTCCTTATATCAAGGGCATCAAAACACTACTTCCCCTTCACCTGTAGTTGATTCCCCTCCTCCTTTTACCTCATGCGGTGAAAGTACTGATACTAGTAACCGGCAGTCTAAAAGGAGTAAAAGAAGGAGGAATAGGAAGAAGGCACATAACCAAGGGGGCACCTATTCAACCTCTACAAGTCATGTTGAACCTCACCACCCAGCGTCTATGGTTCATGCTGGGGGCACCCATGCAACCTCTGCAGGCCATGTTGGATCTAAGCACTCAACCTCTGCAAGTCAAGTTGAACTTCACCATCCAGCCTCTATTGATCATGCTGGTGGGATCCTTCCAACCTTTCTAGGGCACGTTGGTTCCAGTCACTCAACCTCTGTGGTTCATGCTGAGGGCACCCATTCAAGCTCTGTTGTTCAAGCTGAACCTCCCCATCCAACCTCTGTTGTTCATGTTGGATCCATCCACCCAACCTCTATTGTTCATGCTGGGGGCACACACTCAACTGCTGCAAAGCAGATTGATCCTAACCATTCAAACTCTGTTGTTCATGTTGGTGGTGCCCATCCAACCTCTGCAGGCCATGTTGGATCCAGTCTCTCAGCCTCTGCAAGTCATGCTGGGGGTAGTCTCTCAGCCTCTGTACTTCATGCTGAAGACAATTCGTCAGCCACTGCGAGTCATGTTAACACTGTTGAAAAGAATACCCATTCAAAACACAAGCCCAAGTTTCCTTGTAAGCTTTGTGAGGGAGACCACCTTACTTATAAATGCCCTTCTATCACGGAGGTGTGAAGAGTTTGGATTCATGGTCATCCTGTTTTTGAACATTCTGAAGCTTTTCAACAACCAGCCTCTCTTAGTCAGGTTGGACCCAGTCACCCAGCCTCTATAGTTCATGCTGGGGGGAAAACTCTTAGCCTCTGCATGTCATGCTGAGAGCAAATAGTCATCCACTGCTAGTCATGTTGACACCATTGAGAAAACTGGTCACTCGAAGTGCAAACTTAAGTTCCCTTGTATGCTATGCGAGGGAGATCATCTTACTCACAAGTGCCCTGCTATCGCAGAGGTGCGAAGAGTGTGGTTCAAGACTCAAGAATTTCCTTCTCCTGAACAACCTATAGTTTCTCAACAACTTACTCAACCTTTGGTTGATAAAGTGGTCGAACCAATCTCAGATTTGGTCGATCCCACTCTTCTTTTGGAGAGTGATCCTGATGTGATTGAACCAATGTCATCTTTGGTCAATCCCACTCTCCCTTCAGAGAGTGACTTTCATGAAAAGGTTGAATCGATTCTAGTATCGATCAATCCCACTCTTCCTTTGGAGAGTGAAGTGTCTACTAGTCACATTTTCTTCACTGCTAGTTCAGAACTTATTGAACAAGGGGGCATTGAACTTGCTTCGGATCAACCCCCACCAAGCTCTTGGATTGCTTCCTTTGATTGGGATAGCCTAGTTGAGCTGCTCCTTCCTTCTCATGCACCTTTCCAGATAAAGGTCAAAGTTGAACCCTACACGATTTCTCGTTGTATTGTTGATGAAGGAGCCTCAGTTAGTATTTTGTCTGCTCGTGCTTGGTGAGGCATGGGATCTCCCAGCCTTGTGTCGACTGCTAGTCAGTTACTGGAGTTTGATAGAATAACTTGTATATCCTTGGGAATTCTTGCTCAAACACTTGTTACTTTGGGTGGGAAGACCGTCTTAGTTGACTTCATGGTGATAGAAGACCCCTTGGATGTGATTATGTCTATGCCATGCAAGCTGTGGTGTCAACATTTTTTCGTGTGATGTACTTTAATCATGGTGAAGAAACTGTCACTATCGATCAGTTGGATTTTCTTGATCCTTCTCCTGACCCAACTAGAGACCAGGTCTTTCCTTTATTGGTTCCTAGTGTTTCTGTAGACACTAACCCGCCACAGGTGAACTATGTGGCCTCTTGTCCTTTGTGTTCAATTGCTACTGAGAAGCAGCCTCTATTTTCATGCTTACCTTCTTGAGACTTGGTCCCAGTAGTTGAATAGGTGAGTCATCCTATACAGATTCTAGAGCCTTCTCTCCACTCTGTCCATCCATTTGAAAGTTTAGACATGTGTCCTATCTCGGATGATCTCCTTCCTTCGGATGAAGTCTTTCTAGAGTCTTTAATACAGTCTGATCTTCTTTCAGATGTTGATTCAGTTGTGACTAAGTTTAACCCTGATTTGTCTAGTAAGCCTGACCTTTCTTCTTATGTTGGTCTTGTTGAGCCTTTTGACTCTTCTTTTGAAAAGCAAGTCAGTGATCCTGAAGAGTTTGATTTTTCTTATGAATTTTTCAACTCCCGTGATATTGAGTTTGGTCCTATAGACTCTATCTCCCTTGTTGATTTTTGCTCTCCTTCTGAGGTTGATCTTACTGATAATAAACCCTCAAGCCTTACTTCTATAGAGTCTTCTTTGGTTGATTCTACCTTGACTTTACCTTTTATAGAAGTTATCAAAGTCACATGCGTTTCTTCCAAAGTGACCTGCGTCGGATCGTTTCTTCTAAATATGATCCTGATGTTGTTGTTTGTTGGAGACATGATTTGTAGTTGGATTCACAACTGTTTATTGGCCTCACCTTATTGTTCAAGCTGTAATTGCATTTGTATGTGCCCTGCTCATGCTTATGAGCCTGATGTCGGCTTCCACACTTTTAGCTCGTTGTATAGGCCCTCATATTTGTTCTCATCATCGCTAAGCCTTGTATCATTTTGCCTTTGTAACTTGACACCTTTTACCTTGAGGAGACCTTCCTCGAGTGTCTTTATCCTGTTCATGGTCCTTGCATTATGCATAGGTTTGTTCCTTGCGCTTGGAACTAGTTTCTCCTGCCTATGACACTCGTCTCCTCGCATTTAGAGCATTCTTTTTTCTCTCCTTTGAGCTCGTTAAAAAGAGTAAGGAGGCCGCGAGTTGGATTTTCCAGACTCGTTAAAACTTCACGGGAAACATTTTGAGTTTCTTTAGGCCCAAGTCTAACTCCTCAAAATAGACTTGACTGCCGAGTAAACTTGTTCATTCAGGCTCGTTAAGAATATGTGAACGGGCATCCACATTGGTGGTAGGTTATCTCTTTCTCGGACCATGTGGAATAATACAAGAAAGGAACACTCTCTTTTCTTTAGAATTGAGAAGAGTATTCTCAGGAATAGCTTTATCACTTTTCCGGACCTGAGGGACTAAACTTACGGAAAAGGAACCCCCGGTATGAGCTTAGTTTTCTCTTTTTCGTGCTCTGGACCAAAACATGAAAAAGATTCTGAGTGTACTTTGTGTCTTTGTCATGCTCATTAAACCCTAAAGAACAAATCATCGAGTTTATTGTTGTAAGTCTCGTTTCTCATAATCAAATGGATATTTTCGAGTGATCTTGCCTTCCTTCACACTCATAAAACTCAGGCTATATACTGCTTTTGAAGGAGCATTGGGTAGGTGGTAATTTAACCTTTTTCGGACCTTCCTGATTAAGTACGAAAAAGGTGCACCTTTTATTCTTCGGAAGTTAAGAGAGTTCTTCTTTGGTATGTTTTATACTTTTTTTGCCTCAGGAGACTAAATTGTACGAAAAAGGACCCCCCTGGAGTCTTCTTTGGATTTTTCAGACTCTCTAAACTATGAAAACACCGTCGAGCATGTACTAGTTCGGGCTCGTTAAATCCACGAATCAGTGACACTATTAGGCATGATTTTCCCATGTCTTCAAGCTTGTTAAAAAATGAAGAGGGAATCGAGTTGACTTTCCTGGACTCGTTAAAATTTAACAGGGAAGGTAAGGAAGAAGTTTTCTCTTGTTTTCAGTAATGGCAGCATGTTATCCTTGAATATAGCACTCTTTGTTTTCCGATATCCATGTTTCAGTGTCCACTTGTGTTCAGCTATCACTTTGAGTTTCTTACTCCTCCTCTTATCCGTTATACCTTGGGAATCTGATCATGTCTCCTACATGACAGATAGGTCTAGTTGTTCTATCTATCAGTTATACGTTGCCTTTGGTCATCTCTATGGTGTGCTCACTGTTCAAGGACTCTTCCCCGTGTCTAATCTATCGCCTGATCCCATCATTGTTATATCTGTTATCTATTTGTCTCCCTTCTTTTTGCCCAGTTCCTAGTCACTCTTGTGATCCGTTGGAGGATCTTTTGCCTTTCGCATCACATCATGGTTTCGTCTCAGCACTTCCTGATGACGACGACCTAGAGTTTTGACGATAGTACCTCAGGATTCACTTTCATCATTGGTGAATTCCTTTGCTTCAGTTGTTGATTATCATCTATTGATTGACAAACTGTTGAATCCTTTCCATGTTCGACTTCAGCTTACCCTTATTCACATGGCTTGGATTGTACTGGTTCTTTGGGATCCTTTATGAAGACCTTAGTTCCTCACTGATGGACTAAGTTGTGCAAGATTATGTTCCATTCCTATATACAGCTTCCAGATCTTTGAAGACTCATCATGATTGTATATTGTGGCTTCGATCCACCTTTGTAATATACATGGTTTTATATGATGTACTCAAATATTGTAAAGGAGCTAGTGTTCCAGTAAATTGAACATAGCATCCTCAGATGTAACTTTGTATCTAACATTACTATGTATTTGTTTCAGGTACTCTCTCTGCTCCATTGGATTTCTGAGTTCTCCAAAGATGTTGATTATAATGTATTTCATCCATCGCTTCCCTCTAACCTCACACATTAGGGGGCATCTGTTATCCACCTGAATGGCACCTCTCCGTCCGAGTGCCGACATCCCTCATGTCGGCACACAAAAGGACATCTATGGATTGAGGTTTTCCCAAAACACTATAGATGAGCTTCTTGTAAATGACATTCATTATCCATCCAGTTGTTTACTTTGCTTTTTTAGATATGTCAAGACATATCCGCGACCCTATCCATATGCAACTCGCGGATCATCCATGAGTGTTGGTGTTTGTAAGTCGCAGATGGATGTATCTGTGGGTTGCTCTTATAGAAAGTCGTGGATCATACACGAGTTATCCTTCTTGATACCCGCGGATGCCTATCTTTGACATTTAAAAATAAAACACGTGATTACTTGAGATTAGTTAATCCATTTACCTTAATCTTCTTAACTGTCTCAACCTCCTCAACCTTCAAAACTGCCTTATTTTCATCCATATAAATACAGGCCTTGGGGAGGGTGTTATATATGGACTAGGAGAGAAAAGTCATGCTGGTGGATTTTATACAGAATCTTTGGAGCAGTGAAACTCAGAATCCTTTGGTTGCAGAGGATTCCTTGTCTCAGGCGTTGGGTTGTAATCTAAACTCTTTCCATTATTGATAATAAAGAGAATCCTTCTTCCATATGTGTCTCATGTATCTTGGTTTGATAAATGTTTATGTTTCTGCATTTTATATATGATTTATCTAACCTGCTTATATATATATGAATCATCTTGTATCTGGAAATATTGACTCTTGACAGGTGAAGGAGGAGCAACCTTGAAGACTTTGGAGGTGAAGCAGAATGGAAGAGGACAAGCAAGGATCAACCGTCTTGTAACAGGTAAGTCTTTCTCATCCTCCTGTTTCCTTTACTGCACTCTAGAATTCAATTGTCTGCAAGTTAATTGAGTATGTTGGTAACCCCAGACCTTCGGTTATAAGGTGTATAATCCTGTACAACAGCTTCTTCAAAATTTTATCGATCATGATTCTCAAAAACTTGAGCCAAAAGAGAATAGGCTTGCTGAAACTGAGAACGTGTTCGACATTGATCTCTATGATCATCGGCAAGATCACCAGCTGCTTCATATGTTGAACATACCCATCAAGGAAGCAATGGTGCTAGTGCAACTGGAGGAATATGAGTAGGCGGAGGTGGATTTTCATCCTCACTATCGTCATTAGAAACAGGAGTTGGAAATTTGTCAAGGAATTTGGAAGTAGAAGAAGGCACAATTGTCGAATTAGACTCGCAGGACAAAGATAGCACAACCACTGAGTTAGGCTCGCAGAGCAAGATATTTTCATCAGATTTAACATCTCTTCTAATGATTACATCATTTGAATGTGGTTGAAGAAGCCTATAATATTTTACATCTTCAGAATATCCAACAAATATGCACTTTTCACTTTTAGGATGCAATGATTTCCATTTTTCATCCAGAATGTGAGCCCATGCTTCACTACCAAACACTCGGAAGTGACTTACATCTGGTTTAATTTTACTTCATGCTTCTTCTAGTGTTATACCTTGCAAATATTTAGTGGGGGTATGATTAAATATGTAATTTGCACAATTTATGGCCTCAACCCAAAATTGAAGACCTAGTCTCTTAGATTGGATCATACAATTAGCCATTTCTTTTAAAGTGTGGTTCTTCCATTCAGTTATACCATTATGTTGTGGTGTATATGGAACAATGTGTTGTTGTTGGATTCCTTGTTCAGTGTAGAAAGTAGTGAAAGTTTTGTTAACATATTCTCCTCCATTGTCAGATCTTAACTTAATGATTTGATGACCAAATTGTTTTTCAACAAGGGTCTTGTAGGCCAAGAACATGTTAAATACTTTGCTCTTAAGTTTTAGGAAATAAACCCAAGTGCATCTGGAGTAATCATCAATGAGAGTTAAGAAATATTTGAAACCAGAAAAGGAAGCAGATGGAAGAGGACCATACAAGTCACTATGCACAAACTCTAAGGGAACCAAGGCATGCCAAGAGGCACGTTTGTCAAAACTATCCCGATGATGTTTTCTAGTACACAATTGGAACAAACACCATCCTTGCAAGATACCATCGGAAGACCTGTCACCATATTGTCATTACATAGTTGTTGCAATGAGCGATAATTTAAGTAACCAAATCAATCACGCCAAAGTTTGCTCAAGTAATCACTATGAGCAACAAAAACTGAAGGAAAAGGTGATGACCCAAAGTCATTAAATTTGTACAACCTGGTAATATCATCAACTATTCCAGTAGCTACGACATGTTGAGGATCTTTAAAATCCTGGATTACAACTTGGTGAGGTGTAAACGTTACAGTTTTACCTTCACCAGAATGAGTGATTTGATAGACTAACAAAAAATTGCAAGAAGTTCTTGGAACACATAGTACATCACTAAAATGACCATTTTCTACTGAAACTATTCTAGATCCTACAACACTTAGAGATCTATCATCACCAAGAATAATATTTGTTTGGCGTTACATTCATGCATAGTAGAAAAGATGGCTTAATCCTTAGCCATATGATAAGATGCTCCAGAATCAATGAGCCATTCATTTTGAGTAGAAGAAGAAGATGCAGTATAAGAATAACCAAAATCACAAAGTGCATGTCAATGAGAGGTAGATTCTACAATCGAATCTAGGCTGATGTGGTGCTTCTTCATTGTTGCTTCCAAGGCTGTCATCTTCTTGAAACACTTAGATTCATCATGATTATATTTCCTACAATAGTTGTAATGGCGCCCAGTCTTCTTTCCTTTTGGCTTTGATCCTTTTTCATTTTTTAAATAAGGAGCTGACCGAGAGGGTTTAGGACCCTTGTTTGGCTTATTATTGCGAAAATTTTGTTTCTTCAGAGGCTTGGACTTTTCTTTCTGGTGGGACAATAAGGATTTCCCAGATGTATATGTATTGTTAATTATTCCAAGATGAATGAGCTTATCTTTCTCTCTAATTAAGGAATCACAATAGGATTCAAGACTAGGCTCTTGATAGCTAGTTGCAGTCAAGGATTCTTTCATGGAGTAAAATGTAGATACAAAAATAGAATATGCAGATCCAAGTTTGGAAAGAATATGATAAATACATTGTTTTTCTTCTCTCTTAATCTTTCATTCTTCACATAAGAGTCTAAGAGTTTTGTACTTAGATAAATAATCTTGAATGCATGAAAAATCACTTGTATTCAAAGAAATCAACTCATTCTCAAGTTGATGACCTCGAATTTCATTGTGTTTACAAAACACAGATTCCAACTTTTCCCAAGCTTTATCAAGTTCATCAATTCCAAATATGTGGAATCACAAATCAGTAGAGATTGACATCCCAATCAATCCATGAGCTTCATCACATCTATTTGCCCATTTTATTTTCTTATCATCATCAGTGGGTTTTGTTTCTTTCCTTGAGGTAATTCTGAAAATTCCCCTACTTCGTAGAACATCTTCCATACGAGATTTCCATGAAAATAGTTGGAACTGGTAATTAGAATATCACAAAGGGCGGCCATACTGTAAAATAATGGCTGAAAAAATAGAAACCAATTGTCTGGATACAAAGAGCTCAAAAAATCAGGCTGGTTAAAAAAAATGGCACTGAAAACTGATTTTGTATGATGAAGTTATGCTTGATCAAAGAAAATGTTGAAGATTTCCCCAATAGTGATGTGGCCGATATAAAATTCGCCAACTAAAAAAAAGAACCCCCTTCTTCCCAAGATGAACCTTTGACAATCACTTTACAAGAAAGTTGCTTTAAGTGAATCACTTTTGTAAAATAAGTGATTTTTACTTTTACAATAATGGTACTTTAAATAGTGCAGCAATAAACTAAAAGACTTAGTGACTCACTTTTTTTTTTAAATTTAAGTGAGTGCACTTTTACAATAAAGTAACTTAAAAATAGAAATTGCATGCACTATTAAAAAAGTAACTTAATAAGACTTGAACTCAAGACCTATTAAGGAATAAAGCAACTTTGGACCAAGTGAACTAAATTTAAAAGGTACGTAAAAGAAAGAAATGATGAAGGGGTGTTTTTTTATTTTTTTACTCTTCTCTCTCGGTCTCTGTGCTTGCCTCTTTTTCCTGCAAATCGCACCACAAACCGAAAAACAAAAAACTTTTCCATGATTTTGGTGTTATATCTCGTTAGCTTACTCGGAAAGTCTACGTTTTCTCTCTGTTTCTGATTCTCCGCAATCGCACAAGGTGCACGATAAAGAGCATACGCAACCGAGAAAAACCCTTTCCCTTTCTGTTTCTAATTCGTCGCGATTGCGCAAGGTGCACAACAAAGAGCATATGCAGACAAGGAAGGAAACAATACGAGACCAAAAAAAGATCTAATAATAAAACTGATAAAAATATGAGAGTTTTTTATTATTAAAAACAATAAAACAAAACCGTCACTGTAACATTATACCTTCAGATCTGTCGAAATGGGTGTATCTAGATCAAACAGAAATGGTTTTCGATGAAACGAAAACTATTTCCTAATAGAAACGATGCTCTAGACACAATGAAACACCTCCCATGGGACACAAATGCACACAAAATCAAGAACCAAAAACCCTTTCAAAGTTTCAACAACAACAGTTCAAGATCTAGATCACAACCGGAACCAACTCTTCATAGCTGCTTTGATACCATGTTCGGGTACACAGGGTACTCCCAAAAGATTGAACGCCTAGAGTAGCCACTCACACAAACAAATCACAGATCAACACGCCGATGTTTTGACGTGGTTAAAACCCTCGAGAGGGAAACAGTCCACGACCCCAGCCAAATAGCTACTTGGAGCAATTTATTATGAAAAAGAAAAAAAGTTACAAATGAAGTTCTCATAATCGATCAACTAGCCAAGGACCCTCCATGCTCTTTAAATAAATATCATGGACCAATCGGGTGTTAAGTCACGGATCAAGGGTAGGTATGAGCTAAGAGAAGTTGAACCGTCGGATCACTTTATGTCTTGAACATATCGTGACCATCGGATTAGAATATTTACAAATGCATACTAATGCATATACTAAAGAAACACACTTTACCTAACGGATATATTACACAAGTTTATCTTAACTAACTCCTAAGTGTCTAAATATCCTAACACAAGAGTTCTCTTATGAGGAGAAAGTCATAAATGAAGGAGAAAACTCTCTCTCTCCTTCTCTCTCTACACACACACACACACGTCTCCTTCTCTCTCTACACACACACACACGTGTGTGTGTGTGTGTGTGTGTGTGTGTATGTATGTGTGTATATATGTGCATATGTATATACAATCTCTACATGTGCGTGTGTGTGTGCACGCTTGTGTGTGTACACACACATATAGGAAAAACACTCTTTGTGTGAGAAAAAGAAGTTGAAAATTTAAATATTCCGAGTTTTCAAGAACTAAGTGTATAAGGGATTGTTTAAATTGTATGATGTACTCTATTTCTCCATTGGGATTCTAAAAAATTCATACCCAAAAAATAAATAGAGCACACTATGTTTTATGTGTTGGTGAAGATGATCTTCTCCAGTGCAAAGTTCAAATATAGAAAAACAATTTTGAGGTAATTTTCTATGAATTTATTTTTTATGAATTGCTTGATTAATTTTAAATGTGATCATATCTAAACAACATTGAATCTAAATTATATTAGCAAATTGTATCTATTAACCAAGATAGTATTGAAATTTTTTATAAAGTATATAAGTAACATGAATCTAATCTCTTAGGTGAAAACTAACTAAACCAAATTATATTTTTAGTTTTTGTTTATTATTACGTTAAACATTTCTTTCTATAATATATTGTTAGTTTTTCAACATTTAAGCTAGCATTATGATAAGATCTTTTCACTGAGAGAATAACAAGTACAGCAATCACATAAGCACATCACAAGAGACAAGATACACAAAGATTTTAGGAGGGGAAACCATAAATGGAGAAAACCCCTCAACTTCCTCTAAGATAGTATCACCACAAGATGTGATCCCAAAACAGTAAGATGACCTCCCTTCACAACAGCATCCTTCTGTCTTCTGTCAAGCACAAGAATTTCCTTCTCCAAAAGTGCGCCACACTTGAGAGAGCAAGAGAGCTAAGTCACAAGTGATAAATAGAGAGACTCTCACTCTCTATTTATATTCTTCCGTTGACTTGAAGTGCACTCAACCTAATAATTACTACTCGAGCCTACACCTTAATTAGTGTATAATAACTCAAGTGCCCCTAAACTGTGGGGACTTACCTAATGACTTGATATGACTTGATTACATTATTAATCCTCCCGATCGGAACATCGGGGTATGACCACATGACTCAAATACATAATAGAAACATCCCGGAATAAACATCGGGTTACAATATATAAAATACATATAAGAATACATTCCGAAGTTACATATACATCAACATATATGTGATATTTGATTAAGAGATTCTCAAAATAAAATAAAAAGGATTTGCGCTAGATGGTTTAATGGTGGAGTGTTTTTAGAATATATTGATTTTTTGGGTGATGATTTATTGAAAGTGGCAGAAAAATATAGAGTTAAAAGGGAATATAACATGTGTTTTAAATGCCACATTCATTTCTTTAATACTAAAATCGAATTGGCCTTCTTTCTTTAGTATTTTAGACCCATTTCCTTGTGTAACTTGGTTTACAAAATTATATCTAAAGTAATTGCTAATAGGATTAAACCATTTTTGGATTCTTAAACATCCAAGGAGAAATTGGGGTTTCTTAGTAATAGGAAAATCTTTGATGCTATTGGTATAGGAAAATCTTTGATGTTATTGGTATAGCGCATGAGAGTCTTCACACAATCAAAGTTAACAAAATAGAAGCAATGATCCCTTATTTCAAAGCCTTCATATTATCTGACATTCTATCATATCTACAAACAAATTAATGCAAGGAAGATAGATTATCAAGGAAGGCTATTGGAAAAGGAGAAGGTTTCCTTTATTGTGATGAATTTATGGACCATAGATTGGTCTCTTGAGGTTCTTACTAGGCATATTAATATCAGTATATTGGTCACAATGGTATATCATCCTACATTTGTCTTTTGTTTTTGAAATTATGCCTAATGACTGTAATATTTAATAGGTTTGTAGCAATTTATGCAACACTATTAGTTTGTTGGAAGAAACTTGGACTGTTCAGTATTTTTTTTTATGAATTGGATCATTGATCGTTAGTTTGGTTCAATCATTTTGTACATTTGTTATAGATTAGTTAGGAAATTACTATAGTCAAAAGAATGATGGATATGGACTAATGTATGTGAGATATGGGGAAGTCAAGTTTTTCTATTACCTTTGATTCATTTACTTATGAATATCAAGTAACTGCTTTTTTCAAGTGAAATAAACTCCAATTTAATAGTTTTTTGTATTTATGGAATTTCTAACCCAAAATCAATTAATTATTAATTAATGTGAACCCAATTTTTTGCAATGCTCGGTACATTTTGTTGCTAAGTTACATTACCACATCAACACAATTAGGCCCTCAAAGTAAGAATTATGATGGATGTAGCCTTATGAATCGATATATTTGTGTGGTTTGCAATGATTGGGTAGTAATCGAAATTCATTTGTATGTTTCATGATAGTTTGTTCATTGAGTCCAAATGTGTATGAATTCATTTGTTTTAATGTTTTTTTGTGTGTGTCTTGTTTATGTTGAATACTTTCATTATTTATTCTTTCATTTAGTTTATATTTATTCTTTCATTTAGTTTATTTTACAATGGTGGGCTAATGCTAGTTTATGCTTTTTTTTAAATATAGAATATTGTCGAAATTCTTAATAAGGTTGAATAACTTCATTATTTATTCTTGCATTTTGATTAATAATTCATTAATAATTTATAGATATACCAAAAAATATAACATATCAAATTATATATTATATATGTTAAGAAAAATTAGATAAACTTATTTATAATATTATTGAAAATAAAATATATTTATCCTTAACCTTATATATATTCTTGAGAGCACAAAGCCAAATCATAAGAAGGTTCGAATGTCACTTATGGACATAGAACCTCGATGCAACTTTTTAACTAAACCATTGTTCTCTTATTTATGGTATTAAATCATTGTTCAAAATATATGGTATTAAAATATTATTCAAAACCAAAGGCGGGTTATTATTTGATTGAAATAATAAGAGTAAGATTTTTTAATAAGGAAATGGTTTATTTATTTATTTAAAAGGGATGGGTCTTGGGGTTGCGTTTAGATTGTTGAGTCTTTTTTAACATAAAGATAGGAAAGTAAAATCTTAAAACTTTAAGAAAATATAACATTTTTCAAAAACTACTATTATTTTATTTTATTTTAAGATTTTTAAGTTTTAGTATTATTTACTTAATGTTACTAGTTATTTACACTTTTTTTCCACAGAAAAAAATCATATATATATAATGAATTATCATATACATTCCACATATAGATCAATAACTACATATTGTCTATTGTCACAATTAAGTCATCAGCAAAAAAACTGATATTTACATATTAAACAGCTTTTAAACAAGCTTTAACAACTCTCAAAAGGCATTAATAGTCTTAAAAAAAACATAACAATTCAGCTATCATAAGCTTTAAGCAGCACTCATCTCCAGAAAAATACTCCAGCATATTCCATAGGCTTTATACAGCAACCAAACAGCAGCCAAGCAATACAGATATCATAGGCTTTAAACAGCATCCAAATCTTCAAAAAAATTCCAGCTTTCGCACCACCTGTTAAAAAAGCATAACCATATAAAACATTAGATCCATCTTTTGCCAATAAGTCCGCTAGAGAATTTCTTTCTTGATAAATATGCATAAAGTGCACTTTATCGAAAAAAATCTGCTAATCTGTGAACTTCAAGCGAAATCTGCTCAAGTAGAAGATTTTGTATACGATACTTACCGGAAGCCCAGTTGATAACAAGTTGTGAGTCCCCAAAAATCTGCAGGTGCTTGAAATTAGGTTGCAAAGACAAAGTAAGTAGCAGTTTTAATCCTATAAGCTCAACAAAATTATTTGTTCCAATGCCCAATCCAGTTTTGAAAGTATAAAAATGATCATCTGATATAAAAAATACACCCCCAACTCCACATATTTTTGGATCTCCAGATGCCGAACCATCAAAGTACCCCCAAGGGTATGACTTATCAATAAATTCATGCATTACATATCTAATTCTGATAATCTTATCTTGTAGAAAAGCTTTTAAACAACCCAAACTGAAAGTTGATACCTGGTAAGGAGATAAAACCTTATCTTCAAAACAGCATTGATTTTGTGCTTTCCATATGAACCATAACACAATTATAGGTAGTGATATGATATGTTTCAGTTCACTCTTCAAAACCCAATTCTTCAGACAAATAGCCACAGTGGTTCGAGTCCATAGATTTTTAACCCCCAACTTAGCCTCAAATTCATTCCAAACTTGTCTAGTAAAAGAGCATTCCACACCAATATGAACATTAGATTCATATGTAGATTTACATAAATAACATCTACCCAGCCCTTCAAATCCCTTATAGCAAAGAACATCCCAAGTTAATGCTTTATCCTTTAATAAAAACCAGCAATTTTTTTTTGCTTTGAGCGGGCATTTGAATTTCCAGAGAACCTTCCACCACCAGGACAGCTCCTCCTCCTGTCTCTCCAGTATTAATTGAAGATAACCAGCTCTAGGAGTGTATTTCCCAGATTTGGACTGATTCCAAAATAGGATATCCTTATCATCAGACAGTCTGACATTACTAGTTTTTAATAAACCCACATATTCATTCCAACAAGTAATATCATTTTGATCAGTAAGCCCAATCAATTCAGCATTAAACCAGCCTTGATTATTTAGTAAAGATAAATCAAAGCAACCTATATCACTTAGAGAAAATAGTCCAACATAATGAAGTTTATCCACCATACTAAAAGGTAAAGTATGTCTCCACTTACAGCCAACCCAAGGATCCATACCAATTCTAACATTGACCCCATTACCCACCTTCCAAATAAGAGAATTACCAATAAGGTCAAAAGACCAAAGCATTGCTTTCCAGCAGATGGACTTACATCTCTTCTTTTTAATCGTCACACAGATCCAGTCCAGTAGGGATAAAGGAGATATATACTTTTGTATAGCAATCTACACCCAGAGCCCCGTTCCATGACACAGATTCCATACATTTTTGGCTGCAAGTGCTTTAGCAAACAGAGCTGGTATATTCAACCCCCAACCTCCCAGAAATTTTGGACATGCTAATGATTTCCAAGATGTCCAGGGTAATCCAGAAGAATCCGAATTCCCTGTCCATAAGAATTTAAAGCATAAAATTCTGATTTTTTCAATGATGCCTAAGGGTGTCCAGAAATGCATCCAATACACTGGAATAGCTTCTAATACAGTTTTAACCAATATGAGCTTACCTCCCTTAGATAGCCATCGAAAACTATAGTTCTTGATTCTCTTTTCCACCTTAACCACCAGCCAGTCCCAATCTTTACTGAAATATCTACAAGGTTTTAGAAAGAACCCAAGGTATTTCAAACCATACTCTAGTTTGTCAACAGTAAAAGAAAAAATATTCTGAACAGTAATCAACTCAATAGCATCCAACCTGGAGTATAGTAATGTTGATTTATCTACATTTATCATCATACCAGATGCTTTATAGAAGATTTGCAAAATCTCATGAAGAGTAGATAGAGATTGCTCAGAACCATCAGATACCATGATAATATCATCAACAAATAAAACATGAGTTAATGTAATATCATTCCCAAAAGATATCCCATGAAAATCTCCAGAAGCTTTTGCTGCCAATAAAGATCTACCCAAACCTTCGACAACAATAAGAAAAAGGAGCGGAGCCAGAGGACAGCCTTGCCTCAATCCTTTGCCTGATTTGAAAAAAGATGAAGCCGCTCCATTAATCAAAACAGCAAATGAGACAGAAGATAAACTACTCATAACCCAAGATATAAAAGGAATAGAGAAACCCATTAGTCAGGATTATCCTTAAGTAAGTCCAGCTGACTCTGTCATAAGCTTTAGACAAGTCAATTTTTAAAACAACAGACTTCAATTTTTTAACATAAATGGAATGTAATCCTTCCTGAATTACCCCCACAGCATCATGAATCTGCCTGCCAGGTAAAAACCCAAATTGTTCTCCAGATATGTACCTGCCAAAAACTTTTCTAATATGCATATAAATGGTCTTTCCAATGATTTTATAATAGAAATTACACAAAGAAATAGGTCTAAAATCTTCAAAATATTTAGGCATATCTTTCTTAGGAATTAATGCAATAAAAGTTGTATTGAAAGTAGCCGGTACTTTGCCAAATTTACAAGAGTCATCAACAACTTTTAATAGGTCCGGACCCAGAACATCAAACAACACATGATAAACTTCCACCGGAATCCCATCCGGACCTGGGATTTTGTCATTTTTGCTAACAGATAAAACCTTTTGTAACTCCAACAAAGAAACAGGTAGCATAAGATCATCATTTTCTGAATTAGAAATAGGGGTTGGAAAAGACTCAGAAATTTTCATTATCTACGGAAGATGAAGTGTCTTATCTTCTTGAAACAACTGCTCAAAATGTTGTACCCCTGCTCTTGCAATTGCATCAAAGCCTTCCATAGAAATTCCATCATCACCTTCAATATTCCAAATAGAGTTAATATTCTTACAATGATTAGCAAAATTATGAAAAAAAGAGGTGTTGTCATCACCACAAACAAGCTTGATAGCCCTACTATTTTGTCTAGCTTCCTACTCCCGGATGAAGAGAATAGATCTCCTACGAGATTCCAATTCAATAAGAGAAATCCTCTCATTTTCAGTGGAGAAACCAAAACCAGGTTTTTTAAAGGAATCTGCAATCAAGCCTTCAATTTCCACTAATTCCTTGGTTTCCTGAACCTTTTGCTTAATAGACCATGCAATAGAAACTTCCTTTATGGTTTTAAGATTGGCCACAAAATGTGATACAGCAGAAACCAAAGGATTGTCCTCATAAACACTCCAGGAAGCCTTAAGAAGCTCAACAAAATCCCCATTGGATAACCAATTAGCATTAAATTTCAAGGGAGATCTCGGTTTAGGATTATTGGATAATACCTGAAGGAAAACTGGGTGATGATCAGAGTCCCCCCCAAATCCCACCCATTGTCTAAAATGCAGATCTAGATCCAATAAATCAGCTGAGATCAGAAGTCTGTCCAAACGCTTAGATATATTATCATTCCCAATTCTTCTATTGGACCAGGTAGGTGTTAAGACAAGTGGAATAATATCTACCAGACCAAAAGTGTCCAATTTCTCAGATAAAAAATCTGCTAAGTTATCCACCCGAGTCTTTACACCCCAAATTTCTGAACATCCCAAAGAGAAATTAAGATCTCCCCCAAAAATTATACGAGCATATTTAAGACAATCCAGAGAAGGAAGGTTGTTCCAAAACCTAACACTTACACAAGCTTGTGTAAAGACTATTAGTTTATGCAATTAGTGTGAATATTGATATAAAGAAACTAAAAGTATGTTTAAAAATAATAGTAGTTTATTTTTATTTATTTAATTTATTTTTATACGTGTTAAATTGAATATTGATATAAAGAAACTAAAAGTATGTTTAAAAATAATAGCAGATTATTTTTATTTATTTAATTTATTTTTATACATTTTAAATTTTTATTGGTTTAAACGACTTTCATATGACTAATTTGATCATTGATTAGATTAAATAAAAATAAGAAGAAGAAAAAATTACATATATTATGAAAACATTATAAAGTTTATGAAATATTTAAGTGAGTGTTTTCACTTCATACACATATTCTTTACCTATTTCAAAACTTTATACGACTTAAATCCATATGTTTATATGGAAATAGTGATTAACATATTTGATCTTCTCTTATGCAATCATTAAATTATTTTCAAAGACAAAATATGCAATATTTTATTTTAAGTTTTTTTAAGTGTGAACACACTTTTTCTTTTTAGTTTAATATAGTTTTTAAATAAACTTTTAAAATAACAAAATATTAATAAACACAATTATAATTCAATATTTTTTAAATCAATTTTAAAATGAAACATTATTAATATAAATTACACATAAAAATTTAAACTCTAAACATTATTATTAAATTACATTATAATAATAATTACAAATCAAAATTTGAATTATGAAATAGTAAATTATTATGATATTATTTACTAAATTATAAGTTAATAAAAAATATTTCATTTTATTTTAAAATAATAATATAAATAATTCCATAATATTAAATAGTGATAATGTTAAAAACAAATTTTATTTTTATTTCATATATATATATATATATATATATGAGATTTGAATCTTTATTCCTTTTAAAAAAATAGTTTGAGTTTTGGATTATGTAATATTATTTATAGAAGATAAATTGCTTTATTATTTTATTTTCTTTGAAAGAAAAATTAAGATCTATTTATATTGAAGTAAACCATATTTTACATATATCCCATAATCTTTCCAACAATCATATAGGCACTCTGTATTTCTATGAATACATAGAGTTTGAATTTATCTGAAAATCCATAAATGTTGTGTCAATACTATTAGGAAATACATAGAGTTTGAATTCATCTGAAAATCCATAAATGTTGTGTCAATACTATCAGGGAGTATGCACATATTAACCTAACATATTAGAACATATTATAATAATAAAAATTAGTCATGTAGGTCTGTCAATTTTGTCAATTCATGACAGGTCAAAACATAATACTGAAGGCCCATCAATCCAAATATCCCATAAAGGGACCTAGATTTGTTGCAATTTATTGGTCGTTGATATGCTCCCACCAGTGCTAGACTCCCTCAAATAATAGACCTATTTTTGAGAGGGAGTCAGCCAAATTGTTTCTTTCCCTGTATATGTGATGGAAGGGTACATACTAGAAATGGACCATCAACCTGATAATTTCCTCATATATAGGGACCAAGAGGATATTTTTGGGATTCATTTGATTCTTCATCCAATCTATAACAAGTTTTGAGTCACTGACTACCCATTTCACAATTGCAATAGAGAGAGAAAGTTTAAGGGCAAGTAATTCATCCTTGTTGTAAATACATGGACCTAGTCTTGTTGTAAAAGAGATATGATAGATTAAGGGTACCTACTAAACCACCCACTATAGGATCAAACAGTGTTTCTCCATCAAAATATTAGACCCAGGGGAAAAAATGATCCACATGTTCTATCATAATAATTCTAACTAGATGAGAAGGAATCTCTTGAGGGAATAAGTTAAAGATAACTAGACCATTGGTAGCACATATAATGGGAGATATGTTCTTACCCTCAAATATATCTTGATTCCTAGAGATCCAAACATACCAAATAATAATCATGAGCATAGCCTTATAGCTCCTAAAGATAGGATTTCATAGCTATTATTCAAAAGACGGTACCAAAGACCTACCTGCCCAGTGAAACTGTTTACCCTTTACATATGATAGATAGTCCCACACTTTACTGGAATAAATACAATCGATGGATATATGTTCAATTCTTTCATTACAAGACTTGTAGAGAGGCGATCTCCCTGGACCCACCCAAAATTTCTTCATCAATATATCCTGTAATGAAATTTTATTTGACTGACCGACCTAAAACAAAATCTTGCATTTCATAGGGTACTTTAAATTATAGATACCAGAGTATCACGAGCATTGAGCAGGAGGGTATTGTTCAACTCGTAATGCTAAGTATCCAATACTTGGAGTATATGTCCCACCTGCTAGATTTCTTTTCGAGAGGAGTGTTGATTGCGTGGGCAGACCCGGGTTTACTATAATTAATCAACAACACCCAAAACTCACTGGCCCTTTCGGCGACAGACCGCGAAGCGATCTGAAGTCTCACCCGAAGTGAATCTAATAGGTTGGCCAAGACTCAAGTGTCTTGGACCAGGTTCTGTTCCTCCTACTTCTTCTCTGTCTTACTCCTGCGCGCCACTAGATCAACTAGCTCCACGCACCGCACGTCCCCTTCTGCTCGCAGGACTTTTTACCTGTGCAATGCTTAACCCCGCGCAAGTCGCACGATTTCCTCTCGCGTCGCACAACTTCCACTTACTCACAATATTCCTAACCTTACCGCATCTCTGCGCACCGCGGAACACCCATCCTTTCCTCAACGCTAAGCCCTCAGCTCGTAGTATCGCGCACCGCAGCTCCTCTACCAGTGCGATACCGCCTCTCTGCAATGTCTTACCACTACGACTTTGCGCTCTTAACGTTGACTGTGCCGATGTGCAAAACTCTACTTCTCAGAAGTATATTGTGAGTAACTGGTCATTAGAGACAGACGTAAAGGAGTCTTTAAACAGCCTACTAAAATGCTTCG
>LPNX010484804.1:142748-174629 GCA_001517045.1 Pseudotsuga menziesii | reverse complement strand
TTACTTATTCATCTGAGACTAGATCCATTGTTCCTTTTTCATATAGCAGCATCTTAAGGGACAAGTTTAGAGATCTTAGGTACTTACCGCGATATCCTTGGAAGAAGTATCGTTCGGCTGCACTGAAGCTCTTTCTCTGGTCAACTGCAAACTCTGTAACGTAGCCTTCTAGCACACTAGTGAGCCAGAAGTCCACTGCTCTCGTAATTGGATTGTCAAGTTTCTGTACGGTCTGAATCAGCTCCGGTGTCCAGACGATGTTTCGTTTCTTCTTGAATGTGTTGCTATCTGTCAACTTGGATAACCAATCGAAAATCTCGTTTCCATAGGTTACAAAAAATATAGCGTGTATGTCTGAAGCGATACGCTTCTCTAGCCAGGCCTCTGTGCTTAGTCTCGGACTCCTATTCTCTTGCTTGGCGAACTCCCTTAAGTCTGAATCCAGCCACTGGTGAAACTCTTCTCTCGTAGGATGCCAACAGAACATTGACTCCCAGTCGTTTAAATCGGCAACGGAACCATTTTTTGATTGCGTGGGCAGACCCGGGTTTACTATAATTAATCAACAACACCCAAAACTCACTGGCCCTTTCGGCGACAGACCGCGAAGCGATCTGAAGTCTCACCCGAAGTGAATCTAATAGGTTGGCCAAGACTCAAGTGTCTTGGACCAGGTTCTGTTCCTCCTACTTCTTCTCTGTCTTACTCCTGCGCGCCACTAGATCAACTAGCTCCGCGCACCGCACGTCCCCTTCTGCTCGCAGGAATTTTTACCTGTGCGATGCTTAACCCCGCGCAAGTCGCACGATTTCCTATCGCGTCGCACAACTTCCACTTACTCACAATATTCCTAACCTTACCGCATCTCTGCGCACCGCGGAACACCCATCCTTTCCTCAACGCTAAGCCCTCAGCTCGTAGTATCGCGCACCGCAGCTCCTCTGCCAGTGCGATACCGCCTCTCTGCGATGTCTTACCACTACGACTTTGCGCTCTTAACGTTGACTGTGCCGATGTGCAAAACTCTACTTCTCAGAAGTATATTGTGAGTAACTGGTCATTAGAGACAGACGTAAAGGAGTCTTTAAACAGCCTACTAAAATGCTTCAACTTATCTTTATCCTCTTGCATTATCATGAGTGGAACAATACATACATTCATCTACAGCAACTAACATTACATGCATAATAACCAATAACATTTAAGCAAATACAGTCACATTCATACAACACATAACACGCAGATTTAACGTGGTTCACCCCCGGGATGGGAGCTACGTCCACCAAACTGTGCTTCTATTATATATCTTGAGGGAAGTTAGCACAGTTTGATGCACTACATATGCAGCGCGAGGTCTCTTCTAGACCCCTGTTCTATCTCTATGTTGCCTTTCCTTCAATATATCCTTCCCTCTCTGTTTTCTCTGTGAATGGTTACATACAGACTCAAATGACTCACAGACAACTAGGTGTCTGGATCGTTACAACGCAGTCTGTCTGACTGATTCCTGAATCTACAAACTATCAACTGACCAACAATCTAACTGACTGATTAGCTAACCCTTTACAATACAAAAATGCAAGATTTTATAGGCAGCCCGAAGGTCGTGCCATTACAACACTGTGGGCCTGTCCCAACAGTAAACCCATACCCTAAATTGTGACAGTCGGTCCTCTCTGTCCTTGAGGTAGCCGCTTCCCGTCACACTGCAGCTCTCTGCAGTCTTTCATGCTTCCCGGCACTGACCATGGGTACTATGCACCGCTTCTCTTTCTGTCCTTCGCCTTCAATGCTTGAGCCTCATTGCTCCTTCTTCTTTATGAGGGTCGCTGAGCCCTCCTGTCTTCCGCCACTGCCTTCAATGCAGTGGTTGAGCTTTCTTCTCTCGGTCGCTCAGGTACCGTTGCCTTCTTGACTTTTCTATCCCAAAATTCATGGTTTCCGGCTCTGCTCTCCAGCTGGAAACGTGCTACGCCGTCGTAGCTCTGCCCTGTCCTTTTTCCGCCAAAACTTCTCTCTTTCCGCCAAAATTAGCAGCTTCTTCTGTAGCTGCGGGATCTTGCTCCAACAAGGAGCTCATCCTAACTATCAATCAACCTGACATATTGAGAATCTTTTAGAGCTTTTATATACATAGTCCAAGAAATTATGTAACACTCCCTTATTATACCCAATTTTTTAGCATTAGGCCAATTTTGACAGAAAAAATTGGTATTTAAGTGGTCACTGATCTGTTCAAAAAAAATATAGCCTTGGTCTTTCAAAAATTCCACCAATTGAATTAGGAGTCTACAAATCCAACCTCCCCCATTTCAAGGATCCTGGCCAATTATTACCTTCCTGCCATTAGCAATTTTCCACTCTAACCAATCACCTATAAGATCAAAAGCAAGTAGAATGGCCTTCCAAATAATGGATATGTTCCTATAGTTTTTTTCCTTGGATCTGAACCATTCCTCCACTAATAAGAGAGAGATATACTTGTTATTTACAATTGTTACCCATAAGCCTTCACCTTCCAAAATTCTCGAAACCCCTTTGGTGGCAAGGGGTTTTGAGAAGTAATGTAAATTCTTGATTTCCTAGCCTCCCATTTCCTTTGGAAAAGAAATAGAAGATCGAGCAACCCAATGAAAATAACCACCTTCATGATAACCTTTCTAGATGAAACTAAAGTAGAGTTTCTTTTTATGATCCAAGATTCCACTTGGGACATATGCTAGAGAGGACCAATATACTGGAATGGATTTTAGAACAGATTTAACCAAGATAAGACACCCTCCTCTACTTAACCATTTATTACACTAGAGAATACATCCTTTTTCGATTTTTTTTCCAAAATCCAGACCCAAACCCTTTTCAAATAAGCATTTGATTTTAGGACAAAACCTAAACAGAAAAGACCATCCTCAACATCAACTAGGGGATAATTTAGATACAACCATATCCTGTCAGATTCCTCCATATTGATATTCACAAGAGATATGGAGGATTTAGTGACATTTAAGACCATACTTATAGAAACTGCAAATAGGTCCAAGAAACCCTGCATGAGTAAGTTAATTTCGCTCCTACTTCCATTGGAAAAGATAATATTATCATCAACACAAAATAAGTGAGAAATATAAACATGTTCTTCGATGTGGATTCTTTTGAAAGATCCATTATGTCTAGGATGATGAATAAGTCTACCCAACCCTTCCACCACCACAAGAAATAGAAGGGGATCCAAATTACATCCCAAGATAAGGTCTCTTCTTAGTCTGAAAAAAGGAGTAGAATAACCATTATCAAAACATCAAATGAGTTCGTTTTGACACATGACATGATCCAATTAACAACCTGGAGATGAAAACCAACTTGTAGGAGAAGAATCCTAAGATATAGCCAGTTGACCTTGTCATGGGACTTTGACAAATCAACCTTGACAATCATAGAAAGTAGGCGCTTCAACTAGATTGAATGTAGAACTTCTTGAGAAGTACCAACTGCTTGATGGATTTGTCCTCCAACCAATAAGGAAAACTATTATTGAGAAACAAAATGGGATAATATTCTATTGATTTTGGTATAAATTATCTTATAAATACATTTACACAATTATATGGGTCTATAGCTTTCCAGTCTATAAGGATTGTCAAATTTGGGTATTAAAGATAAGGAGGTGGAATTAAAAGCTACAAGTACATTACCTATAATCCTGGAATCTTCCATAATTATGAGAAAATATTATTCAAAAAGGTCCATAAAAGAGACAAAATTATAGGGGCCACCCATTAGGGACAAATCTTTTATCTTTCTACATGGATTTAACTATTGCATTTATCTCCCCTAAGGTCACTTCTTTCATCAAATCATGATTTTGTTGATCATTTACACAGGATGGGAAGAGAGTTACAATTTTCATCAACTAGGAAATAGACGTAGAGTCATCTTCCTTAAAGAGACCAGTAAAGTTACACACTCCAGTGTTAGCCAAATCATCAAATCCAGATACTGTATCGCCCTCCTCATTTTCCAGCTACCAATTTGAATTAACATTCTTTCTATGATTGATGAAGTTATGAAAGAAATTTCAATTCTCGTCACCTTTTTTAACCCAAATAGATCTACTCTTTACTCTCCACATCACCTCATTTTTTGCCAATGTCTTCCTTCCCTTTGATTCTAGCTCCACGATGTCCAACTTCTTTACTTGAGTACTAAAAATAGATGGATTAGAGATATAGAAATTTTGTAATGTTCTCTTTACTGCTATTAACTCTAATTGTATTTTGATTCCTTTTCAGCATCCCATTTTAGAGCTACAACTTTGATTCTATTAAGGTTGAGCATAAATTGTAAATAAGTTGACTCTCTTCTTGAGGCATCATATGGAACCCACATAATTTTTACCATACATAAATAACTACATCATCCTCTATCCATAGT
Organism: Pseudotsuga menziesii; assembly: GCA_001517045.1. Taxonomy (NCBI): domain Eukaryota; kingdom Viridiplantae; phylum Streptophyta; class Pinopsida; order Pinales; family Pinaceae; genus Pseudotsuga; species Pseudotsuga menziesii. The sequence continues at coordinate 170,198 of LPNX010484804.1, read as the reverse complement.
GAGCAAAATTTGAAATGGCTAGGAGGTTTGCGGGTACCAATAGCAATCTCCAGTTCTATAGAATAGTGATCCAAGTGACCACCAGGAACAACCCATTATCTAATGTTAGAGGCAATATAGAGGACTTCTTAATTGATTAAAAATTGATCAAGTATCTCAGAAATGGTATCTTGTCCAACCCACATGTTCCTCTAGGTGGGATTAAATTCTACAAAATCAATATCAATAAATACTTTTCCCCCATCCTCCTAAAAAAATAGTTAGTGAAAGGATATCTATGGGCATTAGTTCCCTAAATTTCAGCGTCATCTAGAGTAAAGTTTAATACCCCACCTAAGGTAACTTATTCATAATCAATAGCAGAAAGGTTGAAAATATTCTCCCAATAATAAAACTTATGCAAGCAAGGTCCATAAATATTTAAGAAAGTAAAGTATTGTCCATACTCCCTTGATAATAGAGTATCTCCTAACCCAGAGGCCATGACCCAAGTATTAGTGCTAAAAATAATACGTTTTAGCTAACTTGTAACCAAACCATCCAATATTACCAAAGCATCAAGGAAAATAAAATCCCAACCCGAAAATGGGTTTTAAGGTCCTTAATGATGGCATACCTACTTGCAATGGTTTCCTATAAAAACAAAACCTTCAGTTTTTGTAAAGACATTGATCTTTTCAAGGAAATTATTTTAGTAGGTAGCCCCAACCCCCACCAATTGTAGGAGTGAACTAACATTAAAAACACATGTGTGAGGTATTTGTTTCTCTAAGAGTCCCCTTTAGGGTTTTTTTTTTCCAGAACCAATGTCACACAACGTTTTTTCATAGGTTGATGCAAGAGCATACCAACGTATTTGGAGCTTTGAAGAGGTACCAGAAGATATAACATAAGGGGCACTCTATATACCTGAGTGCTTAAGAGAAATACGATTTCTAGGTTTGAGGTCATATCGAGATCCCCCCAAGGTATAAGGTGTTCCTCAAGCCTTAAAATTTAAAATCAATTGTAATAAGGGGGAGGATCATAAGTCATATCCCACATCTTCATATGAAACAAAAGGTGGTATTGAAGCTTTATTCTTCCATAAGCCTAGGGTTAATGAAAAATATTCGACTGGGTATCGAAACCCAAGGTCATCCATAAAAAAATGTCCAAACTCGTTCATTCCTCCATCCCTCTAAACTGCAAACACGCTCTTTTAATCAAGGGCACCCCTATCAGAGAGAGGATAACAAGGTCAGGAGAAGTTCAAAGAGACAGGGTATCCTAGACCTTAAAGGAGAGGAGTTCCTTCTTTTGACAAGTACACAAAAAAATCAAGGACAATCTGGTTGCCAAATGATACCACCTAGGCTCTTTCACCAAATATGAACATAATAACAATAATTGAAAAGGAACATATGAATTTGAAGCACAATCTAAAACACCTTTTAAAGGAAAAACTCTTCTCGCTAAGAAAATGACAATATGAATGAGATATTCCCCCACAATAGACTCCTCCTAGGGCCAAGAACAATCATATGGGGATAAAGACAGGGAATCAGATATAGTGCCAAAACAAGAAGAGGTTTTCCCTTCTAAGAGAGGTAAATGATCAACTGATAAAGAGTTGTGCCTAGATAGAGATGGCATACCTTGAGAAACGATATATTCCATGGTTCCCTTTTGTGGGGGGGAGGGGGAGGGTTAGAGTGTAGATTGAATTCACCACAGAAGATTCTATGAGAACTCCTTTATTAATATTCGTAATTATGATGTAATTGATTTTTATTTATAATTTAAATTTGAGTTTTTTATAATGAGAAATTGTATTGGTTGTATTCTTGAATTTGATCTTTTAAAATAATTTATTAATTTAAAAATGGTTCATATATTAATAATATTTAATATTGATGTAAAAAAATACAAACAATTCCACAAACTCACGTCATTTATTTATATTATGTTTTTTGAAAATAAATATATTTCACTTGTTTTGGTTCACTTACTTTATGTTGTTCTTTTCAAAAGTTTGCAATTTCACAGTTTTTAAGATTTTTAAATTTTAACATTTAATATACAATTACACAATTTTAAATATTTTTAGATATTAACATTTGATATATATGTTGATATGGATATAAATCATTTTATATCGATGTAACAATTTTTACTTATTTATATAAAACTTTACTTAGATTTTATTTTTTATTTTTAAACCATCATAGATCCATATTAAACCCAGATCTACCGAACACCGAGATGGATCCAATTTCTTGATTTTGTCCATTGTTTCAATTCTAAATGCATCACGCTCTCCCTACAATTCTTTGATTTTGTCTTCTATTTCCTCAAGCTTTTGTTTATTGCTTTATTCTCCAATTACCAATATTAAGTACAACTCCCATTGCGCTTCTCTTGTTAGGATTTCACCCTTATTAGTAGTGTTCTCTTTGAGGTCCCTGGCATGATTATTCTCACATTCCTGGCTCCGATTTTCTTATCTCCTCATAACTAGAACTATGCTCTCATGACTACCATCACAACGACATTCACAACAACAAACATATTGGAGAATGTTTGAATTCTAGGAGGTAACCTATTAACCAACATTGTATTCCTAAAGAACTATAGAGAAATTCAAGAGAGATTAGACTCAAATCCTTGTTCCTTAATTCCCGATGGAGTAACCATCCAAGAAATTAAGATAACTCCAAGAATCCCTTGCCATAGGTATGCCCACCTCTTACTGTGGAATGAAGGTCACGCGACAATTTAACCTTAAGTGAATTAACCCACATGCATTGGAGAGTTCCATGCTCTATTCAAATGGAATTTGTAATAGGGGATGTGGTTTTGATCATGAAAAATATCCCTTCCATTAATTTGATGGTGCATTCATTTTGTGTGTTTAACGCATGTCGTGGTTGATAAAAAATAGGGTAGATGACATTGTATCCACCCTCCCATCTTTTCCATACCATGCCTATTGGAATATTGCACATTTTATTTGTTATTGAAACAACTGTAAAGTCTAGTTCTTGAAGAACGTGGAAAACTTTAACTAAGTCAAAACTTTTTATCATCTCTTCCACTCTAATGAGGATCCTTTTGGAGTTGGAGTCATGAATAAGAGTGCTAAATACCATATGATGGAGGATGATTGTATAGTCTCCTAGGGGCATCATTTGGGTCCCATTTTCTTCATAACAATCACTCATTTCCATAGTTTTAGAGCTTCTACGTGGTTATTCATTTTCTTTCCTAATCCCTAGGCATATGAAGCTTCTTAATTTCCTTCAGAGATAAGAATGACCCAAACCCATACCTGTGATCCATAACATAGTAGAGTAAGTAATTTAATGGATAAACAATTTTATTCAACAAAAAAATGGTTTAAAATAATAATTTTATTTGATTAATAAAAAAATTGATCATAAAACTCTACTTTTAAAAATTATGACTTATTTTAAACTTTTATTCAAATCTAAAAATTTCAAAAAAATATGATGATGATAGTTAACATCCGTTGAGATCAACTTTGGTTTATTGGACCTTAAGTAATTACTTGTTTTTCTATAAGAAGAGTACTGAGGTCACCATGGTTTTGACAAACTAGAATATTAGAGAGATTGCTATTATAATAAAAATTGTGAAAGTGGCTTTGATCCTCAAAGATATTAGTCACACATAGATGGAAAATCCTTTCCTTGTGTGTGTGTGTGTGTGGTCCATTGGAGAAATATTGGGTGGTTGGGATGAATGATTGTTACCCTCCTAACTCATGTTTAATTCTTGTAATTTACATGATGCTGTCGTTGAGCCCTTATGTATTGAATATGTAATAATTGAGTGGATTATGTAATTTTGGACATACCTTTATTCTTTGGAATAACAATTGTTTCCTTTTCTTTGGGTGGATGTAGCTTTTGACAATAGTGACCCACTAGTTAAAAAAAATACTTAACATTATATAATATTAAATAATAGCAAGCATAATGGGATAGCTCAAGTGGTTGAGTGTTGTAAGTTGTGAGAAGAAGGTCTCAGGGTCAAATACCCTTATATACATTTCTATATAATGTTAAATTTTCTATGCATCCATAGATTAAGTCCTAACTTGATAAGCATTTAATACATTTTCACAATAACAACATAAAGAGGATCACTAAAAGAAACACAATCACAAGGTACACAACAATTTACCCTGGGAAACCCTAAAGGGAAAAAACCTAGCAAAACATTCCTCAATATAGATTACAAGAATGCAATGACCAAATAATAATGTCTCATAGAGAGAGAGAGAGAGACCAAACCCCAAGCATAAGAGCCAAAACATCAAAGACACTATTCCTCCTCCTTCTTTGTCCCTCCTTGTTTCTCTCTCTCTTGCGCAATACAAGTGTGTGTGTGTAAATGAGGGTGGGTGCATCCCTATTTATACTAATATTCCCAACTGACATTTTCCTTAATAGGGAAAATCTACCTAGGATATAGAACAATAATAAATATATTATTATTTTCTGGGTGATATTGACCTGACTTACAAGGTAGGGTTTACCTCATGACTTTTACATTATCTCAACACTCCCCCTTAAAAACAAGGGTATTCTACTGATAGCAAAAAAAATGGGTGTGTCTCTACACAACATCATCGAAAGGAAAGAGGAGACATCATCAAAATCATATTTCTGGAGCATCATTATCTGTAGAATGGAACTGGGGCATCACCTGTAGTATGGAGTTGGAGCATCACCATCATCTATTGGAACATCATCATATGCATCATGAAGTTGGAGCAACATCATATCCAACATGGAACTGGATCATCACTTGCAACATGGAGCTGGAGCGTCATCATCATCTGCATCAACATGGAATTGTTGGAACATCATCATCATCATCTTCAGTACAGAGCTCAAGTATTAGCATCTTCAATATCAAAACTGATACATCACTAACAACAACAACAACACAAGGCTATCTCATCAACATAAAGTTGGAATAACAACAACAATGCCCACATGAGGATGGCTCATCATCATGAGGCTGGAATAACAACAACGACAACATGAGGCTGTGTCATCAACATAAAGTTGGAATAACAACAAAAAAATGTGACAGTCATAACAACAACAACATGTGACAGTCATAACAACATCATCATCAACAACTCAAGGCTAGAGTAACATCATCTATGATAGGTGCAACAACAACCAACATGATCCTTCCTTTTGAACTTACGAGATCATGGAAAAAACATCTATGTTACTTAAAAGATCCTTCCTTTTAGAATTACGGGACCAATTCTTTGTGGAGCCACCAATACTGATCACAGTTAACACATACATACATAGGACTATCCTTCCTTTCGGAATTACAGGATCAAGTCAACCACTAACATCCTAGACGATCCTTTCTTTTGGAATTATGGGATCAAGTCCACTACTAACATTCTGGATGATCCTTCCTTTCACAATTACGGGATAAAGTCTACTAATAAAATCCTAGATGATCCTTCCTTTTAGGATCAAGTCCACTACTAAAATCCTGGACGATCCTTCCTTACAGGATCAAGTCCACTACTAACATCTTGGAAGATCCTTCTATTAGCACCCTCTAATTTTCCTATGGTTGTTGTAGGAAGTCACAAGGGTAACCATTTTGACCAACCTTTAGACTTCCTTCTAGCCAAGACACATTCACATTCACATACACATTTAACTTTAAGGAGCACGCAAAAGACTAGATTTCTACTAGTAACAGGACAGTTACAAAAATAAAGTGGGTTGAACAGAGGAACAAGATCAAAACCATTGGGATATGGAGTCACAACCCGAAAACATTTAAGGACTTTACAGCAGATAACAAAAAGGGTATTCTCTTCGGTGATATGAGGCAAAGTAAGCACAACATTCAGCATAATATCTTTAAAGCGATGGTAACAGTGAGAATAAGGAAAGAACCTGGTGCAGCATAGAGGCGTCTATCAAGGGAGAATCTCTAATATCACCTTTAGTGGAAGATGACAAAGGGAGATAGATAAAACATAGCACCTATCGATGGATGAATTCCATAACAGCTATCACATTCACATTACAAACACAATTTATGATGTAGGAGCGCTTAACAAAGAACGAATTCCTACATACTAATCTAGAAATGTATTGGCAAAATAACATACATGAAAATGAAATAAACAAAGAAAGCACACACTAAATGTAAGCACCATGATGAACCTCATAAACACATAGAAATATATTCATTAATGCCTCCCAAAAACTGTTGCAGAGCTACAAAATGGCGCTCAAGACTAAAAAATGTAAATCAGTCCAACATCTACCCTCCTCTTAGGAGGTTCTATTTAAAATGTAGAATACTCTCGGGATATGTCCTGAAACAAGGTGTCAAATGATTACAAAATGTAGGATTAACCCATAATATTCACATCAAAATTCCTAACAAACAGCATTAGGTGGCAGGCGTCTCCACTGGATATTTCCAAAATGGGATGTACGTGGTATATTCAGTGCATTGGATTAGGATGATGCAATGGTGTTTTGGAGGCAGGCTTACTTGTTTGAGAGTGACACCTCAGCACTGAGAGCTCTATGCCATTGTCATGCCTTCTGTCATATAGGATTGTGTTGACCTGATGATCCCTCTCTGCTTCTTCTCCTCTATGTTCTTCCATGCTCCAGAAACATGTTCTGCTTGTGCTCGCATTTGGTCCAGAGCATCTATACTTCTTTTGGGTTGGACCTTATGTCTGACAATTTATAAATTCCCTAGAGGTACTGCTAGGTTTGTGGACCCTGAGGTGACCGCCTTGTCATCCATAGTGCTGACTCCTTGACACGATGTTCGCTCTTGTAGGCCTTTGGTCTCCTGCACTGCTCAGTCACCAGGGTGAGATTCTTCTCTTATGGAACACCTGCGTGATGCTCTTTTGTATTTGTCATCACCTTCGACACAATTGGCATTATGAATGTACAAGGGTGATGAAAAAAATCTCCTTTTCTTTCTTCCCTAGTACGAGGATCCGTTCAGACCGCCCCTCCGTAGAAATGGATACTATATACGGTGACGGTGGTGTCCAAGGACCCATCTAGAGGCTTTGGAAGGATACCCATTTGATAGGAAACCCCAGGTGCTGCAGCTGCAGGAATATTGCATTTCATTAGGACAACATTATCCTTACCAGCCTCAGGAGGTCATTCTAATTAGATGAACATCCCTCCATCGACCTCACTGGTGCTGAGAGACCCTTCTAATGGAATGAACATCTCTCCCCTGATGGCTAGGACTGCTGCGACACAACATAGCACATGTACCTCAAACGGGCCGATCATTGTAATCCTAGTAGCAAGGCCCTCGGGCTTCACTTTCTTTAGGAAAGCAGACTATCCTCCTTGTTTGGGGAGCCTGAAGTGGTGTTATAATGAACTGGTGGAGGAGCTTGGTGAAGTTCCGTTAGCCTCTCTCACGGATCATCATCGAGTGATATGATGACACACAAATGATCACGTGGACCTTTGTTCGAGTTTATTTGTGGAAGCACTAGCCATGCAACCCCCTTTGTATTAATCCAATGCTCTTGTTTGTATAAGTGACCTTCAGCCTTCATCGCACTTGTATTGAGAAGATCTCATTGGGGGTGGATTTGACATTTTTTTCTTAGCTAATCCATCAACCGACCTAGATTTTAGTTCCTTAATCCCTCAAAATACGGTGTGTATGATCACTCACGTCCTCTGTCAATTAGTCATTTTGATGTACATTCGCATTATGTGTGTTGAAAAGTGAGCTACGAGGACCCATGAACTAATTTTTACGTCATCAATGCCACCTGTCCCACCTTGAGTAGGTGGAACCTACCACACTTTGTGCTTCGCTTGCTGACTAACCTCCATGCATGTCCTTGTCGTGACGTAGATCAGAGCCATTGGTTGATCGCTTCGCTTAATCTATGCGTTGAAAGCGAGGGGCTCTACTAGGTTTCACATTTATTCCTCCCCTTATCCATCATGCACCTTCCTACCGTGAAAACCTCCAGGGCCAATGATTTCCCCTCTGTCAGATCGCCACCATTCGATCATGCAGGGCCTTTTCTCCACTTCACAGCCACACTCCACCTTATCTGTCATGCAAGTTGGAGAAGCGAAAAAATTCTTGGACGTAGATCTGGTCCTCCTTAATTGTAACCATTGGGAAAACATGACGAATAATGGATTTCATGCGCTCTTGCAGCTAGATCCTCTATGTGCCTCTTCCATCACAAAATATTCAACCTCCACTGCTCTGCATTGCCTGTCCCTGCGGTGATCCTTCTTGAAACTGTTAGGCCTGGAAAATTTCTGGCTATACCCTCTCCCGACATCCCATTATCACCAGCACCTATTCAAAATTTAGCACGTGTGCTAACAGCAGCTCCAACTTGAGGATTATATCCTCTCTGTGAGGTAGCAAAGAAACTCCATAGATCACGTGCCTAATCCATTGGATCGTTTCATGGATATTCCCTGAAAACTTACCAGTGTGTTCTGAAACAAAATCCAAATAAAAAAAATGAAAAATTGCACAAATAAAATGCTCACCAGGTCAAGCTTATTTGATCCTACCTACCCTACTTTACACAAGAATTACCGCCCATTGAAGTGACTTCCGACTTACAGTGAAGCCAATCAAGCAGGTGATTACATTTGGAAGATATTCCTTCATGATTGATCGAGGGCAGTAATGTGAAGCAGAATGATTGGGGGTTATTATTGAACCTCTTGTTCTCTTTGTGCATAATTTTCAATTCCCCTTGTACAGCTTCTCCACAGGTGTGGCCAATGGGTCATGACAACACTTCGTAAATCCTGCTATACACTTGTCATGACCGAGATTCTGCTATGCACTTGTCATGACCAATATTCTCCACGTACTCAGCCACTAGATCATAAAACCCCTAGTTGTCCTAAACTTCTCCCGATGTCTATCGGCTCCATGATTCCTGATCCAACTGTGTCTCCCCTTGCACCTTGCTCAGTTGTTCTTCAAAAAAATCATGTAAGGGGAACTTGTGACCCTTTGTGTCTGAGGCCTCAGTTGCCTCATCCCGGAAACCAAAATCCACACCTGTTTCTTCCTTGTTCATTTCACAAGGAATGTCTTCAATGGAACCCCATGCACAGTGCTCTTCTTGACCTAGGTATTCTATATTGGAAGAGCAGGAACAACCATCCCACTTGGGACCCTCATCTTCTGAGCATCTCTCCTCATATTCATCGTATAGTGGTGGCCCGGAAACCCCCTCAAAATCCTCGTAGACATGGCCCATGATAGGTAGGTTGTCTCCTTCATAAAATAAATTATAACACCCCTCCTATAGAGGCTCAAAATATCATCTGTGGAATGGTAGGAATGACAATTAGGATGCACTGATAATTTCGTTTGTCTGCATCCCTTATCAGCCATTCTAAACAATTCCATGACCTCATCCTTAACCTCCATCTTTTATGTCTAATTAGAGATCTTTAATCATTGTTTTAGAAAATCAAATGTGGCGAAGCATAAGGGTAGGCAGTAACCTTTATTTTGTTGAGGGTATTCTTCATGAGAAACATGGCTAGAAGGCATAGGTGAGTCTAGTTGTTCATATTATTCCTCCTCTATTAGCAGAGAAGGCCCTACGTGCTTCTGTAAGTCCTCTAGGGTGGTTCAAACTTGCTATGTACATAGTGGTCCCCTATCTTCTAGACTACTTATGGCACAGGGGTTTTGGTTTATCATGAATCCCTCCATCCATCTTTCTATGGTCTCTATCCTCTCGTTCGATCTAATCTCCAGTGCTTTAGAGGGAAGAAGTCGGAGAGAATCTTCATTCCGTCCTCCGTCTCCTTCCTCCCTCCCCTTGTCCCTGGCAGCAGATAGGTTCGTCTCCACCTCTACGACGTCCTTTAGCATGTCTTCCAAAGAGACTGACCTTCTTTCGCTGAGCTGCAAGGTGAATTCACTATCAAAGGCTTCAGCATGCTGGAGTTGGGCCACAGTAGGAGGAGGATTAAACTCATAGGGGATAGGGTTATAGACTTTCATAAATCTGTCAGAGAACTCTAGGACATATTCACTCTCTTCCATTCTGATGGAATAGAATTGAGACATGCATCTCCTAGGGTCTCTCTTCTCTGCCCACCTTTCTTTGAATGCATCCTCCAAAGCTTGGTAACCCAATATGGAGCTACCTAGAAGGCTGGTGAACCATTGCCTTGCCTCTCCATCAAGGATTTGGACAAACATTATTAGCTTAATATCTTCATGATCCACTTCTTCTAGGTGATTCTAGTCTTCAAACCATCCCAAATGCTCCTCAGCCAAACATCGCTTCTCACCAAAAAACTGCTTGAGTCTCTGGGCGCACCCCTGGGGAAAGTCATGAAGGATTGCAGGGAGACGTATGGGGACGAATCATTTAGCCCTGGCTCGGTTTATGGTATATATTTCAATAGGGGCTAAATATTTGAATACCGGAGGCTCTGCAGATTTTGCATGGAGGGGAGGAAATGTTGCAACAGTGGGTGGTCCTTTGACCGTGGAGTCAGATGAGGCCTACTTAGAGGAGGGCACAAGATCCGTAGCAACATCATGAACCTCATGGGGCTCGAATGAAGGGTTTTGGTATAAGACATATGTACAAGGAGGTGCGGATCTCGGTTTTTAAAGAGGGATATACAAGGGTGGGTCTAGAGTGTTTCCTTAAGCATGACAGATATTGGAAGACCGTTCTAACCGGCCCAGGGAAAGACAAGAAAAATTGTACCAGGTAGGACATGACATCTTGGAGAAAGGCCACATAGTACCTCATATTTCATAGTTCCCTTTGAGGCTTTGCTATATTGGGCTCATTTTCTCCAGTGGAGTCACCATGGAACATTTGAAAAACTTTACAGCTTCTAGGTGTTTAGGGTTCCTAGTGGAGTCACCTTCAAAGGCCTTGAGTGGAGTCGCCAGAGCATATGCAACCAAAAATGTGTCTAAGACCAGTTGCTCAACTAGGTCATAGAACTGAACAATGTCATTTTACCCAAGGATGATTTGCTCATTCATTCCCCGGCTACATCACCAAGATGTTAGCACCCTGTAATTTTCCTATGGTTGATGTAGGAAGTCACATGGGTAACCATTTCAACCAACCTTTAGACTGCCTTCTAGCCAAGGAAGTTAGAGAGGGCTCTCTCTTTTTCATGGTAACATTCACATACACATTTAACTTTAAAGAGCACACAGAAGACTAGAATTCTGCTAGTAACATGACAGTTACAAAATGAAATGGGTTGAACATACTAACAATATCAAAACCATTGGGCAATGGAGTCACAACCTAAAAAAATTCAAGGACATGATAGTAGATAGCGAAAAGGGTTTTCTCTTTGGGTATATGAGGCAAAGTAAGCACAACATTTAGTGAAATATCTTTAAAGAAATGGTAAGCAAAAGAGGGAAAGAGCCCGTTGTAGCATAGAGGCATCTATCAAGGGAGAATCTCTGATAGCACCTTTAGTGGAATATGACAAAGGGAGAGAGCTAAAATGGAGCACCTATCGATGGATGAATTCCATAACAGCTATCACATTCACATTACAAACATGATTCTGATGTAGGATCACTTAATAGAGATCAAATTCCTGCATACTAATCTAGAAATGTAATGGCAGAATAACACACATGAAAATGAAATAAACAGAGAAAGCACACACTGAATGTAAGCACCGTGATGAATCTCATAAAAACAGAGAAATATATTCATTAATTCCTCCCAAAAACTATTGTAGAGCTACAAACTAGCGCTTAGGCCTCAAAAATGTAAATCAGTCCAACCTCTATCCTCCTCTGAGGATGTTCTATTTATAATGCAGAAAACTCTCGGGATATGTCCCAAAAAAGGGTTTCAAATGGTTACAAAATGCAGGATTAACCCAGAATATTCACATCATAATTCCTAACAAACGACATTAGGTGGCAGACGTCTCTGTCGGCTATTTCCAAAATGGGATGTACGTGGTATATTCTACACGCTGGATTAGGATGATGCGATGGTGTTTTGGAGTCATGCTTACGTGTTTGAGAGTGACACCTCAGCACTGAGTTCTCTATACCATTGTTGTGCCTTCTGTTGTACAGGATTGTGTTGGCCCGATGATCCCTCTCTGCTTTTTCTCCTCTATGTTCTTCCATGCTTTAGAAACATGTTATGTGTGTGCTCACCATTGGTTCAGAGTGTCTATTCTTCTTCTGGGTTGGACCTTATGTCCGACATTTTCTAAATTCCCTAGGGGTACTACTAGGTTTGCAAACCCCAAGGCGACCACGTTGTCATCCATAGTTTTGAATCCTTGACATGTTGATCTCTCTTGTAGGACTCCGGTCGCCTGCACTGCTTAGTCACCAGGGTGAGCTTCTTCTCTTATGGTGCACCTATGTGATGCGATTTTGGATTAGTTATCACCTTCGACGTAGTTTTCATTATGAATGTACGAGGGTGATGAAAAAAATATCCTTTTCTTTCTTCCCTGGTATGAGCATCCGTTCAGACCGTCCCTCCATAGCAATGGATACTATATACCACAATGGTAGTGTCCAAGGACCTATTTGGAGGATTTGGAAGGATACCCATTTGATAGGAGACCCTAGGTGCTGCAGCTATAGGAATATTGCATTTCATTAGGACGACATTATCCTTACCAGCCTCAGGAAGTCATTCTAATGTGATGAACATCCCTCCATTGACCTCACTGGTGCTGAGAATCCTTCTAATGGAATGAAAATCTCTACCCCGATGGTTGGGACTGCTGCGATGCAGTGTATCACATGCACCTCAAGCGGGATGATCATTGTAAGCCTAGTAGCAAGGACCTTGGGCTTCACTTTCTTTAGGAAAGCAAATTGTCCTCCTTGTTTTGGGATCCTGAAGTGGCGTTAGAACGAACCGGTGGAGGATCTTGGTGAAGTTCCGTTATCCTCTCTCACACATCATCGTTGAGTGATATGATGACACACAAATGATCATGTGGGCCTTCGCTTGAGTTTATTCATGGATGCACTAGCCACGCAGCCCCCTTTGTCTCAATCCAATGCTCTTGTTTGCATAAGTGACCTTAATCCTTGATCGCGCTCATATTGAGAATATCTCATCGGGGGTGGATGTGACTTTTGTTGCTTATTTGATCCATCATATGGCTTGGATTTCAATTCCTTACTCCCTCGAAATACAATGTGTATGATTTCTTGCACCCTCTGTCAATTAGTCATTTTGATGTCCATTCTCATTATGCGTGTCGGACAGTGAGCTGCGAGGACCTAGGAACTAATTTTGGTGTCATCGATACCACCTATCCCACCCTGACTAGGTGGACCCTACCACACTTCGCACTTCTCCCGATGACTTACCTCTGTGCATGTCCCTGTAGTGAAGTAGATCAGAGTGGTTGGTTGATCACTTTGCTTAAGCTACACTACTGAAAGTGAGGGGCTCTACTAGGTTTCACATTGCTTCCTCCCCTTATCTATCGCACACCTTCCTTCCATGAAAACATCCACAGCCGATGATTTTCCCCTTCTCAAATCACCACCATTCGATCATGCAGGTCCTTTTCTCCACTTCACGGCCACTATTTTCCTTATCTATCATGCGATTTAGAGTGGAGAAAAAATTATTGGCTATAGATCTAGTTCACCTTAATTGTGGTCATCGGGCAAACATGACGAATAATGGATTTCACGCACTCTTGTAGCTATATCCTCTATGTGCCTCTTCCGTCACGAAATCTTCAACCTCTGCTGCTCTGCACTACCTATCCCTGCAGTGATCCTTCTCGAAACCGTCAGGCCTAGAAATTTTATGGCTATACCCTCTCCCGACAGCCCATTATCACCGATGCCTATTCTAAATTTAGCACATGTGCTAACACCTTCCTCTCGAAATTATGGGATCAAGTCCACCAACAACATCATGGTTGATCCTTCCTTTAGAAATTATGGGATCAAATATAAGGATTATTAGTCCCAACATCTTGGATGATCCTTCCTTTTAGAATTACAAGATCAAGTTCATCAAGATCAATATTTAATATTATCCTTCCTTTCAAAATTACAGGATCAAGTCTAAGGATGATTAGTCCCAACATCTTGGATGATCCTTCCTTTCAGAATTATGGGATCAAGTCCATCAAGATCAACATTTAAGAGGATCATTACTTTCAAAGCTAAAAAAATCAAGTCTAAGGATGATTATTCCCAACAGAGCTACTTGTTTTGATCATGATACCATATTATCAATACTACTCCCCCTTTCGATGGAAGTCCTTACGAACAACACCAAGTTTTTCTTGAAAGTGTTCAAACTTCAGATGACACAGAGGATTAGTCAACACATTTGAAACCTACTCATCTCTACTCACATATTGGAGCTTTATAGCTCCCTTCTTGCACCATGTCACGAATGTAGAAGTTCCATATTTCTATGTGCTTCATTTTATCATGGAACACAAATTCCTATTTCATCTTCATGCAACTTTTGTTATTACATAGAATCACAGTAGCATCCATCTCTAGATCGAATAGATTTGACAACAACTTTTGAAGCCATATGGATTCACAATTAGTGGAAAAAGATACAATATATTCCGCTTCTGCAGTGCTGAAAGAAACAATGGATTTCTTCCTACTTAGCCATGAGACCATGTATGACCCAGACTAAAACATCCTCCCGAAGTGCTCTTTCTATCTGAGACACTTCCTGCCCAATCTGAATATGTATAATCATATAGTCTGAGGTCATGATCTCTGGTATAACTGATACCATAGTCTATTGTACCTTTCAAGTATCTCATCACATGCTTTGCATCTACCAAGTGAGCATGTCTGGGCTCAACCAGATACTAACTCAATTTGTTCACATCAAAGCATATATCTGGACGGGTATTTTTCAGATTAATAAATGAACCAATGATATCTCTATATAGTGTCACATCCACTAATTCTGATGAAGCATCAACCAACAACTTCAAGTGTGTATCCATGGGTGTGGCCATGTCTTTAGATTCCAACATGTCTAACCTTTTCAGTTTTTACACTGCATACTTCCCTTGGTTAAGGAATATTCCTTATAGGCTTTGCCATACTTCAAGAATTAGAAAATAATGCATCAAGCCAAGGTCATTCATTTCAAATTATGCAACAAGCTTCTTCTTACACTATAGTATTTTCTTCTCATTTCCTATCAGGGATAAATCATCCACATACAACAACAATATGACAGGTTCATGATCCATAACCTTGAACTAAAGGTTAGGATCAACCTTACTTTTGGTAAATCCCAAGCTTGTCAGAAAACTATCGATTCTTCCATACCAAGCTCTTGGAGCTTGATTCAATACATATAGAGAATTATTCAGTTTACAAACATGTGTCCTTATGTATTGGACTTAAAAACCTTGTGGTTGTTCTATGTACACTTATTCTTCTTCAATAACACCATTTAGGAAAGTTGTTTTTACATCCATCTGGTTTAACTTCCATATTGTCTTGGCTGCTAGTGCCATGATGGTTTTGATAGAAGTGTACCTTTCTAAAGGATCAAATGTCTCTTCATAATTGATTCCTTCATTTTGAGAGAATCCATGGGCCACAAATTTGGATTTGTATTTCTCGATACTTCCGTCAATTGTATGTTTTATCTTGTAGATCCATTTGGAAGATACGCACTTTTACCTTTTAGTTTGGTAACTACTTCCCACACATCATTCTTCATTATGGATTGGTATTATTCTCTCATGGATTCTACCCATTATTTGTTTTGAATAGATGCTTCAAAACAAGTAGGTTCTTTGTCTACAAGATCACACATCAAAGCCACATAACTAGGAAATGGTTTTGGCTTCTTTCTCTTCCTTGTGGAGACTTCTAGAGCACCATACCTTTCTTCTTCTTGAATAATCTCACGATCCAAAATTGTATTTATCTTGTGGGATATATTCATGTGGGGATGTTTTTTGGGCTCCAACATATCATGTTCTTCTAGAATCTCATCATCAAGAGAATGTGCAACTTCTTTCATTGATTCTACAGCTCTAGGAGCTACTGCTTTTTCATATGTTTCTTCAATTTGGCACTTTCTTGACTTCTTGAGAGTTGTATCTACATCAAAGGTTACATCCTTTACATATTCCTTCATGATCAATATTTAGGTGTGGTAGACCTATGAATACCTTACTCATATGTAGTAGGGCTTTGTAGTTTATGTGAGCAAGCCTTCTATGCCATAGTTCACACGGACTTGTAGTATCATGAATCAAGGCTACTTTTGAGTGACCTTTAAGTTTATATAGGCCACCTTCTTCTGTCCCAATGAAAGATAGATATTCTAGAGAACATATTCTTCAACTTGGTTTTTTAACCTACTGGGAGGTTCTTCTTCTTCTTCTTTAGCTAAGTGAGCATGATGTATTTTTTTATTCTTCCTCTTATATTCTTCTTTCTTTGTTGGACAATTTCTGGAAATGTGTCCTATCTTATCACAATGGTAGTATGGATAAGAGGATAAATATTTATGCTTGTAATGTCCCTTTTTATTCTTTTGAAACTTATTAAGAAGATATGACCCCTTATGAGTTTCCTTCTTGAAATGATGTTTTCCTTTTTCTTCTTCTGGAACGAGTAGCTAGAGCATGGTCATCATCTCTAAGTAGTGCTTCTCAGTTAGCTACTCTAGCTTCCTCTTGAACACATTCTTCCAATAGGACATCAAATTTTAGGATTTCCTTCCTTGCACAAATTGTTTAGATGAATGAGTCCCATGGTATAGTAAGACAATTGAGAGAAATCATTAATAGTTCAATTTCATCAATCTTGTCTTAAATTTCTTCTAGTTGTTCTTTGAATTGAGAGACCCTTGTGAAGTATTCATGGATAGATTCGTCATTGCTCATATTTGTAATTTTGCATTGGTCTCTCAAGTTCATCTTTCGGTTGATGTTTCTTCCTTCATACATTCTTGATAGGGAATGCAACATCTTCTTAGCTATATCCTTGGAGGACACTTGAGGAATCAAGTGATCATTGATAGAATCCGCTATGATCCTCAAGGCTCTAATCATGTCTTTCTTGTACTTTTCCTTTGCTTCATATTCTTTGGGCTCTGACACAACTTCCTTGATAAAATTTTCAAGATCATTCTCTTCTAGAATGAGTCTTATTTTGTATTTCCAAGCAAGGAATTTTTCAATGCCTTCCAACTTGTCATTAATCTTAGTGCTTGGAGACATCTTGTCCCAGAGATCAGAAAATGACAAAAAATTGAAATTTATCAAAAATGAAAACTGTACTCACCAAAAAATGTGCTTGACTGAGGTGAGTATGATTGTACAGTAATATTATGAAGAATCCAATTCTAACCCTTCAAACTAGACTTGCAAGATTCTGGACTGTAGTTTTTGGTTCTGTTTCTGGTTTTCTGGTTCAAATCCAAACCAGGGATTGAATTTTTGGAGGATATTCCCATTAAAAAACTTCAATATTGGTGCCAAAATATGTGCCTAGAAAGGGTGCACTTCCATATGTCACTTGCACTCAAAAATCCCACTTCAATAGAAAACCCTATTTTTCTTGTCCGGATAAGGAGAGAGAGATTTACCTCATGAAAGATGTTCTTTTCAGGCTAGATATGATACCATGTTAAGTTTTCTATGCTTCCATAACTTAAGTCCTAACTTGAAAATCATTTAATACATTTTCATAATAACAACATAAAGAGGATCATTAAAAGAAACACAATCACAAGGTACACAACAATTACCCTTGGAAACCCTAAAAGGAAAATACCCAACAAAAACTTNATGACCAAAGAACAAGGTCTCATAGAGAGAGAGAGAGAGAGAGAGAGAGAGAGAGAGAGAGAGAGAGAGAGAGAGAGAGCAAACCTCAAGAACAAGAGCCAAAACACCAAAGACACTAGTCCTCCTCCTTCTTTGTCCATCCTTGTTTCTCTCTCTTGTGCAGTACAAGTGTGTGTGTGCGTGTGTGTGTGTGTGTGTGTGTGTAAATGAGAGAGGGAACCTCCCTATTTATACTAATATTCCCAACTCACATTTTCCCTAACTGGCCAACCTATCTAACTGACAGGGCCGACTTACCTAGGAAATCTCACAATAATAAATATATTTTTCTTTTCTGGGTGCTATTGACCCGACTTACAATGGAGGGTTTACCTCATGAATTTTGCATGACCTTTTACATCAGTAACATCTCCTAAAGGAGGAATAATAATCATGTAAAGTACATGTAGAATATTCTTTGAAGTTACATTATCTCAACTTATAAGGGCCTCACTTGATATCCCCATTGTATTAGCTCCGTAATCAAAGCAAATGGGGTGCAACCCCTTCAGGCCCTCTTGCAATTTATTCCTATGGACGTAGCATCCCCACTAGGGGGTTTGTAAACCACAACATAAAAAAGATATTAAATAATAACAATAAATTAAAATATATAATATAATATTAAAAATTAAAAATAAATTAATAATTGATGAACTTTTTTTAAAGTTTACATGTTTGTTTATTGAAATTTGATACTTAATTGAATTAAAGATTTGTGGTTCATGTTTAATATGAAAGCATAATTGAATTTATATTTACGAGTTGCATTAATGATTTTTCCAGATAAAATAGATTATTGCACTGAGAGTAGCGAGGTGCTCATAGTATGGGGGAGATGATGTCACATAACCTAACGTAACGCGTAATGTGATGTACCAAAAATAAAAGTAATTAAAACAATTCATGTCGGCTCATAAAATAAAAAATGAAAACCAAATAAATAATAATTTTAAAAAATCCATATCTACTCATAATATAAAAATTTTAAACCAAATAAAAGGTCATTAAAAAAATCATTTTGATTAATAAAAGTAAACAAATGAAAACAATATATCAATCTTAAAACTAGATCCATCAAGCATGGGGAGGATCAAATTTCCTTTGTGTACGTGTAATTTTTTTTTTTTAAATAACACCTAAAGAAATTGGATTCATCTCGGTGCTTGATAGATTCGAGTTTAAAATTGATCTATACTAGTTATATAATATTTCAAGTTAAAAAAAAAAACTAAAAATATAGAATATATTGTAATTGTATTAAGATTAGTGAGGCTATAGTTTATTATAATATATGATATATTGTAATGGTATTAAGATGAGTGTTGTGTTTTATATTTTATCTAATAAAGTTATTTAAGAATATATATTATCGTAATATTAATTTTTACACAAAATCTATAAAAATCCTAAGTATTCATAGGGATCAAATTGATAAGTGGATTTTTTTTTAATTGTAGAAAAAATAAATACAATTTAAAATTGTGATCCCTCTTTATGCTTGATAGATATACACTTTATAAATTTGATTTATATGCTTACTAAATATGAATTTAGGATGAATCTATATTACTATAGATCAATCAACACTTTAATATATAAAGATATGAAAAACAAGTTGAAATTTAATTGTTGCATTGAGAGTAGCGAGGTGCTCTATAAACCAAGCTCTACATCCCAATATGGGGAAGATGTTGTCACGTAACGTAACATTATGTTACCAAAATAATAATAATAATAATAATAATAATAATCTATTTTTAACCTCATAGCCATGCGAGGCACCAATTTGGTGTATGAGACCCCCTTGTTTGTGGGACAAGTGACCCCCCTCTAGAAAATGATGTATCTACTAAATTCTACATAGGTCTACATACTTGACTCCCCTCCAAAAATAGAAAGTGATTGACAAAATATGACAATGATGTTGTCCTATGTTTCTCCAGTTTGGAATGGTTTACCCTTATGATGTTTTCTCAAATTTTCAAGTCTATGGTGTCTCTATTTGTACCTGTCATTCTAGGAAATTTTTTGGTCGATAGTAGTCTTTGTGTATGTTTCGATATAGAGATAATTAGAATAAATGTTTCAGTAGTTAGTCATAGTTATATTTTAACTATAAGCTTGTGTGTTTCTCCCTCCAGCCAAAACCAACTACACCTCAAGCGAGGGTGGATTAAAGATTCCACAACTTGGTTAAATTATTGGGGGATTGAAGAAACCACCACTTTACAAAATATCAATAACATTAAAAATATTATTACTTCTATGTTCAAAAAGAAAAGATGGCGCAAGGAGGATTTAGAGGTCAAAAGAAAATTACGATATTACAAAGAGATCATTAACCCTAATCTTGAGGATCAAAATTATATTTCTAGCTTACTGAGCTCAGAGAAAAAAAAAATATTGCTAAGATTAGAATGAACTCTCATGATCTTCATAGTGAAACTAGGCAGTGTACAACCCCTAAAGCGCCATGGGCCAAAAGGATTTTCCATATTTGCAAGTCTATGAGCATTGAAGATGAAAATCACTTTCTCTTAGAATACCTTTCCTACGCCCACATTAGATATCAGTTCCATAATTTTTACTCCAATACTAGCCTCTCTAACCTTCTAAATCCTCAAAACTATGGCAAGCTAGGGGCTCTCTTCAAGGTTTTTTAGCATAGGAATAATATCTTAAAGCAAATCAAATAATTTATGTCTTGTTTTTTTCCTTTAAGGTTTGATAGGCCAAATTTGGTCTGAGTGGATTTTAAAGATCGCCACCACCACCACCACCACCATCATCATTTAGAGATAAATACCTATCATGGTTTTATAAGTTTGTGGACTAAACGTTATGTGTAGTCATTAGAGATTGGAGTGAAGTTTTAAAATTTGTGCATGAATTTTGAATATTTAAGGGAAGTTTTATATTGTTGGAGAATAATTTTACAAGTGTAGTATGAAAATATTTTAGGATATATATCTATGAAAGTTTAGAGCTAAATGCTTATCACGGTTTTATAAGTTTATGGGCTAAAAATTATATGTTGAAATTAGATATTGGAATGAAGTTCAAAATTTGTGCATGAATTTTGAAGATTTAAAAGAAAGTTTTATATTGTTGAAGAATAATTTTATATAGTACATCATGAAATCTTTAAAGAATTTATATTTATCTTGAAGTTTACAAATCTTGATAATTTTTACAATTTTTTAATTTACTAACCATAATTAATCATTTACAATCAAATGAATATATTTTATAAATTATTAATCATAATTATTAATTTACAATAAAATGTGAATAAAATAAGTATATTTTAGAAAATTTGAGTGAACTATTTAAAAATTGAATTGACAAATTTATTTTTGAAAAAAAACAAAAACAAAAACAAAACTAACTACTGAACACAACTTAGCCCTTTAATTTTGCAAGATCATACTTGTGATATTTTGATAATTAATTATTTAGTATTTTTAAAGTAAAATATGAATAAATTAGTTTTATACTATAAAATTTGGTAAACTATTTGTTTTAAAAAAATTGTTTGAAAAAAATGTTGATATTTTGATAATTAATTATTTAGTATTTTTAAAGTAAAATATGAATAAATTAGTTTTATACTATAAAATTTGGTAAACTATTTGTTTTAAAAAAATTGTTTGAAAAAAATGAAAACTTAAACTAGGGATAAAATTTAATTTCTTAAATTTTCCAACTTTCTATAATATAATTTTGATTGTGGAAACCTTATATGAAATAAGATTTAAAAAATTGTTATTTTAAAATGGTGTTTTAATGAACACAACAAAACGTCATCACAAGATCATGCACTGATCATGCTTGTGGTAATTTTGATAATTATTTATTTAGTATTTATGATAGAATTGATATCACTCATAACATATTTGCAAACCCACGTTCTTATGAAACCCACTTTAGTGTGCCTAGTATTGCAAAGGATTTTTTTTAAGTTTTTATATAAGAAAAATATTTGAATTTTAAATTTACTTTCTCTCTACTATGGTTATGGTGATTTTGAGGATGAAAATGATAAGTACTGGATATAAGTCATTCTTTCTTGCACTAAGTGTAAGGGAGATACTGCAGGTTGTTTATAATTATTAAAAATATTATAAAAGAATATGTATTATCAATGAAGGTGTTTGTAATTATATTAATAAAAAATTAAAAAATGTAAAGTTTGTATGAGTGACATTTAGAATCAAATTCATAAATGAAAGATTTTGTGTTGTGATCTTTTGATATAATTTTTTGGGTCTTTCTATTCATTTTGTAGGGGTGTAGGGATAATGTATGAATTGTGTTTCCCATAAGCTAATTAAGACCTAAAATATAGCATCGAGTGAAATAGTATGATACCAATAAAGATTTACTCTTCAAATAGATTAGACTAATTTATTTCATTGTTCCCACTTAACCCTAACTTCTTGCTAAGATGAGACTAATTTATCTCATTGTTCCCACTGAACCCTAACTTCTTGCTAAGATGAGGGGTAAGATATGGAGAATTAAAAATGTAAAGTTTGTATAAGTGGCATTTAGAATCAAATTCATAAATGAGATATTTTGTGTTACGATATTTTGATATAATTTTTTGTGTCTTTCTATTCATTTTGTAGGGGAAATGTACGAATTTTGTTTCCCATAAGATAAAAAAGACCCATCGAGTGAAAAAGTATGATCCCAATAAAGATTTTCTCTTTAAATAGATTAGACTAATTTATCTCATTGTTCCCACTTAACCCTAACTTCTTGCTAAGAAGAGGGTTCTTACCCCTTGAGGCTTTGGAATATAAAATGAAATTTCAACTTTTTTATATGAGTGTTTTGTGAGGGAGTGTAGACATCACATCACATCTCTTCTTAGATATAGATTACCGCCACTCTAGCCACTAGGTATTAATATGTAGATTGCATTGTTTTTCACCATTAATTCATTATTAGAATTTGATTTTTTCAATATAATACCTTGGTTTCAAAGTTATAACCCATGTTCTCTCTACAAGATTTTGTATGTTTTCATTTCACTTCTAGTGGAGTCTAGATCATTATAGTTGATGTTTTTGTGCCATGTGACTTCTCTATGCCTCTTTGCAATTTTCAAATCGCAACAATTGTTTATGGAATCACATGTTGAATCAATGCCTGTAGTGATATCATTAGTATAGTAGATGTTGATTTATTCCAATGCATCTAATATTATTTATAGTTGTTGATGGATTTATCGTATTAATGTTGGTTGTTGTTGATGCATTAACGCATTCATTTCTTCATTCCATTTCTTCCATAATGCTGTGGAATTGCAGAAGTTGACTAATAATGTTTGAATTATAAAATGAAAACTCTTCACATGTGATGCATGTCTTACTACTACCTTATTGTACCCATTAAACAACTCTTATTGTTTTCTGTGCATCCATTCAATGTATTTTGTGAGACTAACAAAGAAATTACGTACAAGAATAAAACAAAAGCTTCTAATAGGCCCATATTAACACCCCATTTAAAACTTATAGTGAATAAAAGTATAATCTTTGTTCTTGTTCTTTTTTGTTGTGAAGTTTATTTATGTGAATGTTAGCATAATTAAATGCAATTTTCATTTATTTGTTATAATAATAACTAACAAAAGAAACTAAACTAATTGGAGAAGGAAAAAAGTAACAATAATGGACAAGCATTAATACATAGTTCACATAGAAGCTTTTATTTTAACTAGAAAAAATCTCTTTCAAGAATTAAAAACTACGGTGTTTGGTTAGTTCACACATAAGTTTTTCTTTTAACTAGAGAACATCTCTTTCAAGCATAAAAAACTACAGGGTTTATTCATAAAATTTAATAGGTTTTATAATATAAATAAGTAGCCATTCATTTGCCACTCATGGCTTCTAGTTTTGAGTTTCCACAATCACATGTCGTGAATCATTTGTTGATGCTTTCCTTTGTCTTATAGCTTTGAGGTCCCTATACGAAAAAGTTGTGATTGCATTTTTTTTTTCCATTTTCTCCTATTGGAATGATAACCTCTTTTATTCCCTTTTTGTACTTCTCCCTTCGTCAAGAAGGTCATTGACCGACTTCTTATATGTTGGACTTTTACTACTAGGTCCGCAAGGTGCTAATGTATCATTTTCCCTTTTATTTATCAATCCTCTATAGGTTAAACCCTTTATTTTGGAGGTTTTTTGTCCCACAAAAACTCAATTGAGTTGAGGAACAATTGCATTACGTGCTCCACCTCTCTATTGGGAAGAAAAATGTTATTTTAAGACTATGTTTCTATAGCTTGATCATGCAACCTCATATTGTTAATCAAAATTTGCTTACTTGCAATGAT
The DNA here is from genome assembly GCA_001517045.1 of Pseudotsuga menziesii. Classification (NCBI taxonomy): domain Eukaryota; kingdom Viridiplantae; phylum Streptophyta; class Pinopsida; order Pinales; family Pinaceae; genus Pseudotsuga; species Pseudotsuga menziesii. The sequence continues at coordinate 145,946 of LPNX010484804.1, read as the reverse complement.
TAATATCTTAACTTAATTGGTTGAAAGTGGGAATATGGTATTTTTACCTTTATAAGAATTAACTAGAAACAATGATTGATATCAATTCAGATCAATCATTTCTTCTTTTTATTCTCTCACAATAGCATATAATATTATAAACATGAGGGATTTGCCACTATCTTTCTCATCACTCCTCATATAAGAGATCATTGATTTTCACCCTCATGATGGGAAATATCTTGATTGCATGAAACATTTGATAGAAACATTTACAAAAGTTTCTAAATCATTGATGTTGGTCACTATGAAAGAATGAACACCATAATGGATTTCCTTATTTATTCAATGTTTATTTATGTCATCTTTTGAGGTATATGACATCATTATCTCTCAAATAAAGGAGTCCAAAGACTACCTCATGAACTTGTAATGGGACTACATCACATTCTACTTCATCAATGAATGGAACTAAGACATCAAATTTAAACATACATTATATTGCAATGTGTAGTTTGGTCTTTTTGTTGAGCATTATCAAAGGAAAGGGTGTCGAATGAATATGGGCCTTCAATTTTAATTTATCCACAATACCTCTCCGTTCATATTATTTTGTCTTTGTAAGTCAAATAGTACATGACCTTTATTTTCTTCATTTGGATCTTAATGTATACCAACCATTCTTTATCAATTATAAGTTTATTCAACTCATATTCGTTCACCAATGGTTTCAACATCATCCTAGAAAGGATATTCTCATCCAAACTAGAGCTACACTCTAACTATTTCCCCTCAATATTGTTTATATATTGCCAAGGCACTTTTTTCTTATTATTAGGATTCAATTATGGGTAAAATTTCCAACAGTTTTTAAGTGTGTCCATTTATACCTCAATGACAAAAATAATTCTTACTATGTTTTTGGACTACATAGCATTCACAATATTGTTCCTTTAATATTTCATTTTTGGGTACCTCCCATTGGGTTTTCCATTCCTCCTTATTTTTTTAGTTTTGTATGCTTTTCCTTAATAAATAAGATCGTCTTATATTCTTCAAAGAGGTGATAGCCCTCTTTTGATTTATCCATGTAGTCCTCCTTAGTATTTCATTAACGCATATTTATCCTCAAGCTTGAGGTCTAATATCATGGATTGTTTTTAATATTGGACACTTCACCCCTTACCCTAGTGAAAGTATTGATATTTTATCACTAGATCTCCTTAATACTTAATGGGGAAAATTTATTTTATTGGCAACATCTTGATCTCCTCCTATGAAATTGCCAAAGGATTATTTATGTGTTTTAAGTCTTGAATATAGATTTGCCACCACAATAATGCATCATCAATTACCTTCATTCTTGCAAAAGATATGCGTTCCTTATATTTGTACCCATAAATATAAATGTATGCCTCTAGCTAATGAAACCAATCATCAATCCTTTTGACATAAAATTGTTCATCATAATCAAGGATATCAATATTCACTTTGAGCTTAAATGGATTAAAAAATATGCATAAGCATAACTAACATTAACAAATATTTTAATTTTTGTTATGGATATGATATTCTTCTTCATGCTTATACTCCATAGAATATTCTTCCTTGTTTTCCAATGTCTTAATAAAATGGGCCATCATATCTAAGTGTGGTAAAGGTATTCTCCAAATGATCCAACTTAACTTTTGGGGCCTCTTTGAATTATCCTTCATGAAGGAATCCTAGCACATTTTGTTGCATGCTCTTTTCCAACCCTCTTTGTAGTCACTCTCTAATCTTGTGTACCTAATCTAGGTATTTACCTTCCAAGATTTTAAGCTTAAGTAATTTCAAACTTTGTCTCTAATACAAACTAATCTAGAAGTATAAAGAGCGATTGGTTGATAATGTTTGAAATGTAGAATGGAAATCATTCACATTATTTACCTTCCAATCCTTTAGTCTCAAGTAGTTTCAAACTTGTCTATAGTGAGTGATTGATAGCATATGAGTTTTAAAGTGAAATTCCTTCACATTAATTACAAGACTTGTTATTGATTTTCTCTACTCATTCAACTTTGATCATTCCTTTACTTACTCTTTTTTTTTTAACAGGAACTAGAAAGAGAAATTTTATATAAATATGGATAATGAGTTACATATAGATCGACCTCAACATATGCTTGAGAAATTTTGAGAAAACAAAATTTAAGATTTCCCAGCCCCACATAGTTTCTCTCAAGAGTTCAAAATAGTAGAAAACAACATAACCTAAACTATTTCCTTTAGCAGGGTAAACCCTAAAAAACTTCCCACGGGGTTTTATACAAAAAACAATTAATAAAAGAGTAAAGAAAAGAATTGAACTTCATTCCTAGGTCTAATCTTCCATGGCACCTGGATGAATAGTGGAGGCTTCTTCCATTGGTGATATTATGTGTTGCATCATTGGATCATTATTTTCCCAACTCTAGTAGTCCATGACTTGTTGAAGTGCACTAAGCATGTCCTACAGTTGTTTGAACTACTTATCATTCCTTTCACTATTTCTTGAAAATATTGTTGATGCTAGGATTTCAAAGCATTAATGGCCCTCATGCATTCTTTGTGCCTTGTGAGCTGGAGTGATTCCACATTTATGACCTTGTGCATTATTTCTTCAATCTCTATGGATTGAACTCTTACATTTCCCTCGATGTCATCCAGGAGAGAGGATATTTTGGTGATATCCATCGAAGCTTTCTTGTTCTCTTCAGAAACCACCATAGCTATCACATACACACACCCCAACATTTTCTTGTAATCTGCAAAGAAACCTTTCAACTTCAATATTTCGCTCAGGATTTCATCCTGAGTGATGGAATGCATTGCATAAGACCTGCTTTATTTGGTGGTATATTCCTACTTTCCTTCTTGGCATCTGAAGGATGCCATTCCAAAATGGGGAGCCTGAACTGAAAGACATAAATTGTCTCACTTCTCAAGCGTTTTGGGGATAAAGGGATACAAGGATATAAAAACTTCATGAATAACATTTACCAAATCCCATATCACAAGAATGATGGGAGAATCTCTTACCATCTTGATTTTAATTCCCACAAACTTTGGTGGTATCCTACATCCACTTGTCCAACCTTGATCCACCCTAACAAGATTAAACTCATGCAGAGACTCCTACGCATAAAATCGAATGTGTGAGTGGTTGAATCAGGATTCCTCCATAAATGGAGTCACATG
>LPNX010484804.1:4232-132718 GCA_001517045.1 Pseudotsuga menziesii | reverse complement strand
TATTTTTAAATTTTGTATAATAAAGTTGTATTAAATTAATTTAATGTTCACTAAGTTGTTGATTTCTATTGTTATTTTTATATTCCTTTTTATTTTTGGATTTAAAAATATTAAAAATATTTTTGTAACAATTTTATATCAGAATAAATCCCTACTTTTTCATTGAAACTTTGAAACTTTAACGTATTGATTCACCAATTTTGTTAAGATAGAAATTTACATTTCAAGACAATTACACTGCTCTATATTCCTCTTCTCTATGAAAGACACATGTAGTAATACAATTTTAGATTGTAAAAATGATATTGATAATTATCTAAATAAAAGAATGATTTTTGTTTTTTATTGAGTAGAGTTAATTTTCCACTATAACATATGTTAGTATGTTAATTGTGTTATTAGTTTCTGCCCAAGGTACTATAGTTTTCGATTTGAGTTGACTTACCATTAGTTAGCTTTTGACTTTTAAATTTGTTTGCTATAGCCTAATGTTACACAAGTAAACAAAAGAATAATTTATTTTCATTTTATGTAAACAAATTTATCGAACACCTCATTGGTCCAAAACTTGAAGTGTTATTGATCAGCGTTATTTTCAGGAATCAGATCACAGAGCAAATTTGAAGGGCCCATCTTAATTTCAGATAGAAGGTTATATATTTATGCAACCTTTCTACTATGAAGGGTTTTTAAAATATTCACATTTCAAATGAGAGGAACAAATTGATTGCACATCTGTTAAAATAATATTGCATTTCAATTAAATTTATAATACTAAAAAAATTTAAAAATGAAACTGGTAGCCTTTATTACTAACTTGCACCTGCAAGTGGGAACAATTTTGCAAGTGTATATGCCTCCTATAAGTGCTGCTACACCTATACTTAAGACTCAAGAGCCTCCTTTAAAGCTGAGCACATTAAAGTAGTTTGATGTTGGTGAACAATAAAAATATCCCCACATTTTACAGAGATGGCCTTTCTGAAGCACTTCAACAATTTCAACAAGTATAAGAAAGGTGCCTCAAATGACTGCCTTAGAGTTGCATCAATGCTTGCATGATGCATCATTTTGATTAAGGAAACATTCCTAAAAGGTAAGATAAACTCTCCACCTGTAATTCATGGATTTTATCCAAGGGAACATCAGGCACATAAAATATTCTCCTTTTAAATGACTTCTTCACTTATAGTATGAATATGACATGATATCATATAATCTACTCTCATCCTCGTATTTACCAATGACTTGAAAAAGTGAAATCCATCTTGTGAAATTTGGTAGATAGTATGATAACTCATAACAATTAGCAAAAGGATTCTTTACCATTCTTAGTTAAGATGCTTAGCATTCTCTCACTTGGACTGTAATTGCACAAGTTCATGAAAATTTCAAGATTCATTGAAATAATGTGAAAATTTCAAGATTCACAAAAATAATGTGTAAAATATATAAATTGACAAAATATATAATTCAAGAAGATATTATAACATTTTGTCTTGTTACACTTGCCACATATTCCATATTCCAGACTTCATATACCAAATTATGATTTATCTTTCACAAAAATAATGTGTAAAATATATAAATTGACAAAATATATAATTCAAGAAGATATTATAACATTTTGTCTTGTTACACTTGCCACATATTCCATATTCCAGACTTCATATACCAAATTATGATTTATCTTTCATAACATATTTGGTAATATTTAACGTAAAGCTTCACAAGCATTTGGTGTGAAAACTTTTCTTTCTTATAAAAACCAGGGCACACTCTATTTAGCAGTGGCTATGCAATTATATGCTCATGACAACCATGGAAGGTTATAACACTTATGTTTATGTTTGTTAATTTTGGACCATTGTTTTTATAGACGTATATTATCTACTTTTGTTTCTATTAGACTATTCTTTTACCAACGTAATACTATTCTTACCATAAAAATTTATGATTTCAAACTAACCTATGAATGCTTCACATACTCACAAGTTTTTGAAGTTATGACTAGTGAAGCTTTCATCTTTCATTTGTATGTAGACCTAGATGACTACATGCTAGTTCCAAACACAAACCTTGGATTAGAAAGTTGATTTCCTCTCCTCTCATTATCAAACATAACAAAATGGGGTAATTAATTGCTCATCTACCAATACTAAAATCATGTGTGATCTTCTTGTTTTCTACAAGAAGATTTGGTAAAAGGCTGCAGATACAATTGGGTAGAGATTTCTATGCACCCGCTCTTACATCAGTAACAACCTCTCTCTTAATAGCCACATTGCCTCAAAGAAATATTACACTCAGATATCCTCCTACACAAAATAAATGGGTCTCTGCACTTGAATTTACTTAATAAAGCTTATATCTAAATTGTAAAAAAACTCCTTAGAACTGCATTTTTCTAGACAATACCGGGGATCCCATCATCCATTTTTTTCATTTCTTATCTGAAGTCTAAAAAATGGTAAGAAGAAGCATTAACACAAATCAAACATGTCTATTGAACACACATTACAAATTTACATTGGTGTTAAGGTGTGCATTACTCCGTCAATGCCCTAATACAATTTCTCCAATATAAATTAAGAGTTGGGCATTGGTAATTTGTTACATAGTACCCGAAGTCTAGAGTCCAATCCTTTTGCCAATGCTTTCATGGAAGATTTAGAGAATTGATCACTTTCTGAGGAGTCCATCCATGCCAATGGGATTGCTTAAAAATTCCAAATAAAGAAGCTACAGGATCCCATTGCTTAAAAATTCCAAATAAAGAAGCTACAGGGTAGTAAGGTGCAACGTAACAAGTTTCAGCAACACTAAATCCTCCAATTTCCAATTCCAATATTCAGCTTTGAAGTTTGAACAATGAATTATGAGAGTGAAGGTCAGTTGTCCAAACTCGCTCCAATACCGTTTTCTATGGTTTGGTTTATTGCCACCGTGTCCTTGTGGGTTACTAACTTACCACTGTAACTAGCCGAGGCATGCTTTAACTGAAGGAGCTCAGGCAACTCGGGGTTGTTCCATTATTGATGTGCAAGAAATGTGTATATAGTACCGTCATTAGACAAGAGCCAGAAAGAGAATCTGGTCGGACCTTAGCAATAAAATGGCTTCCTCCTTGGATGATGCTGATGATATGAGACAGTGAGATGTTTGGTCATTGTTTCTTCCAAATTCAGATACCTTTAGGCTCTGGTTCTGACCTCATACCAGCTTGGCGGCAATAATTCAAATTTCAATACATTGTTTCTTGCAGATTCAGATACCTTTAGGCTCTGGTTCTGACCTCATACCAGCTTGGCGGCAATAATTCAAATTTCAATACATTGTTTCTTGCAGATTCAGATACCTTTAGGATCTGGTTCTGACCTCATACCAACTTGGCGGCAATAATTCAAATTTCAATACAACTTGCAAGTTGTTGTTTAATATGATGTTAAACAATTTAATGTGATTGTTGAACCTCCTGATTCCTGATTTTATAATTGATGTTTGTTGAGGGCTCATTAAAGAATACTTAAACTATCCTCGGTCAAACTTGAACCAGGTTGCAGAGTCATCCAGATTCACCACACAATAGGAAACAAAAGTGACAATGTGGGCCACAATTTTTCTCACAAAGAAGAAACCGTATATTACGTGGAAATTTTTCCATGCTGTAACTTTTTGTACGTTTAATCATGGGAAGCCAATAACCATTGTAAAGTGATTGATAAAACTTAAAACTAATACCCTTTGGAGAAAAATAAACAATGTTCAGCCCAAGATCATGAGAAAATTATGATCTATTTAACTACTTTTTGAAAAAATGCAGTGTTCAGCACTAGATTATGATCATGAATAGATTATTGAATTACCTTATTTGTTAAGATCTCCCTGGCCATCTTCCTAAACAGATTTGCAGGGCCGCAGGACCATCTGTGTTGCTGATATCTGTAGGATTTGAATGTACTAGGCAGCTCATTCTCGACCCATTGAGTTTCATCCATTCAAGGAGATTTAAGTCCTCGTATACACTTCGACTAGCACCTACTGTTTGCATGAAAAAAACAAGAAGATTTGATACGAAAAATAAATAAAAATCCACTCACCCCAAGGTCCCCTACGAAAACAAACTTCCAGCCTCTCAAACTTGCACGAACCGCCAAATCCATATCCTCCATTGTTGTACGGTCTTTCCATCCACCGGTCTCATTCAATGCATTTATACGCCATACTCCAGTCGTTCTTGCTCCCAATTAATATCATATAAATATATACACTTGTACATCAGGGCATTCAATTGCTAGGACAGTGGAATTCTTCTCATCTAATGTAGCTAGTTTAGTGCAATATAACTAAATTGGAATGCAAGGGGTCTGGTAGTACCGTTGAAGCTGAAGAATGCATGGGTAGCCGATCCCACTTCTTGTTCAACCCGTGAAATGGTAGTCCAATGATATTTCTTGCATTCTAGTCATTAAACATTCATCGGCGTTCACTGTGTTAGGGCCTAGAAATTCGCAGGCGACAACAGTAAGGGATTCTCCCCAATCAACGTTCCCAACTAGCCCGTTGACTGTTTGGTATAGGGAATCCATCCAGTTTGCGGTCCAGCTACCGTAGGTCAGGTAACAAACAAAGGGTTTACCAGTTGCGGCCCGGTCCACCGAGTTTTTGTATTTTGACTTAAAAAATGCAATGCAAGTGCCTAACTAAATGCAAGGTGATCAGAATGCGAGGAGCCGTCACAATGTGATGCGCAGGTTCTTACCTCTCGTCTTAAGGTGCGCCAACATTTAAATCACATACAGCAAGTAAATAAACTGACTACCTAAATCTATCCCTAGGGAGCAAGGTTATCATTCGTTAGTGAGTAATACATTCCGTACATGCATTATGAACAGTTACAGACAGCTGATACTTCATTCAAAACACATGAACAATTACAGATATATAAACAACCAGATAGCCGATTATTTTACGAACAACATTTATTACTCACAGTGGAAGAAATCCCAAAGATACTGAAGAACATTTAACAAGAACATAGGTTCAAGGAATTAAATACTCTCACAGTAAATGAAACATAGCTGAAAACGAAATAGTTCCTCTTCAACATTATTCATTGAGTCGCATTGATACATTCCACATTTCACTCTCTCCAACAGGCAAAATTGTAGTTTCCTTTGCAAAACGAAGTAGTTCCTCTTACAAGTAAACATTTACAAAATTTTCCAGGGAAAAAGCCCTTTCTCTATCCTACTTTCAAATATTTAAACTATAATTACAGAGCGTTTCGTTTTCCCCAGATGCATGATCTTTCATTTCCTCAAACGCTTCACATTCCTTGTCTGTATGTAATCATGGACCACTTGGTAACTGCTGACTTCTTGGGCTCGCATCGTTATAGCTCCGGGTTTTGTCTTCTACTCCCCTGGTTCTCCTGGTGCTTCCTTGGGTTTAGTTATATTCCTGTCGAACGGTCCGTCTTTCTCAGCACCACGGTAGAGTGCTCGCTCTCCTCAAAAACCGCCTGCCATCAATCGACCAGCATCATTCAAAAACCAGCAAATATTATCAATACAAGGAAAAGGTGAGGCGCATCCTCTACAGGTCTGACAAACCTAGCCTACGGCGGTCAACAGGAAACTGACTGGCGAGAAAACTTAAAGTCGACAGTCGGAAGGAAGTAACATCGGAGACTAAGGGGCTTTCCCAGCCACAACGGTGGAAGAAACCCAAGTCACGGACAAACGACACGTAGGCAAGAGATGCTTTAATCGGAGATCGGACGGATTTGAACTTCAAAAGCCGAAAGACTTGGAGAGCCGCAACGGCGGAAAAGGAAGCTAGAAGACACGTGACGCAGTTGGGAAGAATTAGTCGGAAGTCGGGCGACTTTGACATCAGGAAGGAAAAGGATCCCCCGACCGCAACGGCGGAAGAGTACAAGCTTTATGCACACAGCTAAAACAGGTTAAAACGCATCGGCCATCGGCGCTTTCACACTTCGGAAGCTAAATTGCCTTAGGAGCCTCAACGGCGGACAGAAAACGGTTCGAAATTCCGATCAAAACAATGAAAAAACTAAGTGTTTCAGTCAACTTCAAACATCCAACAATGGCGACCTCAGTAGAGACAACTGGTTTGATCAATAAACAAAACAATCTTAATAGCTGGGGCTTACCATGAACTTCAACGCAATAAAAAAAAAAAAAACAGATCTTGGCCAAGAGTTAATTTTTGTAGTCATTTAAAGATTGAAACACATGCCAACAACTCCAAGGATACAAAGATTAAAGGAAAATCATGAGGAGGGGTCCCGAATTTAAGAAATTTGGGGAGAAAAGTTGCAGCTGCAACAATTGGCGATTACCTGGCGAACCTAGATCTCTGGGTGATTAACCTTTGAGTGACAAACTGCTTAACAACAACAACATCATATTGAATTCTTCCAGCAATATGGATTTCTAAGATAACAGAAGTGCGTACCCTTAACCATTGATGACAGTCCAATTAGGGGGAGTGGAAACCAGGATTTTCAAGTCTAGATGACTCTGTTGAGGCTAGACAATGAGTTTCATTAACCTTTGTCTTCAAGTGGCTAACAGCGTGGACACCACAGGATTGTAGCAGATGGTAAGCAGCAATATTCATTTGTTCCTTGTTCCCATGCCATTTTGGCACTTTTGTGTTTTTGGACTTTTGTCCCTTTCATATGAGTCCTCCTGTACGCCTTTCTTACTGAATTTTAATTCAGGATCCTCTATCCCATAGTGTCCTTTTGTGTGAGTGGTGTACTTCAAGTTTCATCTCACGGACGGAGAGGATCTTTTAGCAATTCAGTACTTATGATTCAGCTCCTGCTTTGATTTATGATGCTTTCATAGGAGTTTTTGAATCTTTATTTTCCTTTTGGCCTTCGCTTCTTGGCATGGGATCATTTATATTTAATACACTGTTCACTTTGCTCCTTTCCATGGGTCCTTTGCTGTTGCTCCTTAGAACATTTTAAATGTGACGTGGATGGAGCCTCGACATAGTACCCCAGACGCCTCGAATCCAGTTTATTTCACAGGGGTTAAGCAGGACTTCAATGCGCACAGAACTATCCGAGAAGACTGCTAAACTGGAAGAAGTTCAAACAATAACACACAGTCTGATACTCAAAAGTTTATCACTCCCAAACATTTAGAGGTCCTCCCTGCAACCACAGGTTCATCCCCTTTATTGAAAACAAGAAAACTCGACTAAAGCGATCTAAAGAACATGACTCAAAAGACAACTAGACGAATTATTTATATACAAGACAGAAGCAAACAAGCATATTTAGGAAAAATAAGGCTTGAGAACCAAACCATTTACTGGTAGGTTCTCCTCCCACCCCTGCAGATCTTGTAACTTGTAGGTAGAAGGACCAAGCTTGGCTGCAATCTGAAAAGGGCCTACCCACAGCTGCTGGAACTTGGTAAGCTTTCCTTTCTCATCATGGGGGTGGTCCCATTTGAGAACTAAGTCTCCCACTTCAAAGTCTTTTGTCCCAGCTTTATGCTTGTCAAACCATCTCTTAACTGACTCTTGTTGTTGCTTAAAGCGGTCTTTGGCTTTAGTTCTGACCTCCTCTGCTTTCAAGAGATTATATATTCTTATTTGTAAAACTTCATCATCCGACCCCCTAGACTCTTGAGCTAGTATGGAAGATGGTAGCATGATATTTGGAGGAAGGATGGCTTCTTTACCATATACAAGGGTATATGGAGACACTCCTATCGCAGATTTGGGGGTAAGTCTGTCAGCCCACAGGGCGTTTGGTAAGGCTGAGTGCCAACTCCTTTGGTTTTCTATGACAGTCTTCTTTAGGATTCTGATCAGATTTTTATTAGAGGATTCAGCCAGGCCATTTCCTTGTGGATAGTAATTAGCAGAATAATGCAATTTTATCCCTTTATCATGAGCAAAAGCAGTCAATTTAATTGATGAAAAATACTTGGCATTATAAAAAACTAACGAAACTGGAACTCCAAACCTGGGCATGATGTGGTCTTGTACGAAACTGATGACTTCGTCCTCATTTATCTTGCGCAGCGGAATAGCTTCGACCCAGCGAGTGAAATAATCAGTCGCAGTAAGAATGTACTTGTGCTGCAGGGAGGAATTCGGTTTTATTTCTCCAATAATATCCAGCCCCCATTGCTCGAAGGGTTCCGTGATCATCACAGGCTTTAGCGGTGCTGCTGCTTTAGGCTGTCTCCCACCACACCTTTGACAAATATCACATTTCCTGACATGCGCATGTGCATCCTTGAAGAGTGTAGGCCAATAGTAATCGGCTCTGAGGATTTTATGGGCCGTAGTGTCTCCTGAATAATGTCCCCCAGTAGGACCGTCATGTAATTCTGACATTACTTTCTTCGCATCTTCTTTTTCTAGACACCTGAGGAGAACCCCGTCATAATTTTTTCTGAACAATACCCCTTCCATAATTTGATAAGATGCTGATTTAAGATGTAGTGCTCTTCTTTGCTTGGAATTCCAATGTTCAGGTAACATCCCTTCCTGCAATTAATGCACCAGGTCTCTGTACCAAGATTCGGGAGCTGTAAACAAAGGACATACATCCATGACATGCAATTCAGCATTGTCTTCCCAGGCTTGTTCTTCATTGTTCCCACTTTTAGTCATCAATTTGCATAACCCTTGACCTTTAACTATAGAGGCTGGCTTGAATTCAAGGTCGTACTCTTGAAGAGATGTTACCCAGTTGCCCCTTCTTTCTCCTAACTCTTTCTGTATGACAAGGGATCTTACAGCTGGGTAGGGGACTATTACCTTGGTTCGATTCTTTAATATATATAAGGCATGAATTGCTTCACTGCCTTAAACACTGCATAAGCTTGCTTATCAATGGCTGGGTAATTTAAATCAGCCCCCTGCAGACCAGTACTCATAAAGGCGATTGGGAATTCATCCCCCCCATCTTCCTTTTGCGTGAGCACAGCTGCCAGCGAATCATCGGATGCAAATGTATACATAATAAAGTCTTTATCAAAGTCGGGGCTTTTCAAGGAGGGAGTGTGTGCAACAGCAGTTTTAATTTTGCTGAAAGCATCCTTCTCAATATCAGTCCACTTAAATTGTGCATTTTGTTTGACCATCTGCTATAGCGGTTTGACAGTTTGAGCGAAATCAGGCACAAACCTTCGTACAAAATTTATGGTTCCCATAAACGATTGCATTCCTTTTTTATTATGGGGCATGGGGATTTGTTCAATGGCCTTAATTATTTCTGGGTCTATAGATATACCCTTCTTTGAAACTATGTGCCCTAGTAACTTGCCCTCAGTGACGGCGAACACGCATTTCTTGGGATTAAGCGAGATGTCGTACTTCCGACAGCGTTCAAAAATCTGTTTTAAGTGAAAAGCGTGCTCTCCTCTTTTCTTTGAGAATCTTGTAATGTCATCCAGGTACACTACAACACTTCATCCAATCAATCCGCGGAAAGCTATGTCCATAGCCCTCTGAAATGTCGCTCCAGCATTAATCAACCCAAAAGGCATCCTTCTATAGGCAAAGGTTCCCCATTTAGTTCTGAACGTTGTCTTTAATCTGTCTTCTTCGGCTACTAATACTTGATTGTAGCCAGAGAAACCATCTAATAATGAAAACAGTTCAGAACTTGAAACCATCTGTAGCAGCTGCTCCATGGGTGGCACAGGATAGTTATCTTTATCTGATGCACGATTTAAATTCCTAAAATGCACACAGAGTCTGATTTCTCCAGACTTTTTCCTTACTAGCACTAGGTTTGATACCCACTCAGAGTGTCTGACTTTGAAGATGATTCGTGCGTCCAGCAACTTCTTCACTTCACTTTGAATCACCGGTTCCAATTTCGGATGCATTTTCCTCAAAGGCTGCTGATATGGATTGATGCCTGCTTCAATGGGGACGACATGCTTGATGATACCGGTGTCATACGTTTTCAAATCTTCGTACGTCCATGCGAAAACATCTTTATATTGTTTAAATAGACTGATGAATTTGGCTCTTTCTGTTGGCGAACAACATTTGCCAAGATTCACGAACTTGGGATTTGTTTCAGTCCCTAAATTAATCAACTCAAACTACAAAGATGAGCTGTGGGTCTTCACGTTGGGTGGTCTTCTGAATTTTTCATTTAAATCGAACATTTTTTCCAACGTTCTGACCCCTTTAGGAATGAAGTTATCAGATTTCATCTCAGCCTGATGCTCTTCATCGTCTATGATCGCTCCTTTAAACACCTCATCATTCGTTAAACATTCTATGATCTGCTGGTCATCGTTAAACACTCGTAGGTTCGTGATCATATCAGGTACAGAAGGTCTGAAAAGCAGTTCAACAGAACATCGATTATTAGTGGGTACGAGTCTAGCGGCTGATGTGGCCAACAAATCAGCAGCTACGTTTTTTATCCTTGGAATTGAAATAATGTTAAATGCATTAAAAGATTTCAGCAAATCCCATACCTCATTCTGGTAAGCTTTTAAGTGAGGAGAGATGCAATGTATCTGATTCCGAATCTGTTTTACAATAATTTTAGAATCCCCAAAGAATTTTAGATTACTTACCTTCAATTCAATTGCCTTCTTTAGTCCCTGCACCAGTGCTTTGTACTCAGCTATATTATTAGTACACTCAAACTCTAATCTACATGAAAGAAAATGTTTATTCTTCTGTGGGTCAATCAGGACACAGCCAGCCCCAGACCCTTCTAACGTCTTAGAGCCATCGAAAAATAATGTCCAAAAATCATTAACTATTGAAAACGGATCTACTCCTACTGCTAAATCTATTATTTTACAGTCAATCTCATCAGCCTGGGAGAATCGAAGGAGATCAGGCTGGGTTTCAGATGTGTTGTTGGCTTCTTCTACTTGGTAATTGCCTGGTTCCAACTCAATAAAATAGTTTCCCAAGACAGAATCCACAGGTTCATTCTTCTCTTCAAGTTGGGTAACATTGTACTTCATGTGAGGCTCTCTTAAAATCTTGATCTGATTTGGACTTCCTTTGTATGGCTACCATAGATGCGACCAATCAAACGCGAAATATCCATTAAGTTTGGCCGACCAATCTCTGCTCAGGATAAGGCCGTATGCATCTGGTATATCAGCCACCACGATATTAATGACCTGACATACTTTATCATTTGAAGCCAGATGGACTAGGACATCTTCCATCTCGCCAATCACCTTCACATCTGTCCTGTCCAACTGGACTACTCTCCATGGGGATGGCTTAGGCTGCCCATTGATTCTTTTACAAATATATATTGGCATGGCATTAACAGTTGCCCCTGAATCTACCAAGCAATTATGTACATTGTAGTTAAAGATTTCAAAAGTAAGGAGGAAAGGTGGATGCTTGTGCTTTGACTTACCTCCACTGCTGTTCTCTCCAATCTCTTCTTCTTCTTCTGGTTGATTGTTCGTGGGCTTCTTTTCATCTGATGTTTCAAGGGCTCTCAACAGCCTTTCTTTTTGTTGCGGCACTTTGCACATCTCGAACAGTGGAACATTCGCCTTTATCTTCTTTAAATCCTCCACAATGTCATAATCCATCTGTTGTTCCGTGGGATGAGGCCTATCAGCACTCTCCTTACCTTCCTTCGGCCTGGCCTTTGTATCATTTTGTCTAGGATTTTGGCTGGTAATAGTGAATTCTGGAATTGTATCAGCCAAAGATTTGTCTTGAAATCTCTTCTTAACATTTCTCTGCAGCCTCTTAATCTTTGGAAGTATAAGACTGTCTTCATTAACTGTCCCTTGGCTCCTTGTGGCTACATTGGTCTCCATAACGTCTTCACACCCCTGAGTCTTTTCTTCTTCAACATCAAATAGTGAGACGGAATTCCATAAAGCCATGGCTTCCTCTTCCTGTTCTTTAGTAGACGTGGAAGCAGAATTTTCCTTTCCTTCCTCATTTCCCTCTTCTGTCAATCTAGAGTCTAACAGCTGATTCATGACCAACGTCATTGAGTTTATCCACTGCGGACAATTCTTCTCAGAATGTGGTTGTTGGTGGAATTTGCAAAAATTTTCCAAGCCTACCTCTGTTAAGTTCATAGATGCATTATTGTGAGGAGGAGGTTGAGACTGGTGGTTATCCTCTCTTTTCTCATAATATGGCTTATAAAACTTTTGTGCTTCCTTTTCTTTTTCCATATCTATGATTTTATTAGAAAGCTTCTGCATCATTTTGGCCATATTCTCCAAATCTGGAGACTTTTCTTCCTTAGGCTTGGTGAACAATAAGGTTTTTCTTCCTATACCTTTCTCTCCAGATTGTTCTAGATAGTCTTCAATGCTCTCTCTTTCAGCTTCCACCACTTCTGCCTCTTCATAAGTTTCTGTCAGAGTTGGCTTGGCCCTACCTTTCGCAAACATGGCCAAGTCAGGACCCAAAGCCAAAGTATAGTACTCAATCAATACTTTGTCTGAAGGCTTATCTGTTTCAGAGAAGTTCTTAAGATATGCTGCAAACCTTTGTGTGAAGCTGTGCACTTTTTCCTTTTTCTCTTTCTTCAATGCACATAGTCCTTTCATGAGGGCAGCATGAGTCTTTTGGGTCGCATACTTACTTCTAAAATTCCTCTCAAAGGTATCCCAGTCCGGAATCGAGTTAGCGGGCAACCCAAAATACCATGAAGTTGCAGCTCCTTTAAGTGTATGCGGGAAAAGTCGACATACTACATCTTCATGCTCCCCAGCCCTTAAACCCTCTATTGCCAAGTAGAAACTTTGCAGGTGATCATCCACTAGAATTTTCTTGTTGGGGTCAAATTTAGGCAGCAATTTTTTGAAGGATTGGGGTAAGTCATGTAATGGAGGTGTTAGATTTAGAGGTGATCTGGCTCTCCATGCAGGTGGTGGATTTGGTGGGTTGGGGGGCTGGTTTGCATTTACACCAGCCATGAGTTGGGGTGGAGAGTGAGGAGGTGAACCAACTGGAGTATGAGCAGGAGAACTGTGAGGGTTCTCTGGGCCTTCTTGGTTCAAAGGTAGCACCACTTCCTGTAAGGCTGTTTCTACTAGCTCTTCCCATTCTCCGACCAACACTGAATCTTCTGCTATAGGACGGTCTTTCTTCTTGTATTCTCTTCTAGGCAAGTCAGGGATAATTGGCAACCCTCCAAGCTTCTTTACATATTCCCAGGTGTGTCTTCTTAGGTCGTTAACCACTTCGTTACCAACAGCATATAGATGTTCTCTGTTTTCTTCCGAGATTGGATTATGGAACCCACTTCTTTCGAAAATGTCACCGGTGGAAAATTCTTGAGAAAACTGGTTTCCTCGGCCAGCCATGCACTGGCAGCCCTCCTTCTAGTGCCAAAACTATTGGGGCCTGGAAATTCGCAGGCAACAACAGTAAGGAATTCTCTCCAATCAACGTTCCCAACTAGCCCGTTGACTGTTTGGTATAGGGAATCCGTCCGGTTTGCGGTCCGGCTACCGTAAGTCAGGTAACAAACAAAGGGTTTACCGGTTGCGGCCCGGTCCACCGAGTTTTTGTATTTTGACTTAAAAAATGCAATGCAAGTTCCTAACTAAATGCAAGATGATCAGAATGTGAGGAGCCGTCACAATGTGATGCGCAGGTTCTTACCTCTCGTTTTAAGGCGCGCCAGCATTTAAATCACATACAACAAGTAAATAAACTGACTACCTAAATCTATCCCTAGGGAGCGAGGTTATCATTCGTTAGTGAGTAATGCATTCCGTACATGCATTATGAACAGTTACAGACAGCTGATACTTCATTCAAAACACATGAAGAATTACAGATATATAAACAACCAGATAGCCGATTATTTTACGAACAACATTTATTACTCACAGTGGAAGAAATCCCAACGATACTGAAGAACATTTACCAAGAACATAGGTTTAGGGAATTAAATACTCTCACAGTAAATGAAACATAGCTGAAAACGAAATAGTTCCTCTTCAACATTATTCATTGAGTCGCATTGATACATTCCACATTTCACTCTCTCCAACAGGCAAAATTGCAGTTTCCTTTGCAAAACGAAGTAGTTCCTCTTACAAGTAAACATTTACAAAATTTTCCAGGGAAAAATCCCTTTCTCTATCCTACTTTCAAATATTTAAACTATAATTACAGAGCGCTTCGTTTTCCCTAGACGCATGATCTTTCATTTCCTCAAACGCTTCACATTCCTTGTCTGTATGTAATCATGGACCACTTGGTAACTGATGACTTCTTGGGCTCGCGTCGTTATAGCTCCGGGTTTTGTCTTCTACTCCCCTGGTTCTCCTGGCGCTTCCTTGGGTTTCAGTTATATTCCTACCGAACGGTCCATCTTTCTCAGCACCACGGTAGAGCGCTCGCTCTCCTCAAAAATCGCCTGCCATCAATCGACCAGCATCATTAAAAAACCAACAAATATTATCAATACAAGGAAAAGGCGAGGCGCATCCTCTATGGGTCTAACAAACCTAGCCTACGGCGGTCAACAAGAAATTGATTGGCGGGAAAACTTAAAGTCGGCAGTCAGAAGGAAGTAACATCGGAGACCAAGGGGCTTTCCCAGCCGCAATGGCGGAAGAAACCCAAGTCACGGACAAACGACACGTAGGCAAGAGATGCTTTAATCGAAGATCAGACGGATTTGAACTTCGGAAGCCGAAAGACTTGGAGAGCCGCAACGGCGGAAAAGGAAGCTAGAAGACATGCGACGCAGGCGAGAAGACTTAGTCGGAAGTTGGGCGATTTGACATCGGGAAGGAAAAGGATCCCCCGACCGCAACGGCGGAAGAGTACAAGCTTTATGCACACGGCTAAAACAGGTTAAAACGCATCGGCCATCGGTGCTTTCACACTTCGGAAGCTAAATTGCTTTAGGAGCCGTAACGGCGGACGAAAAACGGTTCGAAATTCCGATCAAAACAATGAAAAAACTAAGTGTTTCAGTCAACTTCAAACATCCAACAATGGCGACCTCAGTAGAGACAACTGGTTTGATCAATAAACAAAACAATCTTAACAGCTGGGGCTCACCATGAACTTCAACGCAATAAAAAAAAAAAAACAGACCTTGGCCAAGAGTTAAGTTTTGTAATCATTTAAAGATTGAAACACATGCCAACAACTCCAAGGATACAAAGATTAAAGCAAAATCATGAGGAAGGGTCCTGAATTTAAGAAATTTGGGGAGAAAAGTTGCAGCTGCAACACACTGCAAATTCATAAAAGTAACGTTGCATGATGTATACGAAGATGGTATTGTAAGTAATGATGATCCACCAATGCGTCGATGCATAGTGCAATTGTGGCAGTCTGTGGATGAGGTAGGCTGAGACCGTATGCGGTAGATACTGAAGTGTGAAATTGTTAACTGAAAATTTTAACCCGTGGTTAATCCCTTGTATTGACATTTTAACTTAAATACTTTACTTTTCTCTAAACTGAAAAAAATAAAAAAAACCTAGGGCTAGAAGCCCTTTGACAGGCTGTGACGGCTTGAATTTTGATCTATGGACTCGGGATGTTAGATTGTGATACACTAATAACCAAATTTTTTGGAGAACAATATTAAACATGCATTAGAGTAATAAATGCTCTGGCTGCAGCATTGTGAACCCTTGTTAAGTTGAGATCCAAGGGTTCACAATGCTGTAGCCAGAGCATTTATTACTCTGCTGCATGTAAAATATTTTTAGCCAAATTTTTTATCATATACATGTACCATATTTAATACCATATTTAATGCATTTTTAATATATACATGCACCATATTTAATGCATCGCTCTGACAAAGAGGCACAACATAACTGTATCCCATAATTCTTTGGGAACCTTGCAAATGGATTAAATGCAGTGGAAACTGGCAATAGTCATCCATTCACTGCCTCTTATTGCACTGATTCACCGCCTCTTCCCACACCGATTCAGTTCACCGTCTCTTCCACCCCCCTATTCACTGCCTCTTATTGCACTGATTCACCGCCTCATTCACCCCCTTCTCTGAAAGCTTATGCAAATATCGCATCTAATAAATTCTTCTTCATATTTGGAGCAGTCTTATTTATCTTGCATATCCCGAGCTTGAGTAAGGATTATGCAAAGACCGCAACTGAGATTATTCTTCGTATTTGGAGCAGCCTATTCCATCTTACATCTTCTGAGATCCTCATATGTTGCTTTCATTTGCTTCCATTTTCTTTCGGCTCTGTTCATACATCCAAAAATATATTTGAGTTACCAAGATATTATGCCATCTTACGACTCGGGTATATACAAACATTTCTTCACATGGTATATCTTGGCAGACAGGAAGTTAGCGATTATATGGTTATATGGTGGCATACATGCAAGCAAATTATATTTATTTTTCATACAAATTTTACTCAGTTTATAATCGGATCCTAGTATTCTCTGTCACTATGCAGAAAGGTTCAAGGACGACAGATAACTCCTTTGGTACTGGAACGGAAAGACTTCCCATGCCCACATCATAGAAATAAGATATTATAGCGGGATAATGTCTACAGCATAGACATTAGGTAGTTCAAGAAATTTTACAGATATTATTCGGCTTTCTCCGCAGTATGTTTCTCGGGTTCATAGGCTCAGTAGTCATGTGCCCTAAACAAACAGTGAGTCTGTACCTTCCTTATGCCTTCTCAGACCTTAAGGATAAATGAAATGAAAATCCTGCATTTATGAAGGGATGTTAAACTGTCTGTAGAGTTTCGAAAAGTTCAATGTGTGTTCAGAATGCCTCTGCTACGTACATGGGCGCTCTTTTTGCTTCTGCAACGTGCCTTTTGCTTAATTCTTTGTCGAGATCGATCAGGTTTTTATATATATCTCTGCTAGTAGTCTGACAACTCTGTCTCCTATCTGTGCTTGGTCTGTTCGTTTGCTTAGTAAATGACTTTATGTAGTTCAAGCAATTGTTTACAGATTGCATAAATAGGGTTTCCAAACAGATTACTTTGTTGAATTGAATTTGTTTATGTACATAGAACATCTCTTACAAGAAAAATAACATATTTAGAATAGCGGTAGGCATACCTTTTATCATCTATAACTTGCATAATCCAAAAAGGCTTTTGTTTCGCCTAAAAAATAAGCATGCTTGGTTAATCGAGTGGACGGTCTGCCCACTGATTCAAAGGTTGAGTCAATCATTTTCTATATGAGAAAGCTATCGACCAACGATAAGTTGCCAACTTGCTTGTTCTTCGTTTCATTCACATTTGTCCCAACGCAATAGCTAGTTTGTTGGTTCATCCATGTCACACTGCAAGTCATGAGATAATTAGAATGGGATGGAAAACCAGCTTTTTGGTTAAGTTAAATGGCCCTACTCAATAGTCACGGGAGGAGTAGGCCAGAAGTTAAATGGCCCTACTCAATAGTCACGGGAGGAGTAGGCCAGGTCGTTAGGTAAATAATAATGGCACTTAGTTTGTTGGTTCATCCATGTCACAGTGCAAGTCATGAGATAATTAGAATGGGATGGAAAACCAGCTTTTTGGTTAAGTTAAATGGCCCTACTCAATAGTCACGGGAGGAGTAGGCCAGGTCTTTAGGTAAATAAAAATGACACTTTATTGAGTGTAACCATTTTCAACGCCATTCGTTGTGGAGAACAATATTAAACATGCCGCAGAGTAATAAATGCTCTGGCTGCAGCATTGTGAACTCTTGGATCTCAAATTGTTTGAGATCCAAAGGTTCACAATGCTGCAGATCCAAAGGTTCACAATGCTGCAGCCAGAGCATTTATGCAGCATACTCTGCTGCATGTAAAATATTTTACGTGTGATTTGCGTACGGCATTGAGATATGTGTCCTGCATCTCCAACTACTTAACCAATTGAGTTTTTCTCGACGACACCTACTGATAGAGAATATCCGTACCGACACAGTTTACCACCAATAATCTATAAGCAAACGCCATCAAGCTATAGACTTTATGGTAGACTGGCATGACGAAAATGTTAATAGCTCCTCACGATCATATGAGGGAATAGATGCAAGGGTTTTGTAGATGAATAATTAAACTTTTTTGCAGGTACCTTTGCAGTTGCGGAAATTAGAGATTGTAACATATTTTAATCTGGATTCCTGCCGTCCTAAACCAAAGTCCATAGAGTTGTTGAAGCACCTTGAATGTATTGTGATATTAGAACATTTAAAGACTAAATTTCTGATCTGCCTTAAAAATCTCAGCTCGGCAGTGGAGGTTTTGTCTATTCCACTGAAGATTAATGGAAGAAGAGTCCTTTCAATTTGGAATTCTCCTCCCAAAGCCAACTATATGTAGGTGGCTGGAATAACGATTGAGCACATCCACACTCATCTGCAACTTGAAGTCCATCAGAAAAAGAAACTCCATCTCCAAGTTATTCATTTCTTTTCTCCTCACTTCTCCCATCTATTGATTTCTTCTCTCTTCACGCCTCCCACTCTATTACAATACGAATTCCTGTAACTCACACTCACAAAATCAAAATCAATATTATAATCTACCCGTTATATGAATTTCTGGCCACAAAATCGAAATCAATATTACAATCTTGAGAAAAATGTTTGAAAATAATGGAATATATAAAAGCCGGAAATGGAGGATCAGATATTGTAATTGGCATATATTAATATTTGAAAGTATGATGAGTTTTACAAGCCACTGTCTTCTGCACCATATGCATGCTAGGATTTAAAGGTCCTACATTCTGCTTTGTCTACTTATATGAACAAGACCATTTGGAAAATGCCCAGATATTTGAGCTTAGTATTTTGAATCTTTCTATTAATCAAAAACATAATTAGAATGGGGTTTTCCCTCAAATGTGATAGACATGGCCTACCACAGTTTTCTAGATCTACTCTGCCTCCAGCATATTCACATCGGCCTATATCTGTACATTTGCATTGGAAGATTGCTGATAAGCAACCTGGCACCTGTCAAAGACAAAAAAAATAGATGTGAGAGAGGCCGAAAGAAGTTGCTAGCCAAGCTATTCCAACAGTCTAAAAAACCTGCTAGATAAACTTTTCATGGTAGTTGCAAACCCCAAGCGGTCTAGTATGAATATCCAATATTTGTTATGGGAACAATTATATAGGGCTAGCTAAAAGTTTTTAGCACACCATGTATTTCCAGAGTCACCTGAAAGTGTCAGGCATCCATGACTCCATGTGAACCGCTCTGCCTCACTGTGTTCGCATGGTTGATGGATGAACAACAAATTAATTTTTCAGCCTCAAGATGAGTTTTTTTATGCATTGATACAACATAGAATCCAATTACAGATTTTCTGATCACTTGGACTGTGAGTCTTTGGCCAACCAATTCACAAATGAACAAATAATAATGAAAACCAAGAGTAAAAGTAATTGGAACGCAATTCAGATTTAGTGGATTTTGGTCCTTATCCATTTGGATACAATTAGAAATAGTACTTGCTACCAGAGACTTCCAACTACGCCAGCGCACTGTTTGTGAAGTCCTGATACAGTGGAAATTAGATATGCAGCATGAAGATACAACTTCAGAATCAACAACTATTTTACAGCGGTTATCATCATCTATATAGGCACGAGGTACTGATCCAAAATGCCTGTAAATTCAATACAATATAAGTGTTAAAACTATAGCAAGTGGTATGATCCTTACAATGTAAACAATTATATATTACCCTAATGCAAAGAGTAACACCCATCATGGGTACAAAGTCAACCAGACAAAACAAATTGAGAATTGTTCAAGAACCAAATAGACGTGTGCTTAGAAACGTTAGAAAGCTAGAACCTCCACGTTGTGCTTACTACCTGTACATTCGATCAGCATAAGTATTAAAATTATAGCAAGTTTTATGGAGTAATATGGTGGATAAACTCTGGAAATAATATTAAGATGAAGCATTATCTTCATAACTATTAAACAAAATGCAGAGCGTATGCAAAGTTAACACTGCTATCCATAGAACATTATTCTATATTCCATATTTTGCAGAAAGTTATTCCATAATTTGCATACACTAGGAAATTCCTTTAACAAACAATAACGATTCCACATACTGTAGGAAATGCCTTTAACAAACAGTTCATGTGCAATGTCTACCTTCTTTGATTATTTGGTTATTTTGGTTGCCATCTCATATTTCACTAACGTATTTTCAGGGGACATATGTATTAATGAATGGTATGTGCAAGACAGATGTATTGACAATCATCTTTAGTATAAAGAGGAGCATATCGTAGTCCTTCCACATGCTATGCATGCAGTCATAGTATTTCAACTTGTCGTGAAGCAATCTGACAAGGAGGCCTTGCCATGGAAAGGTCAAGTAGAATAGAGGAAAAAATACCTAGCCCGAGGCCACCTCTAATCTTGATAGGTGAGCCTCCATGGGGCACCTCGTTAGCTGGTTAGGCAAGGAGGCAATTTTACCAATGAATTTTTAATTTGAGAGAGTTAGAAACAAAATGATATCATTTTCAATTAAAAATAGATTTATATTGTTTTTTCACAAACGTATTGGAAATACTTTTAATTTAAAAAGGATTATTGAAAACCGTTGCAATGGATGTGGTTCAAAAAGCGCGTTGATGCAAAAACAACATGGATGTGATCCACGACGGTGAATGAATTGAAATATGCCCTTAAAGAAAAGGTTGGTGATAAATCACCTACACAAGACATATTTCTATGGGACTTTGTGAGCGGTGATCTTCTTCAAATGTAAAATGAGGTTGATTAGATACACTTTCCATACTTATTAATGAAGGGGTAATCAAGTTAATTCTAAAGCATGGAAACCCAGACCTTATCACACGTCCAAGGCTAATAATTGTGTCATATAAAATTCTAACAAACACAGTGGTTTTATGAGTGGAGCACAGTACAACGTTTTTATGGAAGTCTGTCTCCCTGTCTATATACGGTATCAGACATTGGAGCAATGTTCACAGGAAATAGAATCCCTGGTTGGTTTGACCCAGGCAAGAAGTTAGCTGGAAGAAATGCTTTATATAGTTGCACCTTGGGAGTAAGGAGGGTTGAACAAGAAGAAATGGATATGGCGGTTGGCAAGGGCAGATAATACAAGCTCCACATAGCCAAACACATTTTCTCAAGCTAAACCAAACTGTTTTGGTATTATGAGTGAAGCACAGTACCAAAAAGAATCAAGCTAAACCAAACCGGAATTTGAGAGATCAGTACATTCTGGATAATCTCATTGGACTTTGGGAAGGTATCCAATGACCCAAAGCTAGAAAATATTTATTTCTTCAAATCTGAACCAAAACCTTGTATCTATGCTAATTAGATATTTATTGTGAAAACTGAAATTAGCTAATTTCAATAACTTCATTAGAAAGAAGCATTACATGTTTTGGTTAATTTATTTCTCGCTAAGTAATATATATGCTAGGCAGCACACTTCCCAACTGTGCCCTTCCACTATTCCTTCTTCAATCTAGATGTTGGGCTGCACACTTCCCAACTGTGCCCTTCCACTATTCTTTCTTGCATTCACTGGTACTACCCCGTTTGATATATGAGAATTGCAAATTCTTTTTGTTGGTTAACCATCTTTATCTCTGAATTTAGAATACACCGATATTATTATTCATACTTTGGGAATTCGAACATGTGACCTCTGTTTTTTAATATATTCATTATGTTTTTGTTCATTTTGTTGTTTTTCTTGCAAATTTAAATTTGTTCTTTTTATTTTTATTATGCTTTTATTTAGTTTCTTTTTTTTTTAATTCAAATTTGTTTTTTTTATCTTATGATGCTTTTGTTCATTTTAATACAAGTATCTTAATTTTCTAAACTTTTTATTTTATTATGCTTCTATTCATTTTAACACAAGTATCTTAATTTTGGCGTCAAGAGCTAGAGTAGAAGGCTTACGGATTATATGGTGCCTATCAATTTAGACATATATCCCAATGTTATATTTGTTATGTAAAATTAATGTTTTCATATGATGGTGAACAGCAAAAATATGTTTATCATATTTGCTTTATTTTTTATTTTTGATAAAATAATCGGTATAAGATTTTTTTTTCAACAAAGTTTGTATGGAAACCTATGTTTCCCATACCTGAAGATTAAAGATTGTAGTAAAATTTTGCAAAAGAGACAAATAAGTCTCCACATCTAGTGGTTGCGGTCTGAGAAAAATAAACTGTTTTTTTGGAATCAAAGGAGAAAATTTTGGATATAACCAAAATAAACTTTGTTATATTTGTTGGCATGTAATTATAAGTTAATAAAGAAGATAGCAGGTGTAGATGAAAGTTTGGTTCAATAAAAGAAAGAATAAAATAAGTGTAGAAAAAGGGAAAGCTAAGGGAAATAAAAATACAAAGAGGATACAAGAAGGAAGCAAAGCAAGGTAAAGAAAAATAGGTTGTAGGAAATAGCAATCTTTGTTCGAAGATAAGAGTAAAACATATATGGAAGATGATGAAGGAGGGGAACAAGGCTTAAATTTGAGTGTCTGTTGGCATATGGAAGGGAATGATTGTGGTTGTAATAGGACTCACATTCACCTATTGGAGTTCTCATTATATAGACATCACATTGAAAATACATATACATTTTTTTCCATTCGAACTATTGTCAGATCTAATTTTGGTGAGAGGGTCCTTGTTTCTTCAATATTTTGGTCAAGACCATGAGAAGGTAAGAAATTACATAACTTTTGCAGCGTTTTAACTCATCTAGGTTTTTTATATTGTTGTTTTTTGTGTTTAGGGGAGTAGTTTCACAATGACATGATGTATATATGAAAGTAATTCTCTATTTATTTAAGTATACATGAAAATAAATATACGAAAAAAATATACTTTCTTTGTATCAAATTCACTAAATTGAGTTTCCGAAATTCCCTTTAATTTGATCCAATGAATTCAACATACTTCCAAAGCACTAGGTCTAACTATAATTTGATCTAGTAAATTTCTACAACTTACTAATACTTTCTCTAAGACCATGTGCTTTATGCATCCAAAGCACCTGCAATCCCAAATCCACTTGAATTGAGCCTAGAAAAACTATTGTGTGCCCTTAGGAGTGGGTTGATATGGTTAGTGTTGATGCCATTTTATATATTTATACCACGCTTGTATAGGTTGTTGTTGGATCGGGTGTCATATCAACAACTAGATGAGACATGCAAGTTTCCACCACTCCTAGCTATCCTAGTGAAAGAAATCCATGTTATGAAAATGTCGGGATGAGCCAGTGGGATCTATTAGATTGAGACCAATTTTGGGCCAGGCTAAGTCAGATGGTCTATTAGAAGATGGAATTAAAAGTGAGGTCGAACAACATGGATCTAGAAAACTTAGGAGAAAACATAAACACAACACAACATAACATATTCTGAGCCTGTAATCATTACTATGGCAGTTTCAACCATGAACTATAGTGTAGTGGGGAAAGATGGTTGAAAACAAAGTAGATGCATAGAATAAACCAAAAAATGAAACGATGATCTAGGTTCTATCAAATATGTTATGTGCGGGGAATTGTCAGATGCATCACATAAACTGCAAAAGAAAATGAAATAGTGAAAACCCTGATATTTTAGCTACCGACCCCACAATAACACCTTAAATATATTACCCAATAAACTAATAATTAAATACATTTAAATATTGAATAAAACTAATAAAATTTTATGCCCAATGTTAAACTATGAAAAAACATAAATTGTTTGTGTTTAACAACAAGATTAATACGCATATTAAATACTATATACTTATGCCCAAAATTGTGATTTCTATATACTAATAATTATCAACATTACAATCCATAGTGAACATGCATTTATACACATCACAAAGAGTTTCTTTTAACTAGAAAAAAAACCTCTTTTGAAATTTAAAAACTTAAATTTTTATTCATAAACAACGATTATTTTCATAATACAAAACATGTTGTTATATAATTGTCAGGGGTGGCATTCCAATAGTCACCACACCAAATGATGCTTGTTGCATTTCCTAACAAGAGATCTAGTCAATATAAACCCAAACTCGGTTTGTTGCATTTCCTAACAAGAGATCTAGTCAATGCTAGATCCTGTAACACTCACATTTTCTAAATTTTCTGCTTATTAAGATAACCAAATGTAATATATATATATATATATATATATATATATATATATATATAATTATAAACAAGTTATATAATAATGATTTCATGTTCACTAGCTCTTCATTTCTGTTGTGATTGCAATATCTTTTTAATTTTTGGATTTTAAAATATTAAAAATATTTTTGTAACAATTTTATATCAAAATAAATCCCTACACGTTGATTGAAACTTAGAAACTCTAACGTATTGATTCATCAATTTTGTTAAGCTAGCAATTTACATTTATCTTCTCAACGAAAGACACATGTAATAATACAAATTTAGATTATAAGAATGATATTGATTATTTTTTAAATAAAAGAATGATTATTGTTTTTGAATTGAGTAGAGTTATTTTCCACTATAATAAATGTTACTATGTTAATTATGCAATCTTTTTGGCGCCAAGAGGTAGGGTAGGAGGCTTACGGATTACATCTTGCTTATTAATTTAGACATATATCCCAGTGTTATAATGCAATATTATGCAAAATCAATGTTTCATATGGATGATAAACAACAAAATATATTTATCATATTTGCTTTATTTTATCCTTTTATAAAATAATTGGTATACTATATATTTTTTTTCAACAAAGTTTTATGGAATATTGTTTTTCCCAGGCCTGAAGATTAAAGGTTGTAACACAATTTTGTAGAAGAGACAAACTGGTCCCTGTATCTAGTGGCTGCAATCAAAGAAAGAATAGACTGTTGTTTTGGAACCAAATGAGATTTTTTTTATATAACTAGATTAAACCAAAATTAACTTTGTTACATTTGCTAGCATGTTGTTTTAAAAAAATTCTTTAGTCTATGCGGACACATAATGTTTTCCTAGTCTAAATTATATAGATCTAGAACAAGTAAGAACAACTATGCAATCTTCCCCTAGTATATCAAATTACTTGAATTTTGAGCTTTCATACCTCACATCAAAGGTTGGCTTTGTTCTTTGTATGATATTTGCGATCCAACTTGTGTAGAAGAGGATACCTGTAGGAGACACACAAGAACAAGAAAACGAAGTGAATGCAACAAGTTAATTTGATAAACCTATGTTAATGATTAAGGAGAAAAAAAATAGACAACATAAGATAATACACACAATCATCTATGGGAAAGAGAGAGCATATTTGCATTCAATCAAATGGGAAAGAATTACAACCAAGCCTTGATGTTGAGAATACTTCCCAATGAACACTTTGTCAATAAGCCTCACCTGGCTTCAATGCATCAAAGAGGTCAACACTAAGTGGCCAACATTTGGGTGCTCTCACTCCTTTCTTCCACCTTCAACCATGAGGGGTGAAGATATATTTAAAGGCCAAAGAGGATAGGATAGGTTGATTATTTTAGGGAGAAGGATAAGGGATCATCCAAAAGATGTAGGGACTCGAGTTCCACTTATGCAAATTAGTTGCGATGAGGATCTTAAGGTTTTCTTCTAGAAACTTTTCAATATATTCTCCTTTGTTGGGCCAGGAAAGAGCAGAAGGAAGAAACAGAAGCACAAGGAAGGAAAAGCAAGCGCACAACAAGAAGGAAGAGGTAAAAGGAAGGAAAGTAAGCGCATAAGAGAGAAAGCTACGACGAGGAGCAGTGCGATGAAGGAAAAGAGAATCTACGGGAAGGTAGAAGAGTAAAGGCTGGAAACCGATAGGTTAGGAAGACCATCCGTGCTCGAGTCAGAGGAAAACTAAAGGACGTTTTTTGCGGATAGTTATGGCCTGTAACAAATGAGATGAAAGATGTTTTTACGACTAGTTATGGCCTATACAAATGTATTGAAAGAAATTTTGTGGCTATTTATGACTCTAATAAATGAGATGAACCCAGTCGACCCTGCATGGTCTTGTAGAATCTATAAATAGGAAGAACTCAATTTATATAAGGGTTGGTTAGGTTGGTTGGTTGGTTGTTAGAAGTTAGCAGAGTTAGAAAATACTTGAAGGAATCAGAGAGAAGTCTGATAGTAGTAGAAGGTTGTTGAGCTGCGGATCTGTAGATGTATGTGCATACCGTTTTGTAAGAGTCATTTTGAAGCTGAGTGTGCAGATAATAGAGTAGAAGAGTCGATTCAGGCTATGTGCAGATCAATAGGAGTAGAAGAAAGAATAATACGACTAGAGAGCATGAGATCAAGAAAGATTCTGAGTTAAAAAGACATATCTCAACACAGTCTGTAGCCAAGTCGTAGACTGAAAGATGCCATATATTTCTCATGCTAGATGAACAACACCTTTGTGGTTTTTGTTGGCAAAACCCACCAGCAAATCCTCATCGACAGGGGTTCCCACTCTGTCGACGCTCTATAGCACAGTCTCCTTGAGCACCGGCCCAGACAAGTTTTACCTTGCCCAACAACATTTGCGGAGCAGACGAGGTCTCACCTGAGGTGTTCAAGGGAGATCTGTCGGAACTGAGTTTTCGGCAGTGGGGAGGGAGGATACGAGGATCTGATGGAAGGACACCATAACTGCCCAATCCAGGGCTAGTAATCGACTTTACACTATTTCTCCAATGTGCAGAGGGTATTCATAACTTCATGCAATCATCATATTATCACACAATTATCATAATATCACAGCATTATTCATGAAACATATCTACTCATCACGCAACAGATAGTGGCAGAAAGTAGATTGCATCGACATAGTAGCAAAACGGATCACATTGATATAATAGGAAGAGACTAGATCACATCTACATTATGCCATCATAACAGAACAGATCACAACATCATAATAGATCAGATCGTAATAGACAAGATCACATAGCGATAACAAAAAATATTTGTGCCACAATCGCCATATCATATTAATCTTGCATAATGGAACTACATTACACAATTCTTCTCCAAAACCGGATACTGCATACATCAGGAGAAACCCACATCAATCGCAGGTACATAGGGAATTCTTCGCAAAACCAGATCGTGCAAAATATTATGTCTCAATTAGCCTCTGATGAGATTCTCCTCGACTCAGTCGATAGCTCTAATCATGATCTTTTTCTATTTTCAAAACTAAATCTATAAATAGGCTTGCGTCCTTACATTGAAGGTCCACTTCTAATTAACTTATAACCGCTAATGACCTATTACAACAAAACTTGGTCAAATAACATATAAAATATTCAAAGCAGTTATTCTTCTGCCCATCGTGATAATCTTGCCTTGCGCGGTACCGCATGAGGTTTCATAGCTATCGCGATGTTGCGCAACTCACTTACCCAAAACCCATGCCAACAGGCCCCCAACACAGTCTTGTGGCTCATCCCCGAGCCACGTCAGGTTGACAGGGTGTGTGTCAATGTCCGCGCCTTGAAATATTCAAATTGTTGTGCAATCTCATGTACCTACAACTGGACTTTGTCGGTAGCACTTTGACAATTGGTCAAATCCTGCTTCACCAGATGCTCCTCTCGGGCCTTGCTGTCGACCGCCTGTCGATGCTCTTGAACTGCCTACAACGTGGCGACTTCTTTGACAACCAACTGTCCACCGATTTTCTGAAACTCATCAAGCTGAGCACGTCGCTTTTGTTGGCGTTCCTGTGCTCGGGTGGCTCGCTGCTGTAAATCCTTCATTTCCTCGGCCCGCGTGATCTGCACCATTAGTGGAATAGCCCTCAACAATGTCTTCAAGGTTTTTAGTTGACCTTCTACTTCTTGTACTTGTGTGGTCAGTTGATCAAGCTGCTCGTCCTAGACAATTCTCTACCAAAATTGCGTTGTCGCCTCCATAATGGTTTTAGCCTCTTACTCCATGCCTTCGAACTTAGTTACAATGTATTCAATGGAGACTTTCCTTTCTGCAACATGTTCTGGCGGTGGCCTCGGTTGTACTAGGGCTTGGAGCATCAGGTTATTATCCTGAAGTTGAACGATATTTTTCCCCAATCGTTTGGCCTTTTCGACTGGAGTGAGGTCTACCGTGTTCTAAAAAATGTGTTGGCAGGCTTCAGAAATAGCCTGGTCAACCTCGCCACACTTGGCATACATCAGGGCGTTCTCAACAATCAGGCGATCTTGTGCCTTCTTCAATTCTGTAATCTCCTCAGTAGCCTTCCGCTACAGTTTAGCTTGTGTTGCCTTCAGGGCGTCGATTTCTTGAACTTTTTCTTCTGCCAGCTGCACCCAGACATGATGTAGCTCATTAGCCTGCCTCTATAGCTTCTTTGCGATGCTCTGGGACTGGACATAACCATTAGTCAGCTCTCTTTGTCGTTCCACCAATTCCAGGGTGGCAACGTGCTGCAACTCCACTAACTCCATAGCAGACAACTTGTTCAGGTCCAAAGCCACGCTCTGGATTGGTCACAGTAACTGGTGAACTTTCTCATTATTCATGTCGATCACAGTCAAGAGAACTTGCATGTTCCTGGCCTGGGTCTCAATGCTAATAGACGGAATGTCCTACAATATGGGTTGCACAGATGGCTGCCTAGAAATAATACCAACAATAGAATCCAATCAATCTCTTACCACTCCAAATTCTTCATGGTTTGACTCGTGGATCGCCTTTGTCACATCCGCAGATGAGTTAGTGACCTATTTGATAAGCTGCTGTAGTTGATCCTCCATCCCCGACTTGGTGCCATTACCTACTTCATATTCCTGGCGCCATTTGGTGTGAGTCTCCTCCTGCATGCGCTGCATCCTCAGGGTTTGTTGACAACTCATTGTGAGAGTCGTGAGTGCTCGGGTCCTTCTGGGCAGGCTCTTCTGGGGCATCAAGTGGCTGCTCCTTGGATATTTCCTCTTAACTTACTGGAATTCACCACTATGTCGACCACTCTTGGACGATGGCATCCAATTCCTCTGATGTGACTTTATATGGCAAAGGAAGCTACTGCTTATCGGGATCCCTTCGTGCCTAAATGTAGATAGAATGGGGCTAGATGGAAAACTGAAGGATCTGCTGGTACTTGTTTACGAAGTAAGGAGAGACTCAGGGAACAACAATGGCCACAGCTTGCAACAATGGCCGCAGCTTGCAATGCTTCCCAATATACCCAAAAGTGGATGGCACAATCCGTCTGACGACTGGGTTCTTCAACCCACCATAAGTTTTGATACCTTGCACCGCAACACACTTTTGCTGCATCAACTGCCATTGGTTGGTAATCGGCTGGTTCCATCCAGGAAACTAGCGCAATAAGGATCAGCAACCAACTATGTGAAAATGACTGCCTAGCATGAGCATCTAGTGCATCTTCTAGAAACTGGTTCAGCAAAAATAGAGACTAATTCATCTGCACCCCTTCAACACACTTTTGCACCCAGGAAACAACACCCGAATTACATTGTATTGGCCGGTTTCCTCGAACTACTTTGCTTGCCAGAATCTGTGCACAAATGTGCACTCCCTGCAAGTTAATGTTTTCGATGCAATAAGCACGACCATCACGCTGTAAACCAAAGCGTTCCTTCAGTTGCTTGGTAATATTTTTCTCCATATCTCACTTACTGCGCCGGATATTCCCCGGCCTTCGGCAAGCCTGTGATGCTTGCATTCAAATCTACTGTCACAGGGATCGGCGTGTTCAACCAAAGCGTCCCTCCATGAAAGCAAGCCAATAATTGCTTCACACACGCATGGGCTTCATTCAATCTCCCAAAATGAGGCATATTGATGAGCCCCAACAATCCCGATTTGTCCAACCTACTCGCCCATGGTTGAGGAATTCATTGAATTGGGGCACTAGGCCCCACCAGGATTGACTCATAAGGCTCATCCTTGACATGTTTAAGCAGTAGCAGGTCATGGTATTCAAATTTCAACCTTATGAGCACAGGGATGATGTCGATTGAGAACTTCATTCCCTTCGGTAGCGGCGACAATTTTGGCGGGTACTTTTGATTCTTTGACAGCTGCCTCGGCTTGGCCCCTGGATGCGTAGGAGCGACATATCCACAAATTTCATGTATAGAGACACCCCGAGGTGCCGTGGACTCAACAACTCCCGAGCTTGATGTCCTGGTCTGTGTAGTTCCTTCTCCTTGCACTCTCACTGAGGTGCGAGTTTGTCTTTTCTGCGATGGCGTGGGAATAGGCCTCTGAGCCTATCACTTCCACTTGGGAATGGACGACGAACAGACTGGCATACTCATTATCTCTTCTTCAACCGCCGTGGGCCAAATCAAAGACTCATACTCACTGGAAATCTCTATGGCGTCGAGGTTGCTCAACATGCCTCACACCTCAACCTTTCAGTTGCACTCAACGACTCTAACCTGCAATATGACAACCGCTCAACAGTTCTCACCACACTACACAATCCTTGCTCTGTTTCACACTCTTTCCTCATTGAACTGAACAATTCCATCCTTACGCATCCTGCACGTTGTTTTATAGCCATCTCCAATCCAAAATTCATCATTTCCAAATCTATCCTCACCATTATTGCTAAATCGAGTATTAATGATGCCAAATCCATCGACGGTCTTACTCTTCTAATGGTCGGATCACTCATTAATGTGGGTCACTTCAACAAGCACCACCAACCAACTGATTTAACTACCTACATTTATTACTTGATTTGACCACCCCATAGCCCTGCAACTGTCGTAAGTGGTCGACCAGTTATCACGGACAACTGTAATCTTGCGTAGCCACTCCCCTGGGGCTTGCCTTGTTGTTCTAAACTAAAATATTCAATTTTTTTAGCGCCTCAAGTGGCGGGCATCACCGACCCCGACCTGTAGGGATTTAATCGACTCCCATTGACTAGAGTCAGTAAGACTGAGCCATCTAATTGATGTAGTTGAACTGCACCACCAGAAGCAATGGAATGAACAAGATATGGACCTAACCAGTGTATTTGTAACTTTCCTGGATGCTTGATGAACTTACTGTCATATAACAACACCAAATCTCCTATCACAAACTATTTTTTATTAATGTGGTGATCATGCCACGCCTTCTGTCGATCCTTCGCAACCTGTTGGTGGAAGCCAACAATGAAATGCTCTTCTTCAAGATGGATTAATAGCACAATTCATTCTTCTATTGCTTCTGCATCATCCATGCCATCTCTGTGGAAATGCACAAGCTGGGAGCAATATACTCCATGGGAATGACTGCCTCTTTCCCATAGAACAGCTTAAATGGTGTCTAACCAGTTAGCGATTTACAAGTAGTGCGATAGGCCCATAGTATCGCGGGAATTTTTAGGTCCCATTCATCATGGTTAGCATTACATACCTTATTCAACGTTGTCTCCAATATTTTGTTGAATGCTTCGACGGTCCCATTCGCCTGTGGATGGTATGGTGTACTCCTCTTGTGTTGCACCTGCAATTCCTTAGTTAGCGTTTTCATAGTTCGATTGGTGAAGTGACTGCCCTGGTCACTCATCAAGATCCTGGGACACCCGAACCTTGTCACAATGTTTTCAAAGATGGATCTCATTGCCGTCGCAACAGTACAATCCACAACTAGTGCAGCTTCTGCCCACCTAGTGAGATAGTCGGTTGCAGTGATAATGTATCGCGCACTAGTCCACTTCCCTGGTGGATTAATCGGACCCACAAAATCCACAGCCCATTTATCAAATGGTTGCAGAGTCACCTGCAGTACCAGCGGCATCTCATCCCACCATGACGGTTTACCGACACGCTAGCAGACTTCATAGCTCCTCGCATAGTCTGTTGCATCGTTATGCAACGTAAACCACCATAGTCCAGCGTGCAACAACTTCCACGTAGTAGCCCGACCTCCATAGTGATCACTCGTAATTCCTATATGTGCTTCATTGAGGACGGGACCCTGCTCATGCGATAAAATACACCGTTGCGGGATTTCATCTGGTCCAAGATTATATAACTGTCCCACAATTAGTTGAAAATCAGAAGCTTTTACGACCAACTGCTTCTTTTGGCTAGTTGACATGTCCTCTGGGGCAATACCGGTGGCCAAAAACTGAATAATTGGTGCATAATGATCATATATGATGTCAACACAAAACAATTGCATATCTGGTAGTCCATCATCAATATTGGCCGGGTCTTCCTTGTTCTCGACGTGAGACAGATGATCAAGGCCAATGTTCAAATGTCCTGGCTTTACAACTATTTCAAAATCAAACTCCTAGAAGAGTAACAGCTATAGACAGATATTCCCTCCCAACACAAGCTTATTGACTAGGTATTGCAAAGCAGAATGATCAGTGAACATCTTGAAATGTCCGCCCAACAAGTAGTGCTGGAAATTTTGTAATGCATAAACCATCGCCAAGCCTTCCCTTTCTATCGTTGTATAATTTTGTTCAACAAAAGACAACTTTCTACTGGCATATGCAATCGGGTGATCTAGGTCACCCTCACTTGGTTGCGCAAGAACGACCCCCAGTGTGATACAAGAAGCATCGACGTGCACATGAAACTCCTTATCCCAATCAGGAAAAACTAGTATGGGAGTAGAGGCCATCTTGGCTTTCAAAGTGTCAAAACTTCCTTGACATTCCTGAGTTCATTCATAGGATGCATCCTTCTTTAGCATCTTTTCCATGGGGGCGGTAATCGCAGCGTATCCTTTGATAAATTTGCGATAGTACCCAGTATGCCCCATTGTGGCCCGAAGCATTTTGACATTAGTCGGTGGTGGTAGACTGAGGATTAGCGCAATCTTTGTCGGGTCGACCAACAAGCCTTCCTTGTAGACAATGTGTCCCAGTAATATGCCAAATGGTGCACAAAAAATACACTTTTTAGAGTTCAAGGCGACATGATGCTGTCGACACCTTTTCAGCATCAGTCGCAGGTTATCCAGATGGTCCCAAATCATTCCATAGATAGTCCAATTGTCCATATACACCTGTAGGAACTTTTGAATAAAATATTTAAATACAGCGACAACTACAGGAGAGAATACTGCTGGTGCATTCTTAATCCAAAATAGCATGACTATATATTGAAAACAACCCCACTTAGTGACAAACGTAGTCTTATAACGATCCTCCTTCGCAATCCTAATCTAGTGGTATCCCGAGAAGCCATCCATTAAAGAATACATCTCCTGGCTACATACATCTTCAAGAAATTCATCTGTAAAAGGGATCGGGAACAGATCATGTACACATGCATCATTCAACTTCCTTAAGTCGACACAAATGCGGATTTCTTCTGCCTTTTTGTCCTGGACCACCATAGGACTTATCCACTCGGATCCTTCCACAGGTTCGATGATCCCAACATCAAGCATCCGGTCAATATCGGCCTTCAGACGGTCCTTTTATCATGGATTTAGTCACATTAGAGGAAATTTGAGGTCTAAAATGGGCCTCCTAAGGAAAATAATCAAATAATAGTTATTAATTTTGGAGGAAGAATGAAAAAAACTACTTTTTTGTTTGTATTTTCGACATATCTCCCTGTGTTTTTACTCAAATTCTGAGCGGGAGAGCTCGTTGGATGTGGAATTTAATTCCAAATCCAATGAGTATCCACACTGCATACTTTTGACGGACCCCTCTAGCCCAAAAATAAAAAATACCTTAAAAAACATGATGATGACATCATAATCATGTTTTTTCAAGTATTTCTTATTTTTGGGGAGGGTTCCATAAAAAGTATGTAGTGTGAGTATTCGTTGGACATGGAATTAAATTCTGCATCCAACAAGCTCTCCCACTTGGAATTTGAGTAAAAACACAGGGAGATATGTCGAAAATACGAACAAAAAAAGTAGTTTTCTTTTATGACAAATATGCCAATTCAACCATTATGGTTGACTCATTTTATTGAAATTCTATTGGTTCATGAATTCCAACTCACAAAATTTATTGTTGGTGTGTTTTTTTATAAGGCCCATTTTAGACTCCAAATTTCCTCTAATGATACGACCTCTGTCGCACCGGTTTGGCATCTGGTTTCAACATGATTTTCATCTCCCCCAAGTCTCCTAAAATTCCCTTCATCTCTGAAAACTGTGTTGAAAAAAGGTCCTGGAATTCATGTAGTGGGTCCTTGATCCTATCCATGGTCTCCTCGTCCTAGTAGTCTCCGACATTTGCAAATTTCGGGTTCTCTGCCGACCTAATGTTAACTTTCTGGATCTTCAGCGACGGATTCATTGAGTCCGTCGATATGTTGGGGGCTGCGACATCACAAGTTCCTTCAGACTCCGAAATATTAATATTCTGCAGCTAATCATCATCTTCAGTTCCCCCCAACAAGTTGTAGCAGGCCATCATGGACTGAATTGAACAATGCGCATGTGGATTAACTGGATAGGCGATAGGGGTGACCTTGAGTACGATGTTGCAGATGATTTGTAAAGCATTGCATACCTCTGGGTTGATGTCCTAAAAACTAAACATTTTCACAAAACAAATAGACAACTCTTCCCAAGTGGTGATAGTCCTACGCAACTTTGCCTCCACATACCAGGATCTCGGCATTTCTTCCAGAGTGTGAACAAATGCGTGGACCCACTCATCCTTGGGTCGTGACGCCCATAAAGTTTGACACTCGATTAAATGACCAGTGGGATCATTTCCTCTGTCATATCTCCTAGCATGATTGACCTCTACATCGCCAAAGTGAACCATCATCAATTTGCGGCACTATTACTAGTCGTGGATTATCTGTTTGTGTGCCGCCCACCATCGAGCCGGAGTAGCCTTCAGTGCTACATCAAGAGCCAATATCCTCTACGGTTCAAAAAATTTCTCTTCAAATTCTTGAAAGAACTCTGATAACCCCAACATTCCTTCATAAATGGGAAACTCGATAGTCTCAGTTGCAACATGTTGGAGAGACTGTGTAATCAACCCGCATTTCCTGAATGATACTTCATGCAATCGATTCTGCCAATTTTCTAGAGCATCTTCAGAGTTAGAGGACGTGGAACCTGCGCTGCACCATCCAAGTTCACCATCATCTGTAGGCTGGATATAGTCCTCAGAGATGTTATAAACATGATCCCAACTTCTCCTGACTTCATCCTTTATAGGTTCAATATATCGACGTCCTTCCTGAGGGTCCATAGGAGCAATGACCCTAACATCCTGGTTTTCAAATGTCATAACATGTTTTTTGGAGTTTATAACTGCCATCCTATCATTATCCCATCTAATCCCTAGCAGTGCAGGATAGGAGCCACCATCTTATACAACTTCTATTACATTGAAGTGAGCATGCGTTTTCATACCTTCAATGTTGACAACCAAGTTTGAAACACGACCAATGGGATTAACCTTCGCCTGGTTTGCTAGTCATAGCTATACTAGCGACCATCCCAATGTGGGATTTCCCATAAACTACCAAGTTTTCTTATTCAAAATGTTTACATCAGATCCAAGATCCAGGATGACCAAGTCAACCTCATAATCTCCAATCTGGATATTCATCCTCATCTCCTTACCTGTCTTCCTTTTTTGCAAGGAATTGACAGCAGAATCCTTAATTGTCTTATCTGGGCAATGCAATAATGTCTCAAGCTCGACAAGGGAATTAGAGTCCCTTGCCAATGATAGACAACTTTCAAAAAAATTCCCTAAGGTACCATGCTGCCACAATGGTCCTGCCTCTACAGATGGATCAAAAGAAAATGGCATATCAACAATTGGTAACTTACCCAATTTTTTCCCGATTACATTATTTGAGTCAAAGAAGGTATCTTTCTCTGTCGCAATATCAAATGCGAACTTTTTCTTACCAGTGAGATGAACTTGTAGCCGTGGTCCATCATCTCCAGTTGTCGCACCAACGTGAGTGACAAACCCAACATCGACATCTTCATCTGCGGCTCGGCCTGAATAGTAGCAACTGTCGATCCTTGATTTAAGTTTAAAGGAAGATTTTGATTCAATGGTTGATTCATTGGTTGGTTCTATGTCTGAGGTGGGTTATGGGTCTGAGTCTGTGGTGGGACCTGGTTCTGCATTATTGGCT
Organism: Pseudotsuga menziesii; assembly: GCA_001517045.1. Taxonomy (NCBI): domain Eukaryota; kingdom Viridiplantae; phylum Streptophyta; class Pinopsida; order Pinales; family Pinaceae; genus Pseudotsuga; species Pseudotsuga menziesii. The sequence continues at coordinate 96,642 of LPNX010484804.1, read as the reverse complement.
GGTTTTGTACTTGGAATGCAGGATGATTTAGACTCTGTGCATTCTGTAACTGAGAAATATTTCCTACCTGCCATTTTGCAATCAACTGAGGGCAACTTTCGACATTATGATCACTGGCTACATAATATGTGCACTGTGCATGAGGGCACTTCCTCTGGTAATTCCCAAATACCCTGCAGGTGTAGCACTAGATTGATTCACGACCTCATTCACCTCCTCGGCCAAATCCTCCTCCTCGACCTTTGAACCCTCCGCGGAATCCTCCTTGGAATCCTCCTTGCTGAAACTACGATTGGGCCATTTGTTTCTGCAGTGGGTTAGGTTGTTACTGGACATAGTGCACAGCTTGAACATATTGTGGCTGATTATACTGTAGTTGCAGTGCCTAGTTATACTGCGGTTGCACCACCATTTGTGGCTGAGGTGCAAACTGTGACTGTGCTATAAACTATTGTTGTGGTTGAGTAGGGACAAACTGCGATGGAGGAGGTGGTGTATACGGCACCTGTGTTGTTGGTTGTACTACTTGTGGCTATGCTGGCGCTGTCTGGGGGTCCTCACCTTTCACAAAGTATGAATCGTATGTCCTTTCCTGGAGTAAATCATAAGCGTGACAGTTTTTGTCGTCATGTCCAACTGACTGAAAAAATGTACAGTACAAATTTTTGGCATTGGTAACCATATTTTGCATGTAATCATAGTTCTCATGTCGATGCCCATAGAACTGACATATGCGACACCATGGTACCCCAGCACAACTCAACGGATTCGGGGCTCTAGACAGCAAATAATTCCGAAACGTCGAACAGGTGTCCTTGGTATGTCTACTTTCATGGCAACGAGTGCACCAAAGATCATCACGATATTCCTTTGCCTTTTCGATGTCTTGTAGTTGGAGTGTCAAGTTAGCCATCTATGCCTGAATCTGATTCATTCTGACCACAAATTCTCCTACTAGCGATGCCTCCAATTTCATCACAGTTTCCAGAGCCTTGCTCTGTGTCGCAATCTTTTGCTGCATCAATGGATGTCTGATATGCGGGACAAGCGCGGTGATGAACCATTCCTTGTGCCAAACATCGCTCATCTGAAAGCTGACCCGAGCTATCAGTGTCTTAAACCATTGATCAAAGTCCCAAATCGTCTCATTGGGGAACTGTTTGATCTCCTTCAATTCAGCAATATACTGAGCCTCAGATTTTGGCTTCTTAAATTCTTCAAATAACCCCATTTGGATCTCATCCAATGTCTTCGCAATACCTCCTGGAGGGATATGTGTGAATCTCATGAACCATTCTAGCACATGGCCCCTTAGAGTAGTGGCCAGCTAACTTTTCTTCACATCATCTTCAACATTTTTTCTGGCAGTACAGATCGCCTCACATAAGAACCAATACTGCTATGGATTGTCAGTGCCATTCCCGTTGAATATTGGTAACTTCATTTTGTCGCTTTCCATTCTGGGCCTTCTTCCTCCTGCTGGTGCTCTATTACTAGACTGTTGCTAACACGTCAAGCAATTTGACGCAAATTATGTATTGTTTCCTTGCGGTGGAGTAGTGCGCGGAGGTGTGGGCACGTTACTGCTGGGGTTTGATCCTGTCGTCCTTCCGGGCATAACCTGGGCCTAGTCGTCCTCGTTGTCACAAAATGTTTCTTCGTCCCATATGGTTTTTCTTCACGGCATTGCACTTCGATCGCGGGAGGACCTTCTCCTGTCCTCTGCCTCTTCTCTTGAAACCTTGCTCCCCCCTTGTACACCCACTTGTTTCCTCGTGACCTTCACATTCTCACTAGAACTCATGCCCATCTACCCCTTTCCTTCTTGTACATCTTCCCCCTTTCGTTGCGGTGCCTACATCCTCTGCACACCAGAGTTCCACTACTCTTGGTCCATCTTTAGAATACCTTTTTCATAGACCAGTTGCTTGATGGCCAACTACAACAACAACAAGAACCTTCCTCATGGTCCACTAAAGAACTCTCTTTCCACTTCGCTAAAGGATTTATTGGTGTCGACTGTGAACTCGGTGATGTATCCTTCTAGGATACTATCCAACCACACTTCAACTGCCCATGATGCCTTATTATTGGTTTCTTGTAACTCCTGGATCAACTCTGGGGTCCAGGATGTTAGCTCTCCTCCTTGAAAGTTTGTCTTCTTCTTAGTGAACTTTGCCAGCCATTCCTACAAGAGTATAGGAAATTCACAAAAGAACCATTTGTGAGGACTATTGTGGATATACTTGTCCAGCCAGTGGCCTATTGACAACTTCAGATTCCAACTTTCAGCTATCGAAACTCCTTCAATTTTAGATCAAACCACCCTTCGATCTTCGGTTGAGTCGGATTCGAAAACATATCCTCCTCTTAACAACAACTTAGGTCCCAGCAACGGAACCATTTGTTGGTGAAACCCACCAACAAAGCCTCATCGACAGGGGTTCCCACTCTGTCGATGCCCTACAACGCAGTCTCCCTGAGCACCGGCCCAACCAAGTTTTACCCTACCCAACAACGTCTGCGGAGCAGACAAGGTCTCACCCGAGGCGTTCAAGGGAGAGCTGTCGGAACCGAGTTTTCGGAAGTGGGGAGGGAGGATACGAGGATCTGACAGAAGGACACCATAACTGCCCAATCCAGAGCTAGCAGTCGACTTTACAATATTTCTCCAATGTGCAGAGGGTATTCATAACTTCATGCAATCATCATATTATCACATAGTTATCACAATATCACAGCATTATTCATGAAACATATCTACTCATCATGCAATAGATAGTGGTAGAAAGCAGATTGCATCGACATAGTAGCAAAATAGATCACATTGATATAATAGGAAGAGACTAGATCACATCTACATTATGCCATCATAACATAAAATATCGCAACATCATAATAGATCAGATTGCAATAGACAAGATCACACAACGATAATAGACAAGATTTGTGCCACAATCACCATATCATATTAATCTTGCGCAATGGAACTACATTACACAATTCTTCTCCAAAACTGAAGATTACATACATCAGGAGAAACCCAGATCAGTTGCAAGTACACAGGGAGTTCTTCACAAAACTAGATCGTGCGAAATCTTATGTCTCAATTATCCTCTGATGAGATTCTCCTTGACTCATTTGATAGCTCTAATCATGATATTTTTCTATTTGAAAAACTAAATCTATATATAGGATTTATCTGTTACATTGAAGGTCCAATTATAACTAACTTATAACTGCTAATGACCTATTACAACAAAACTTGGTCAAATAACATATAAAATATTCAAAGCGGTTATTCTTTCGCCCTTCACACTAATCTGGCCTTGCGCAGTACCACGTGAGGTTGCGAAGCTGCCGTGATGCTGCGCAACTCACTTACCCAAAACCCCTGCCAATAGTTTTTCCTGGTTGGGTTTCCACGTTACATCTTGTATCGAATGAATGTGCTTGTTGAATATTTGTGGGTTATTTTTTTTGTTTCTGTTTATTTCTTAAGTGAATGTTGCAATATTGATGAAAGAAGTTGAATGAATAAATGACTAAAGAATCATCATAACATTGTGTTTTAATTCATGCTTATTTACCGTTAAGTTGTAATACAGTCACGCCACTGACATTTATTGTTAAGGAGTAAACAACGTCGCACAGTTGCGTCGATGTCACCAACCAATACGGATATAATGCGTAGTAACATTTACAATATTTTATATCGTTTCAAGTTCTTTTGTTGATAAGTTGTTAAGGGAAAGGTTGTGTCGCATAGTTGCACCGCTGTCGAGTTAGTAAAAAGACTCCAACCTTCTGACTCTATAGAGCTCCTTGGCTACACGCCAGGGGATTGTAATCCCTTTCCAACTGCAGAAACATTGTTATGGAAATCACACATTAAGATATCTTAGGTGAGACTGTGTCTGCCTCACAGGTGTTTCCGACTGAGCTTGCTATGTTGGGCTGATATCTTTGGGTGTTTTGTTGGCCTTATGGGTTTGTTGAACCTGAGTCACGAGAGTGAGGAAAAGTAGCCAACAAATGGTTTCATTGTCGAGACCCTTAATCATTTGAGTTGAGGGAAATGTTGTGGCATCTGACAAAGAAGGAAATCGAGGATTGGATGGAGTCTAAGACATTAGCATTTGTACAAGAGGAGAGCGCAAGATCGTGTTTGAGCACAAAAAATTGGTTGGACCAATACCTATACACATATATTCATGAAATATTATTTGCAGAGTTTCCTATTATGCTACATGAGTGGTTTTTAAGATTGGTGACTCGGCAGACAAACTTTCAAAGAAGGGAAGCAATCGAGTGGAGTGCTCAGCTGGTCCGCGAGTTAACAAGTGTATGTAACCCCATATCTAGAGCTATTGATTTTTGGGTCGATAGTATTTTGCAAGGGTATATTACTGAGTTTGCAGTTGAGACGATAACCTCGTATAGTGAGGCTGGAATAAATTTTTTCCAAGGACCCCGAAGGAGGTATTTGTTATCTATAAATACATGGATAAAAATGCTCATCTATGAGAAGGGAATTTTGTAGTTGAGCAGTTGAGTTGCATATCTAGGAGGAAGGATATGTCACAGACGATATGTAAAGAAAATGGGAAATGGTGAGCTGAGATGTTCCTAGGAAGTACAGAACCTGAACTAGAAGCTAGATTTTTAAGAAGTGGAAGGAGGTTTCGGTCAAGAAAAAGAAGAAAGACACTAGGAGGAAGATGAACTCCTAGTCTATTTGAAGAAAGCGAGTATGAAGTTGAGTCACGTCTAAATGAAGCATCTTGCGATGAAGTGGAATATTATAGCCCAATTTCTGGAAGGAGCAGAAGAATCTGTAGAATCTGCAGAGACACCAAAATCAAAACGTCACTACACCACACTCAGAGCATCGCCAGAGGTAAGGTCTAGAACCTCATCTCCTAAAAGAATTGTCAATACTAGAAGTACTAGTGCTACGACTAGTGTGCAAGGAAGTCCACCTTCATTAAATTGTTCATTAAACATCCTCGGCACCAACTCAATGGCTGGGGAAGAAATTAGATTACCTACATTCAATGGGAATGGAGCAGAAGATCCAAAGCAACATTGGTTCCTTTACGAAGCTGTTTGGATGGTCTGCCAAGTTCACAATGCGGACATAAGGAAAGTGCAGATGATCATGACTCTACCAATAGGAAACCCATAGAATACCCTTGATGATATCCGACTCACAATGATTTGTGAGTTCAGAAAACCTAAATTGGATTCACAGTGTATCATCGAGATCAAAGAGATAAAGTAGTTACCGACGGAATCCGTATGGGATTTCGATCAACGGTTTAAAACTATGATGGCCAAAGTGAGTTTTCAAATGTTAGATGTACAACACAAAGAGTGGTTTATTACTATTCTATTAACATGCATCCGAGCTCCTTTGATGTAATAGAATATTGTGTCACAGATGAAAGCGCTAGAAATAGCAATGAAGATAGAATCCTCGTCGATCAGAGACGGTGGCGCAATAATGATGCATATTCAGTCGTAGTTGGATAATTTGATGGTACAACTTCAGGATATTAAGAGGGGAAAATAATTCCAAGAGGATTTGTGGTGTACTAGATGTCAAATCGATGGACACCACAAGGACAATTGTCCGACGTACATGAACTATATCTCGTCAGGTGCGCCTAGTCCATTGAGTACTCAAGGAATACCCTGGTGCCGAATATTCTAGACTGGAGGGCATCATGATGAGGACTATCTATACTTGTAGAAAATTGTAAGTACCCTGACCAACCTTTTCTGTAAATTTTGTAAATCAGTAGGACACGATGAGAAGGATTCCTGAGCATACCAGCTCTTGAAGGAGAATACAGTAGACACCTACTTAATAAAGAATGACGAGGAAAATTTAGGATGAACAATCACAAGTGCACTACCATCTTGCACATTTCCCACAAAATCAATATTAGAATCAGTATCAGCCTCGATACCCACAGAGTCAGTATCCACCACAGCAACCACACCCTCAGGGTAGGGGGTGTGGAAATTTTAGAGGAAGAGGACGAGGAGGATTTGTAAGAGGAAGAGGTCAAGTTGTATGCTATAATTGTGGGTTGCCGAGAGATTATGCTATATATTTCTAGGATCCTACAAAGACATGTTCATATTGCAAAGCAAAGGACCATAACGTGGAACAATGTCCCTAGTTGATTGCAAAGTGGCAAGCTCGGGCTGTCAGAGTTCCTAACCCCGCACATAATCCAAATCCAAATCCTAACCTAAATGTTCAAATGATTTCTGTTGAGCCAAGAGAACCAAGTGTTGTTGTCATAACACGAGGAGGTGCTGTGACTAGAGCTGATCAGAATATACCGTAGGAACTGCTGTATGTGAAACCCACAGCGTAGAAGAAAGTACCATTTGACGTTAAAAAATAGAAGCAAGTATTATTGGACATGCAACCAGAGTTTGTAGATCCAGAAAAACCATCAACCTCTGCTGAAGTCAAGGATATGCCTAAACGTTTCCAATAGATATTCCGGAAACATGCTCCAAATAAGGTTAGTAAGCTCAAGTCATTTCTATCAAGTTGCTTAGCACTGATCCATGAGAAAGATGATTTTGTAGAATTGCAAGCGCTTATAGAGGAAACCCCGTCGCAACCCGAAAAAAGAGTTGACCATGTTAAAAATAAATTCAAAACTAGCCATAAGTTAAGAATTACTACGCAGATCATGTTGGCCAAAACCCACTAACAAAGCCTCATCAACAGGGGTTCTCGCTCTGTCGACGCCGAACCAGTGCAATATCCCTAAGTACCGACCCAGACAAGTTTTACCCTGCCCGGAAACACCTGCAGAGAGGATGAAGTCTCACCCAAGATGTTTGAGGGAGAGTTGTTGGAACCAAGTTTCCGGCAGCAAGGAGGAGGATCGAGGGATCAACGATTCATCAGCATAACTATCAGATCTAGCATAACCAAATATCAGATATCTCAACATTCATCACATATCTACCATTACAATCACAGATCTAACATATTGCATCATTGAACTATTCATCGCAACAATATGACATTCCTCATTCATAAAACAGAACCATCATTAGACATCAACATCACAGTACATAAAGACAGGAAGAGACATCATAACATATGAAAGTGGAAAAAGGACAACAGTGATTCAACTCAATATCCGTCATATCATATTACTTTCATCACAACAGATCCAAAACAATAGTTGTCTTTCTCCACAGTGAGAGAAAGAACAATCCAAAAATTCCCATACAGGTCACAAAAGATTCAATCTCTCACTTCAGGCTCATATTGTATGGTATATATCTGATCTCTTATATTTGCAATTCTAAATCTACATATAGGCCTATGCCTTTACATTAAAGGTCCACTTCTAACTAACTCTTGTTATATTTTTATCATTTAAGCAATATGATTTTAGGATCTTATCTGAGAGAATAACATGCACAGCAATAAACATAAGAGAGAAGAGAAACAAAGAATTTTCCTTAGGGAAACCATAAAGGAGAAAACCCCACAACTTCCTCAGAGATAGAATGAGAACCAATGGAAGTAGTAAAACCCGAAAACATAAATATGATCTCCACAGTTGTTCTCTCTCTCTCACTTGAGAGAGCTTCTCCTCTCTCACTCATGTGCCCCAGTGAGTGAGTCTGTGTGTGATAAATAGAGAGGCTCACTCTCTATTTATATTCTTTCATTCACTTAATGTCCACTCCAACAAGTTGGCCCTACTTAACAATTACTTACCAGGATCGACATCTCTATGAGAGTCTAATAACCCTAGTGCCCCACAACTATGGGTACTTTTACCTCCAATAAACAAGGGGGGTTAACCTTGACTCAATTGTGGGGATTGTTGCCCCGACTTATAATGGAGGGTTAACCTCAATGACTTTACATGACTTGTTTACATTATTGAATCTCGCGATCGGAACATTGGGGCATGAAATGACTCAATTACATTATATATACTTCTCAAAATAAACATCGGGGTACAATACATAATATATACAAGTGAATACATTCTGAAGTTACAAATACATCAATACTCCCTCTTAACTAGGAAGGTATTCTCTTGACACAATTTATCAGCACATGTCTTCTTCTTTGTATCATCTAGATCATCATCAAGTCGTATTCATCTTCAATTCATCTTCAATTCATCTTCATCTTCAAGTCATATTCATCAATTCTGTATCATCACTGGATCTGGATCATCACTAGATCATCATCGAGTCTGGATCATTACTTGATCATCATTGGATCATCATCATCATCACTACTTCCACTATCTCAATCAAATGGTGCTATCTCTTCATTCTTCTCATCATAGGAATTTCTGCAGAGCCTATCCTTTTTCATGCTGGTTGTAGGCCTAGCCTCCATGTAGGTCTTCATCTTCTTCAACACTAATATTTGAACCAGTCAGAAAGGCCCTCCCAGCACTTACATCTGACCATGAGAGGAACACATCCACCATCATCTCAGAAAGGCACGCCCAACACTCACATCCAACCATGGGAGGAACACATCCAAGAACCATGTCAGAAAGGCCCAGCACTTACATCCAACCATGGGAGGAACACATCCAAGAACCATGTCAGAAAGCCCAACACTTACATCTGACCATGGGAGGAACACATCCATGAACCATGTCAGAAAGGCCTAGTACTTACATTCACCAACATGATAGGACACACCTACTATCATCTGTGAAAAGGCCCATCACTTACAACCATGACCATGATAGGACACAACTACTATCATCTATGGAAGGGCCCAGCACTTACATCCAGTGGCATGGTAGGACACAACTACTACCATCCATGGAAGGGCTTTGCACTTACATCTGACCATGCGAGGAACCAATCCAACATGCATGTCATAAAGGCTCTCAGCTCTAGGCTGAGTATTCTTGGTAACTAAATAGGTGCCTTCATTCTCCCAGAGAATGGCCTCTCAGCACTAAGATGATTATTCCTGGTAACTGACCAGGTGCCTCCATTCTCATAGAGAATGGCCTCTCATCACTAAGCTAAGTATTACTGGTAATTGACCAGGTGCCTCCATTCTCATAGATAATGGCCTCTCAGCACTAAGCTGAGTATTCCTGATAACTGACCAAGTGCCTCCATTCTCCAAGAGAATGGCCTTCAACACTTATATCTGATCATGTGGGAACACATCCCTCAATCACATCAGAATGGCTCTACACTGATCATGTGGTAACACAACCCACAATCATATCAGAGCATCTATGTACTTACATTTGATCATGGAAGGAACCAATCCTTTCACCATGTCAGAATGGATCAAGGACGCATCACTTCCCCTTGGAAGGAACCTCGATCTGGAGAACACCAAGCTTCTCCCTAAAGTAATCAAACTTCACTCTGGCCATTTCTAGAATAGAATCACATCAGGGTTGATTACGTCCAAGGATAACCTGCGTGCTTTGCCAGGACCGATTACATCCGAGGACAACCTACAGGATTGTTTACGTCTAAGCCACCTATGAGCTTCTCCAGGATTTTATGCTCAGACAACCTGTCTCACAAACTATGCTAGAAATCCCTCTTTCTAGAGATCTCAATATGGATCACTACTCCTCCCTGCATCATACAAAAAATGCAAGTCAGATCAACCAAATCAAATAGTAGTTTTCAAAAGAAACATACTACCTCCCAAATAGCAAGTGGCAACATCTTTTGCCTCGGCTTTACTTAGCGCCATACAGGACTCCTTCCTACTAAACCAAGAGATCACACCTGATCTCATACTAAAGTAGCACCTCGAAGTTCTCTTCTTATAAATGGAACTGCCTACCAAATACGAATCCTCATAACCCTCTAGGTTAATCTTCTGATTCGTATCATACTTGAGCCCATGCTCAACTGTACCTTTCAGGTACCTCACTGCATGCTTTGCAACCATCAGGTGAACATGTCCTAATGTGTTCATAGCAAAGAAAATATCTGTTCTCGTATTCACCAGGTACATCAAGGAACAAATCATCTGATGATACATCATGGCATCAACCATCTCTGATGAAGCAACACTCAATAGCTTCAGGTTCTATGCCATAAGTGTGGTCATGGCCTTGCAGTCCATCATCCTGAACCTCTTTAGGATCTCTACTACATACTTGCCTTGTCCCAGGGAGATTCCATCCACATTTTGCCACACCCCCATGCCTAGAAGTAGTGCATCATATCCAAGTCCTTCATCTCGAACTCAGAAGCAAGTATCCTTCTTGCAAATTTAATGAGTTCCTCTTTTCTGTCAGGAACAAGTCATCGACATATAACAGGAGCATCACTGGTCTTCCACTTTCAACCTTGAAGTAAAGGTTGGAATTCGCTTTATTCTTAGTAAAGCCTAGAGCCATCAGTAAGTTGTCCATCATTTCGTACCATGTCGAACCTTAGGATCTTCTACAGTCACTCCCTCTGAAGCGGAGCATCATTCTCCCTTTGTCTTTCATACTCTATGCATTGAAAAATTATGTACCAGAGTGACAAGTACCTTCCTCTGCTACTAATATTATTTTTATCCATCTAGGGTCACTGGATACCAAGATCCTCTATCTTGAACCTTTTCAAAAGTTCTTCTCACACCCATCTATGATCTTGTCATCTTCTTCAAGCTCCTCATGTATGTATTATCCCATGGGTGTCTTCTGAGCTCGCACAAGGTCTTCTACACATGAATTTTCCTGTCATCTGCCTCAACTCCCATTGGATACAAATGTCTCTTCATAGTCTATGCCTTCTTTCCGTGATAAGCCTCATGCTACAAATATTCCTTGTAGGGCCACGATCTTGTCATCTACTGCATGCTGGATCTTGTAGATCCATATGGAAGATACTAAAGACTTCCCTTCAGGTCTCGATACTGTATCCTAGACATCATTTTTCTTGAATTGGTATTCTCCTTCCATTTCTTCTTGGCTACTTCTTCATAGTTGTAAGGTTCTGCATCAATGATGTTTCTCAATAGTATCACATAATCGTATTCATCATATTATTCTTCATTCTTGGATTATTTCTCGAATTGTCATCACTTGTTTTTCGGAACAGGTCACATCCTTCTTTTCTTGTAGATGATTGTACATGATCTTTCCTACAAGTCAAACACATTAGTGGTATGGTTAGAAACATTTCATAAGGTATGTTCATAATGAAAAAATTCTTTTGCATTAAGATATAATCATGCAACTATTTTAGCTAATACAACATTCATCCATATCTCACGGAAACTTTCTAGATGCCTTCCATCTCTACCAAGACAACATTAATATTGTGCACTAATCCAATATGTCAGCAAAGAGGTTTCATTCTAGATAAGTAGCAATGGATATTTGTATAGAACCATGAGCTACTTACCCATCACATGCATATTAGTAGTTTACTGTCATTAATGCAAACATTCTATCATGCATAACACATCAACTGAATATAAACAAATGAATAACAAAAAAATATCATGAAATGACAATTGAATACTTATCTTTATTTGTTTTGTGGGTAGACTCCTTCTTTCAGCTTCAAGTTGTTCTTTAATTTGAGAGACCCTTGTAAAGTATGATTGTATGGTCTCTACATTCTGGATCTTCACATTCTTCAATTGTTTTCTCAAAGTCATTTTTCGATTTATGTTCTTCCCTTAAAATATCTTGGTCAAGGAATCAAACATCTCTTTTGGTGTCTTTAGGGAAGACACTTGTGGTATAAGGTGATCCGTGATTGAATCGACAATGATCTTCTTGGCCTTGACCAAGTTCTTCTTGTGTAAGGCTTTTGGCCTGATCTCCCTCTGGAACTGGAACCTCTCTACTTATGTAGGTGTCCAATTCATTTAATTCAAGAACTAGTGAGATCCTATACTTCCATGCTTGGAAGTTGTTAGCCTCACCAATCTTGTCTTCAAGCTGGTGCGATTAGTAATTTTGAAATGAGAGCCTCAACTATAAATAGCAAAAGATTATATCTTACCGATTTGTGGTGTCCATCCTGGTTCCGGAGCTGGTTGATTTAGGGTTTGTCAGAGAAACCCTAATTTTCAAAACTTGGAATCTTTCAGATCTGATTGGATAGAAAGATAGACCTCTTCAAGGTGAGCTATCCAATGTACTCATTTTCTGAAAACAAAGGAGGGAAACTCCCGAAACAGGAAGCCCTAGTTTACCAATTTCTACTACAAAAATTCCTGATATTGTTTCTGCGGTATATATGCAATTGCTACTCCTCTATGTCTGAAACTTTGCACTAAGGTATACTTGTCTTTCCTCTTTCCAATGCCGTAGGTCTGAGTAGAATTGGATTCACCCATTGAGACTTATGAGCGTTTTCCCAAGGTGACCTGTTTCATAACTATTTCACATAACGAAGTTGTACGGACTTCCATGTCTCACTGTTTCATCGTTTGGATCTAAAACTTTCACCACTGAACATATGGTCCCTGCAATTTCTGGGTAATCTTGAGAAATTTCATTTGGACCTTCGTGTCCCGAGATATAGCAATTCTCCCCAGGTGTCCTATTTAGGGATGAATTCTGAGAGAGGATGGAACCCTAACTTGGAGGAATTATATCTCCTAGAATATAATGAATCAAAGGTTGAAACTTGGACACAGTGTACATCAAGAATGTATATTCGACCTGTGAAAGTTTCGACACATGATACTTCTCCAATATCAAGATATAGCGAATATACCAAAACTATATGTTTTAGTATTTTAGGGTTTTTCAGGCCTCGGGTCAAACTAGGGTTTGACTTTCCCAGAGTTTCACCCAACCAAAAATCTTGACCCAAGTCTCTAAACTTCGATTTTGATGAGGAGATAAATCCTATGCCGAGATCACTAAAAAATTTCTCTTCTGTAAAAATCCCTAATTTCCCTCACCAAAAACTGAAAATGCTCGGAATCAAATTTTGCTTCGACAGAAAGATGCGCTCTTCAATGGAGAGTTAGCCTAGCCTTCTCTTTGTTGATGGATTGTGGAGAGAGACCCAAAAATTAATAATCCCTAGCTTCTATAGCTGCACATTATCTTCTTCTCAGGTTAGATCTGATACCATGTTAGATTTTTATCATTTAAGCAATATGATTTTAGGATCTTATCTGAGAGAATAACATGCACAACAATAAACACAAGAGACAAGAGACACAGAATTTTCCTCAGGGAAACCATAAAGGAGAAAAATCCACAAATTCCTCAGAGATAGAATGATCACCAATGGCAGCAGTAAAGCCCAAAAACATAAAGATGATCTCCACAGCTATTCTCTCTCTCTCTCACTTGAGAGAGCTTCTCCTCTCCCACTCATGTGCCCTAGTGAGTGAGTGTGTGTGTGATAAATAGAGAGGATCACTCTCTATTTATATTCTTTTGTTCACTTAATGTCCACTCCAACAACTCCTCCCCACTTAACAATTACTTACCAGGTCTGACATTTCTATGAGAGTCGAATAACCCTAGTGCCCCACAACTGTGGGGACTTTGCCCTCCGATCAACAAGGAGGGTTAACCTTGACTCAATTGTGGGGACTATTTCCCCGAATTACAATGGAGGGTTAACCTCAATGACTTTACATGACTTGTTTACATTATTTAGTCTCTCGATCGGAACATTGGGGCATGACATGACTCAACTACACTATAGATATTTCCCGGAAAAAACATCGGGGTACAATACATAAGATATACAAGTGAATACATTTCGAAGTTATAAATACATCAACAACTCTCAACTGATTTAACCATTAATGACATATATCCACAAAATGTGGGAAACCAATCCAAAAAGATGCATAAAATATTCAAAAGTGGTTTGTTTTCTGCCCATCGCGCTATCTTTGGTTTGCACGGTGTCGCATGAGCTTGCATAGCATCCGTAGTGTTGAACAACTCACTTACCCCAAAACCCCTGCCAACACGCCCCCAACACAGTCTTGTGGCTCATCCTCGAGCCATGTCAAGCAGATAAGTTGTGCTCCGTCGTATTTACCTTGAAATCCTCATATTGCCATGTTATCTCCTTGACTTGTGCTTGAATGTTTTCAGCTTCATCCTTGTTAGGACTCAGAATGTACCCAAGGTTGTAAAGGTAAATCCCAAGGTAACAACAAAACCACTTTAGAAAGAAACTGGTTTTTCTTCCAGAGAGGGATCTCTCAATACATATTTAACGAGACCAGATATGACTAACATCTAAAGATTTGTATAGATGGTTGAAACAACACATAACCATTGGGCATGGAGTCACATAAAAATAAAAATATCACAAAGACATGTACATGAGATTTATCAAAGGCAAGGTAACCATTTCATCACAGTCATTCATTTAGTTCAGGTGAGACAAAAGAGACAATGAACAGCCCATTAATACAGAGCATCAAAGATGAGTTCTATATTAACTTTAGTAGAAGAATGTATAAAATATCCAAAACGATGATCAAAGCATAAACATTATGAATTCTAACCATCCAATACTGTGTTTCAGATATGAAGAAAAACAGAATGAAGTGTTACACTGGAAAACACAATCACATAAGGAAAGAAATACGGACTGTAATGGAAATGACACAGGAATCTCTGATAATTCTTATGCATTCGCTCTGTTATTCAAAAATAATATGTCTTTCAAAACATTCAACCATAGGATGGGTTCCAACCCCCATCAAATAAAATAGATGCAAATATATACATAAATGATTCATCTTCCAAGAAGATTCATAACTGAATGACTGGCTTAATTAAAGTCTTGTAACTAAATTCCTAACTTCTAGGAATAAACTACAGCTTCAATCCTAACAGATCACTAAGTTAAAATCAACTTGATACAAGGCCTATCCCAGCAGCTCCTTAGCGCACAACACCTGTCTTTATGAGTGAAGGATGTACTTCGTTTTCCTGAATCTCTCTATGGCTTTCCATTGTTCCACGTTGGGAGTATCATATTCCATCATTTCCTGAATAGACACTTCTAACTCCATGTAAGCTTCATAAGATATTTTAGGTAGACCTCTCCTAATGATTAGGAACTTTTGTAATATCTTGAAATCCTCTGTCAGCTTATCCACAATGGCTTTCCCTGTCAGCCCCTTTTCCAGATCGTTAAATTTGGAATGATCCATTCGGCTTTGTACCAACAGGTTATGATAGTGCTCTTGAGAAAACATTCGTCCCTCCTCGTCCCAAAAGGAAGGTCGACCGTCCTCAAATAATTCTTTGAAAACCTGTTTGAAATCATTAAACTATGAGACCATTTAATCAGCTCTCTCCTGGACTGTCTTCATTAAATGATGCTTGTGGATAAACTTTTTGGCCCATAGTACCATTGCTATTCTGTCCTTTACTCCTATATCATGCAACTTTTGATATGTCAATGAATTTAAGAAATTTAACGTGTTCTGCGCTGTGGCAAGGGGTTTCCTCTCCATGGTTTAATTTACTAACTTCAGTCTCTGTTTGGTCAAATTGACCAATATGTTTTCATTATCAATAAAGTTCAGATGATGTCTGAATTTAGTAATTTCTATAGATAAGGTATCCCAAATTAGATGCTTCACTCCCTAGAGAGGACCCTTTCTGATGTTTCTTTTCTTTAGCTCATTAAATTTCTTTTGTAGCTGATTTCTGTCTTGCAATATTTTATTTCTATTCTCACTTACTTTGGCTAATTCGAACTTGATCTTTTCATTTTCTACCTTTAACCCTTTTATTTCTTCACCCTTTAGGCTTACCTGGGACATAGGTACTAACAAATCATTTGCAGAAAAATCATTTAATGGTTTTTGAATATTTACAATAGACAGGTCCTCATCAGTGGGAGTCTAACTCATCAATTCCTCCATGATCTCCTTTTCATCATTTTGGTCCTTTTTTAGTAGGGCGATTTGAGATATCAGCTCACTCCGTTCAGTTTCCCACCTGTTTTTTTCCTCTTGTAATTTAACAACTCTTCCTTTATGTTCCATCATCTCCTAGTGGATCTTGTCTTTCTCTTCTTGCAGTGCCAATAATTCGGATGATTGAACATGCTCAGTGCTTGGGATCTTCAACTTTTTCTTCAAAACTTGGAGGTTGTTGTCATTTTCTTCCAGCATTCTTTTGACTGCTTGGGTGTTATCTTTTTCACTTCCTGAACTGATAATATATTCTTGTAGATTTTTAATTTGAATGGCATTGGCCTTATTTTCAAATTTTTCATGTTTTACTTGAATCTCTAACTTATCTACCAAAATTTGTAGCTTATTTATTCTCATCATAGCTTGCAATAGGTTTGAATAAATAATGTCACTTGTTTGCTTGTGTAGCTGTATCTTGTCAGGTACACTAATCTTGTCCAGTCTTACTTCCATGTTTGTCATCTCTTTATCATTTACCATGGCCAATTTGAAGGCGTTTCTTTCTACATCCCTGACATAAATCAGGGAGCTTTTTGGATTGTTCAAACTCCTTACCCGTGGGAGTAAATTCCTTGTCTCTTCCAGAGACTTCTTTCGCTTCTCCATATAACTGGCCTTGAGTGCCTCTTTGGACTTGAAAATTGGGCTTGATTCTGAACCATCTACACTTTTAAAAGAAAACTGATTTACCTGTACAAATTTTTTTGGGACTAAAACAACTCTCTTGAAATCATCAGAAATCTCTTCACTTAAAACTCCACCAACTTGAAACAATTTGGCCTTTTTGTGTGACCCATCCTCCTTCACTTCCATGCTTTCAATTTAGACACACTCCTTTTAATCAAAACATTAAGACCCTCTGTCACTTGAGATACTGCCACGGGTATAACACTTGCACTTTCATCAGATCTTGAAATTTCCATGAAATGAGACAAATTCGCCGTCTCGCTCAGGCCTTCAATAAACTGGTGGTCAAATGGTTTGTTTTTGTTGGCCTGCTTCCTTAGGGAAATTATATGGTGAGGATCATAATTTGGCTTTGGCTCTCTTTGAAATTCCATGCTCCCTAACAACTTTTCAATAAACACCAGGGCACCTTTATTCTTGAAAATAAAAGAGCCAACCTTGAGAGGGAATTTGATATTTGAAGATTTCTTAAAGGCTCCAAAATGTTCTTCCTCTGAGTGCAACCTTTGCCTCATGAATTCTAATGCAAAAATTATCGGAGTAAGGAAAGCAGGTAACCTATAAGGTTCCCCAGTAAATCCATATATCCTCAAAACAGTGGAATCTTTATACAGGAACCAGTCCCCAACTCGATCCTTAGGCGAGGACCGCATCAGGCATTTCATATCTTCTAACACATGGAGCAACATTTCATCGAACAACATTTTATATATCTCTGACATGATTGAATTTGTGAATTCAAACATGTTGATTTGCTTGGGCAAATCCGAAGAGAAGATTGTACTCAAAAACTGTAATTCAGTGACGTTTGAACATAGCAACATGTTCAACAAGTAAGTTTTGAAATTTAAAGAACCTGACCTTTGGGAATTCACTTAATTAAAGATGGATTGCTTCTGCCAAGTATTCATCTAGGCTGAATACAGGAACCGACTGAGACTCAGAACCTAATGAACTTATTTTCAATAAAAAACCAAGGATGACTTCTTTTACGTGACAATCATCGTCAAGACCCAAGATTTGACAGACCAGGGATACCACTAATTGAACTTCATTTTTGAAAATATGAACATGGTAAGGCAGGAAGAGACCATCTAATGACTGACCCTCTTTCAAAATTCTAGATAGGAATTTGCAATGGACTTCAGTTCCACAACTTTTGTACAATTCAGCAAGAATCGACTCATTTACAGGTTCACGACTGTTAGGGTAACTTTTAGGCAAGTTGAGGTTTTCGCGGATGAATTTGCCATTAATTTTATAGAGTATTCGAGACGTAGACTGACTCACAATGACTCTCTGAGAAGGGTAATAATTAACCATGCACCATTCTACGAACTTGGGAAAATGCAGAGTTTGTTCAATAGAAAAATAATATAAAAAGGATTTACAGACATTTAAGACATCATTGCCCTGTGAATTATATTGCCACAACCTCTCTTTACTGACCGATACACTTCCTATGGATAGGAAAGGGTCACACACCCCTCGGTCCCTATCGACCAGATAGTCTTCCCTGTCATCTAAAATACGACCAGACCCTTGCATTTCCTTTTCTTGGTCCATACTTCAGTTGATAATGGTAACCAGATAGATGAATTATGGGCGTTTGAGCCTTACCTGTTACAGTGGCTGCGTGCATTCAAAATTGAAAATTAAAGGTTGACGAGCGCACAGGTCTTTTTCAATCTTTCAGTGCCAATAAAATAATCACCGAACAAGTCAACTATGCTTTTATAAGACCCCACTCAGGAGGCTCCCTTTGGAAGTTTCCACCAAACCGCTTTTGCCTCCGGAACACACCACGATTGACCACGTGTACAATGGTTTCTATTCCGCTACCGCCCTTTACTTCCAACTATCGCGCAACTTTCCGCTCTAGATCCATCATTGACTGTCGATCTATTTCACCTTTATTTCCCATCCATCGGATCAAGCGGCACGTACTCAATTCCGCCGAGGGTTCTTGTCTTATCAAACTTGCAAGTTTCCACTCCAGATTCATCCACGATCGTCGATGTAATCCTTATTTATCTCCCCGCCGTAAGATCAAGTGACACGTACTTGATTCCGCTGGGTTCCTTTGTTTAACAAACGTGCAGGTTCACAAGGCAAAGTTTACACAGACCGTAGATCTCATCAAGCTGGATCGACGACCGTTGATCCATATATTACATCAAACACCCGCACATACTTATCCTTCTTGCATCTTTTAGAGAGCGGAGACAATACAGGCCGTTGATCTCCATCTTTTCACTTCGTACCGTTAGATCCTTTGATAACTCATTGTTTTTTCCTCTTGCCATACTTTCATACCATAAAATTTTAACCAAAGTATTATAAATGACCATTACCCTTTCTTCACTATGATCTTTTCGAACCTCTGCTAGGTAGGGTTGTTAACAACTGGCTCCATCTGGGGATGATATCCTCCCCGCGAGGTATCAAAGAACTCGTAGACCAGGTGCCTGTTTTTTATTTTTCACAATAACTTCCTGAAAACTCATTTTTTTGTTTTTCGTAGATATATTATTTTTTTTTTTTAGAAAGGAAAAGCATGCTTCCTGAATCTTAGGGCCTTCACCACGGGCTTCAAATACATTCGGCTTACCATTCGTGTTGACTTTGTAAAGAAAATAAGTATTTACAGGCTATAATACAAATTTTACCCTCCTCCTTAGGATAGGTAATGTTTTAGATACCTTCCATTGACAGGGTTACTATCCAGAGGAACCCCATTCGGATATTCCAGCAAAAATGCGTTTTGTCCTCTGTAGCCAGCAACAACATAAGGACCTACCCACATATGATCAAATTTGCCATGTTTGTCTTCTTTAGGAGCATCCCACTTCAGGACCAAGTCTTCAATCTGAAACTGCTCTTCTTTGATTCTCCTGTCAAAAGTACTTTTCATTTTCTCCTGATGTGACTGCACCTTGTCATAAGCCTTATTCCTTCACTCATCCAGTTCAATAATCTGATTTATCCTCCTTTGCATATGATTTGGTTCTTCTTGCTGATCTTGGAAATACCTCATGACTGGAACACCTAACAACGCTGGAAAAACAACTTCAGTCTCATACACCAGTTGGAACGGAGACATGCCAATCACCCTTTTGGTGCTAATCCTGTCAGCCCAGAGAGCATACTTGAGCTTGGTGTGCCAGGACCTTTTGTTATCTTCTAATAGCTTCTTGATGATCCTTACTAGGCTTTTATTAGAAGATTCAGCTAACCCATTTCCTTGTGGATAATAGGCAGTTGAATGATTGAGGCTTATATGATACTTGTGACAGAAATCAATCATTTTCTTGGATTTAAATGCACCTGCATTGTCTGTTACTATTCTTTTGGGGCATCCGAATTGAGCCAATATATTTTCTTCAAGGAAATCCATGATTACAGTCTCAGTGGCTCTCCTAGTGGGAATAGCTTCAATCCATTTTGTAAAATAATCTGTGGCTGTCAAAATCCATTTATGTTGCCCTGACGAATTGGGGTTTATCTCGCCAATAAAATCTAAACCCCACTGCTGGAAAGGAGCTTCTACTATTATCGTTTTTAAAGGGAGAGGAAGTACTTTCCTCTTTCCATCAAAAATTTGGCATTGATGACATTTACTGGTTTCCTTATAAACATCTGCAAATAATGTAGGCCAATAATAGCCTGCCCTCAGAATTTTATTGGTAGTTACCTTCCAAGAATGATGTCCTCCACAATCCCCTTTGTGAAATTATTTGACTATATGCTGAGCTTCATTTTCTAAAAGACAGTTTAGTAACACACCCCCGGGATCCTTCCAATAAAGATATTTATTCAAAATACAAAATTTGGCAGCTTTCAATTTTATGGATCTCGCCCTTGACTTACTCAGTCCTTCTGGTGCTTGAAAATTTCGAAGGATGTAAACAATGTCAGAATACCACGGAGATTCCACAAAATCAACCATCACTTCTACTTCTGTATCCAACTGATTAGCTTGGTGAGATATGAAATTAATTTGTAAAGCCTCACAATTTGAATTATCCATCATTTTAGCTAATCCTTTTCCTTTAACCAGCTTAGTAGGCTTTATCTCTATGTCGTATTCCAGCAATGTAGCTATCCATTTCGCTCTCCCTGCCTTCTGGATCTGGTTGTGTCAAAATCCCTTTTACTGCAGCAGATGGAACATGTGCAATTATATGTGAATGTAGAATATACACTCTGAAATATTTCAATGCTTTGACTAAAGTATATGCTTGTTTCTCCATGATGTCATATTTCAATTCTCCATCCCTCAACATTTTACTGAAAAATGCTATGGGCTGTTCCAAATTCTCATCATTTTCCTGCAATAAAACTGCTTCTATAGTATATTCTGAAGCATATGAAAATACTAAGAAGTATTTGGTAAAATCTGGGCTCACCAACACAGGAGCCTCTGATATTTATTTTTTGATTTCCCAAAAAGACTTTCTAGCTTTGGCATTCCATTTTATCTCGTGACCTTTTTTCAACATATTCATGATATTCATTAGGATCTCGGCGAAACTTGGCACAAACCTTCTTAGAAAATTTACTTGTCCCAAGAAAGATTGTATCTCCTTCTTACTCCTGGGTTCACCTACTTTCAAAATTGCACTCACCCTTTCAGGATCAATTTTTATTCCATCTTTTGATATTATATGGCCCAACAACTTTCCTTCTTCCAATGCAAAATTTGACTTCTTTGGATTCAATGATATACCAAACTTCCTACATTTCATGAAAACTTTCTCCAGATGATGCAGATGCTCTCTGTCAGATTTTGAATAGACTGTGATATCATCCATGTAGATCACCACAAAATTCCCCATTTCCCCTGCAAAAGTGATGTCCATAGCTCGCTGAAAAGTAGTTCCTGTATTCATCAAGACAAAAGGCATCTTTGCATACATAAAGGTGCCCCAAGGTGTAGTGAAAGCAGTTTTTTCTTGATATTTAGGTAATACTTTGATCTGATTATAGCCAAAAAACCATCCAACATTGAAATTCTTTCAGCCCTAACTACTTTCTGCAATATATGGTCCATCTTTGGCAAAGGATAATTATCCTTCATAGAAACTTTGTTTAAATTCCGGAAATCTATACACAATCTTATTTCTCCATTCTTCTTTCTAACAGGAACAAGGTTTGCAACCCACTTTGAAAACCTTAGAGTGACAATGATCTTAGCATCAAATAACTTTTTAATTTCCTTCTCAATAATAGGAAGTAACTTAGGGTTTATCCTTCTGAGCTTCTGCTTGAAAGGTTTCTCTCCAGGCTTTATAGGAATATTATGCTGTATGATAGATGTATCATACTCCTTCAGGTCTTCATAACTCCAAGCAAATACATCTGTATACTTTTTCATTAATTTCACATACTCTTCTTTTTCTTTTTCAGGCAATTTCTTGGATAATTTTATAACCTTAGGATTCTCTTCAGTGCCAATATTCCTATTTTCAACAGCATCCTCAACAGGCTTTACTTTTGGACTTTTGGCAACATCATTTTGATCAAAACGTTTTTCTAACGGAATTAGCCCTCTTGGTATGAAATTATTTTTCAACTGGATAATATCCTTACCTCTTAAGGTTCCCTTTAACTTTTCAGCACCGTTCCCTTCTTTCTCAAGATCTTCATCATCTTGAATACTCACGTCATTGTCATTCTCGGTGTCAATAGGAGTATTCACAAATTCTCTTGAGAGTTCTAAGAACCTCCTGATCTGCATGTCATCTTTGAACACCTTCCAATATTTAGAATTATCAGGAATAGAGGGTCTATTCACAATTTCCACCTGGTATCCCCTCTGACCAGCAACAGGGGTCTCAAATTTTCCGGCAGCCACAGCTAAAGAATCAGCTACCAAATTTTCATGTCTGGGAACTACCTGAATTGTATGCTCTGTAAAGAAGTTTCCCAACATATCCCATACTTCATTTCTATAAGCCCTCATCCGAGGATGCATGGTTTGATAGCTTTCATTTACTTGATTTATCACCAACTCTGAATCCCCCAAGACTCTTATTTTTTGAGCTCCCAAATCTTTCAAAGCATGCAATCCCAATAACAAAGCTTCATATTCTACCACATTGTTTGTGCACTCAAACGTTAATTTATATGATAAAGCTTTGAAATCTCGAATAGGAGAAATTATATACACACCATCCCCAGCACCTATTTTTGTAGCAGATACATCAAAATACATAATCCACTGGCCCTCCCTTTTTTGTTTCGCTTCCAAAGCATCCCGTTCCATCGCTTCCTTTTCCTTATTCTCTTCAGACTTCTTCTGCAATGCCTCTTCTAAATCATGTGGGACATCATCATTAAAGAAAATAGAAGACCCCAAATCAGTATCAATAGCATATATATGATGAATTTCAGGTTTATCTTGACTGCTCACTACATAAGGAGTTCTTTTTTCGCTATATAATCTTCTGCTCCCATCTCGAACAGGAATTGTAGCATAAGACATATCCATCTGTAAACTACCTTTCAACTTGGAAGTCCAAGATCTTGACAACAGTACCCCGAACTTAGGTGGAATATCTGCCACTACCACATCCATGACTATAGTTTTAGAAGGAAATTTATTTAGGGTTACCACCATATCTTTAATCAAACCAAGGCATTTCACTCTTTTAGAATCAAACGAGTACAAATCTTTATAAGGTCTTGTTACTTCTAATCCCAAAATCTCTACCACTCCTTTCGGCATTAATTTATGTGATGCCCCTGAGTCTAGCATAGCATTGTGGACCACCTTATCATGCACATTTAAACTCAAATAGAAAGGAGGGACTTCTTCACTTTCTAAATTTTCAACCTTTGACCCAAACGAAATAGCAGGGTTATCATCGTTCAACCCTGAAATGTCAGATTGCCATTCTCCTTGATTTTTGACCATTTTTGTGATAGTATTTCTGTATTCAGTGTTTCTCAATAACTCATTAAATGGAACAGAGATTTTTAACTTTGAAAGTTCATTTTGTAAATTAAAGCCAGAACTAATTCTTTCCACATCGACCGGAGCCACCTGCTTTATTATTTTATCTCTTTGTACATCATTTTCAACCTCTTTATTTACAAAAGACTTTTTTTGTAGTTCTTTTCCCTTTTCTACATTCAAAGAACTAGTGGAAGGCTGATTTGGGTTTGCCTTTCCTTTATTTACGAGGACATCCCTGTTCCTCAGTCTGATTTTCCTCTGCACATCATCCATAGCATGTAAATAACCCCTTTGATACTGCTCGGTCTCCATTTCAAATTCTTCATTTCCACCTTCCTGTTCAAACATGTTATGCTCTTCCTTAGTAAGATATATCTCTGAATCATGTTCTCCAAAAAGATGAATCTCATTTTCAGCGGGATCTTCTTCATCAACGACATAATTTTCCGGAAATGGTGGACGAATTTGCTGTTCCTCCTGATTTCTTGGATTTCTTACGTCTCTTTGTTGGTTTTGGGGAGGAACAGGAGGATTCGGTCTTCTGAAATTAGGATTCCTGATTTGAGGCTCAGCTTGTTCTCTATTGAATCCCCTATTATCCATAGTTAATCTATCCATCAACTTTTCCATGGTCTTCAACATCATTTCAAATTTGACATCATTAGTAGAAGAAGAAGCAGAAGGCAAATTTTCTTCCTTTTTCCTTCTATCAATATCTCTATGTTTCATCTTTCCACTTGCCATCATATTTTCTTATACTTCTAAAGCATCTGTAAACATGGCAACAAGAGTTGTTGATTTTCTCTCCCTTAATGAAAATACAAAATCATTATCAAAAGCTCCAACATAGTGTAATTTGGCTACGGCTGCATAAGGTTTTATATATTCCAGAATGGACTTATAAACCCTCATAAATCTACTAGAAAATTCATGGACAGATTCAAAACCTCCTTTTTTGAGACTGTTATACTGAGATAATATTTGCAATGGGTTCTGTTTATCATCCCACCTATCTAGAAATGAATTTTGGAAAGCCTGAAAATTTATTATAGATCCATTAGGCAAATCTTTAAACCATTTCTTTGCCTCACCTGACAAACTTCGGGCAAATAACCGCATTTTAACGTCGGATAATCAACTTCTTCTAAGTCAATGAAATTTTCAAACTTGGCAACATGCTGTTTTGCGGTTTCGTCACCTTCTCCATCAAACAAAGAAATTCTTTGGGAATAGTTCTGAGGAAGGTCATGTAATAAAGGAGGCAAATGCAAGGGAGCAAATCTGGCTGCCATTGGTCTAGGTGGATTCACAGGGACTGAAGATCTTTGAGTATTTTGAGAGGTAAATGTTTCAACTTTAGTGGTTTGTTGTAAATCTCTCCAGAGGGAATCCAACAAATAAGATTCTAACCTACGAGGATTGAACTCAGTATTCTTAAGGTCAGACTCGGATTTGGTTCTCAACAGACTTTTCCCAGCATTAACTTCCCATTCTGGATCAATATGAGAATCTTGAGATGATGATGCACCAAACAAAGGAAAACCTAACTTTTCTTTATTTTTTCTTTTAAATAACTTTTTTGGGTCTTCAAAACTTTTCAAGATTTCGGTAGTAGAGTTACCTTGCGTGTGTCTTCTTGAAGCCAGAATGACTCCTTAGATTCTGCAAAAGTTTTACAATGGAGTCGCCAGTGCAAATATACAACCTTTCCATTGATAAAATTCCTGTTTTCCCACAGAAATCTTTCTTCAACTCTGTCGTTCTCCCAGGGAAAATATGCACTTTCATTCCCCGGCAACGGCGCCAATTTGTTAGCACTCAGAATGTACCCAAGGTTGTAAAGGTAAATCCCAAGGTAACAACAAAACCACTTTAGAAAGAAACTGGTTTTTCTTCCAGAGAGGGATCTCTCAATACAGATTTAACGAGACCAGATATGACTAACATCCAAAGATTTGTATATATGGTTGAAATAACACATAACCATTGGGCATTGAGTCACATAAAAATAAAAATATCACAAAGACATGTACATGAGATTTATCAAAGGCAAGGTAACCATTTCATCACAGTCATTCATTTAGTTCAGGTGAGACAGAAGAGACAATGAACAGCCCATTAATACAGAGCATCAAAGATGAGTTCTATATTAACTTTAGTAGAAGAATGTATAAAATATCCAAAATGATGATCAAAGCATAAACATTATGAATTCTAACCATCCAATACTGTGTTTCAGATATGAAGAAAAACAGAATGAAGTGTTACACTGGAAAACACAATCACATAAGGAAAGAAATACGGACTGTAATGGAAATGACACAGGAATCTCTGATAATTCTTATGCATTCGCTCTGTTATTCAAAAATAATATGTCTTTCAAAACATTCAACCACAGGATGGGTTCCAACCCCCATCAAATAAAATAGATGCAAATATATACATAAATGATTCATCTTCCAAGAAGATTCATAACTAAATGAGCGGCTTAATTAAAGTCTTGTAACTAAATTCCTAACTTCTAGGAATAAACTACAGCTTCAATCCTAACAGATCACTAAGTTAAAATCAACTTGATACAAGGCCTATCCCAGCAGCTCCTTAGTGCGCAACACCTGTTTCCATGAGTGAAGGATGTACTTCGTTTTCCCGAATCTCTCTATGGATTTCCATTGTTCCACGCTGGGAGTATCATATTCCATCATTTCCCGAATAAACACTTCTAACTCCATGTAAGCTTCATAATATATTTTAGGCAGACCTCTCCTGATGATTAGGAACTTTTGTAATATCTCGAAATCCTTTGTCAGCTTATCCATAATGGCTTTCCCTGTCAGCCCCTTTTCCAGATCGTCAAATTTGGAATGATCCATTTGGCTTTATACCAACAGGTTATGATAGTGCTTTTGAGAAAACATTCGTCCCTCCTTGTCCCAAAAGGAAGGTAGACCGTCCTCAAATAATTATTTGAAAACCTGTTTGAAATCATTAACCTGTGAGACCATTTCATTAGCTCTGTCCTGGACTGTATTCATTAAATGATGCTTGTAGATAATCTTTTTGGCCCATAGTACCATTGCTATTCTGTCCTTTACTCCTATATCATGCAACTTTTGATATGTCAATGAAGTTAAGAAATTTAACGCGTTCTGCACTCTGGCAAGGGGTTTCCTCTCCATGGTTTCATTTACTAACTTCAGTCTCTGTTTGGTCAAATTGACCAATATGTTTTGATCATCAATAAAGTTCATATGATGTTTGAATTTAGTAATTTCTATAAATAAGGTATCCCAAATTATATGCTTCGCTCCCTGGAGAGGACCCTTTCCGATGTTTCTTTTCTTTAGCTCATTAAATTTCTTTTGTAGCTGATTTCTGTCTTGCAATATTTTATTTTTATTCTCACTTACTTTGGCTAATTCGAACTTGATCTTTTCATTTTCTACCTTTAACCCTTTTATTTCTTCATCCTTTAGTCTTACCTGGGACATAGGTACAAACAAATCATCTGCAGAAAAATCATTTAATGGTTTCTCAATATTTACAATAGACAGGTCCTCATCAGTGGGAGTTTGACTCATCAATTCCTCCATGATCTCCTTTTCATCATTTTGGTCCTTTTTTAGCAGGGCGATTTGAGATATCAGCTCACTCCGTTTAGTTTCCCACCTGTATTTTTCCTCTTGTAATTTAACAGCTCTTCCTTTATGTTCCATCATCTCCTGGTGGATCTTGTCTTTCTCTTCTTGCAGTGCCAATAATTCGGATGATTGAACATGCTCAGTGCTTGGGATCTTCAACTTTTTCTTCAAAACTTGGAGGGCGTTGTCCTTTTCTTCCAGCATTCTTCTGACTGCTTGGGTGTTATCTTTTTCACTTCCTGAACTGATAATATCTACTTGTAGCTTTTTAATTTGAATGGCATTGGCCTTATTTTCAACTTTTTCATGTTTTACTTGAACCTCTAACTTATCTACCAAAATTTGTAGCTTATTGATTCTCATCATAGCTTGCAATAGGTCTGAATAAATAATGTCACGTGTTTTCTTGTGTAGCTGTATCTTGTCGGGTACACTAATCTTGTCCAGTATTACTTCCATCTCTGTCATCTCTTTATCATTTACCATGGCCAATTTGAAGGTGTTTCTTTCTACATCCCTGGCAGAAATCAGGGAGGTTTTTGGATTGTTCAAACTCCTTACCCGTGGGAGTAAATTCCTTGTCTCTTCCAGAGACCGCTTTCGCTTCTCCATATAACTGGCCTTGAGTGCTTCTTTGGACTTGAAAATAGGGCTTGATTCTGAACCATCTACAATTTTAAAAGAAAACTGATTTACCTGTATAGATTTTGTTGGGACTAAAGCAACTCTCTTGAAATCATCAGAAATCTCTTCACTTAAAACTCCACCAACTTGAAACAATTTGGCCTTTTTGTGTGACCCACCCTCCTCCACTTCCATGCTTTCAATTTCAAACACACTCCTTTTAATCAAAACATTAAGACCCTCCGTCACTTGAGATACTGCCACGGGTATAACACTTGCACTTTCATCAGATCTTGGAATTTTCGTGAAATGAGACAAATTGGCTGTCTCGCTCAGGCCTTCAATAAACTGGTGGTCAAATGGTTTGTTTTTGTTGGCCTGCTTCCTTAGGGAAATTATATGGTGAGTATCATAATTTTCCTTTGGCTCTCTTTGAAATTCCATGCTCCCTAAAAAATTTTCAATAAACACCAGGGCACCTTTATTCTTGAAAATAAAAGAGCCAACCTTGAGAGGGAATTTGATATTTGAAGATTTCTTAAAGGCTCCAAAATGTTCTTCCTCTGAGTGCAACCTTTGCCTCATGAATTCTAATGCAAAAATTCTCGAAGTAAGGAAAGCGGGTAACCTATAAGGTTCCCCAGTAAATCCATATATCCTCAAAACAGTGGAATCTTTATACAGGAACCAGTCTCCAACTCGATCCTCAGGTAAGGAATGCATCAGACATTTCATATCTTCTAACACACGGGGAAACATTTCATCGAACAACATTTTATATATCTCTGACATAATTGAATTTGCGAATTCAAACATGTTGATTTTCTTGGGCAAATCCAAAGAGAAGAATGTACTCAAAAACTGTAATTCAGTGACGTTTGAACATAGCAACATGTTCAACAAGTAAGTTTGAAATTTAAAGAACCTGACCTTTGGGAATTCACTTAATTGAAGATGGATTGCTTCTGCCAAGTATTCATCTAGACTGAATACAGGAACTGACTGAGACTCAGAACCTAATGAACTTATTTTCAATAAAAAACCAAGGATTAATTCGTTTACATGACAATCATCGTCAAGACCCAAGATTTGATAGACCAGGGATACCACTAATTGAACTTAATTTTTGAAAATATGAACATGGTAAGGCAGGAAGAGACCATCTAACGAATGACCCTCTTTCAAAATGCTGGATAGGAATTTGCAACGGACTTCAGTTCCACAACTTTTGTACAATTCAGCAAGAATCGACTCATTTACAGGTTCACGACTGTCAAGGTAACTGTTAGGCAAGTTGAGGTTTTCGCGGATGACTTTGGCATTAATTTTACAGAGTATTCGAGACGTAGACTGACTCACAATGACTCTCTGAGAAGGGGAATAATTAACCGTGCACCATTATGCGAACTCAGGAAAATGCAGAGTTTGTTCGAGAGAAAAATAATATAAAAAGGATTTACAGACATTTAAGACATCATTGCCCTGTGAATTATATTGCCACAACCTCTTGTTACTGACTGATACACTTCCTATGGACAGGAAAGAGTCACACACCCCTCGGTCCCTATCGACCAGATAGTCTTCCATGTTATCTAAAATACGACCAGACCCTTTCAATTCCTTTTCTTGGTCCATACTTCAGTCGATAATGGTAACCAGATAGATGAATTATGGGCGTTTGAGCCTTACCTGTTACAGTGGCTGCGTGCGTTCGAAATTGACAGTTAAAGGTTGACGAGTGCGTAGGTGTTTTTCAATCATCCGGTGCCAATAAAATAATCACCGAACAAGTCAACTATGCTTTTATAGGACCCCACTCCGGAGGCTCCCTTTGGCGGTTTCCACCAAACCGCTTTTGCCTCTGGAACGCACCACGATCGACCATGTGTACAATGGTTTCTATTCCGCTACCGCCCTTTACTTCCAACTATCGCACAACTTCCCGATCTGGATCCATCATTGACCGTCGATCTATTTCACCTTTATTTCCTAGCCATTGAATCAAGCGGCACGTACTCAATTCCGCTGAGGGTTCTTGTCTTATCAAACTTGCAAGTTTCCACTCTGGATTCATCCACGATCATCGATGTAATCCGTATTTATCTCCCCACCGTCAGATCAAGTGACACGTACTTGATTCTGTCGAGTTCCTTTGATTAAAAAACGTGCAGGTTCACAAGGCGGAGTTTGCACAGACCGTAGATCTCATCAAGCTGGATCGACGACCGTTGATCCATATATTACATCAAACTCCCGCACGTACTTATCGTTCTTGCATCTTTTAGAGAGCGGAGACAATACAGGCTGTTGATCTCCATCTTTTCGCTTCGCACCATTAGATCCTTTGATAACTCATTGTTTTTGCCTCTTGCCATACTTTCATACCATAAAATTTTAACTAAAGTATTATAAACGACCATTACCCTTTCTTCACTATGATCTATTCGAACCTCTGCTAGGTAGGGTTGTTAACAATCCTGACAACCGATCAGGTCCTATTTCACAGGGTGCTCCAACAACTTGGTATCCACCATCTTATTGCCATCTTGCACATCATGCATCACAACGACGAATTTAATAGCCAATTGCACTCCAATCTCTTGGAATTCCTCTAGCTGGGCGTTGCGCTTGTGCTGTTTCTCGTGCCTTGGCATCTGTTTGCTGCAGTTCTCTCAGCTTGGTGGTCTGTGTAAGATAAACCATGATTAGCATTGTCCTTAATGTCATATTCAATGTTGTCAACTGACTGTTAGCTTCCTGTGCTTGCATAGTCAGCTGGTATAACTCCTCATCCTAGACGACACTGCCCCAAAATTTTGTCATTGCTTCTGAGATATTCTTCGCTTCCTGCTCCATTAATTTGAACTGATCTGCGACCGCTTTGATGGCATCCTTGTGCTCTGTAATATGATCTGGTGGCATCTCTGGGTAGACCATATAATTGAGGATATTGTTGGTCAACTGGAGCTAGATGATGACCTGACCCAGTTGCTTGGCTTTGGCAACTGCATTAAGTTCCGTTGTGTTTTCATAAACATGTTGACATGCCTCGTCAACCACCGCTGCTACCTCGGCCCTACCCGGAATCAACTGCACATTCTCGATAATTAGGCAATCAGTCTACTTCTTCAGATCAACAATCTCTTCAATAGTTTTCTTCTTCAGCTCATCCTGCGTTGTCTTCATTTATGCAACCTCCTATGCCTTTGATGCTGCTAACTATTCCTTTACCTGGCGGAGCTCCTCAACCTCTATATTTAGTTGTGTTGCTTCCCCGTGTTATTGCAAAAACCATTCACTAAGCTCCTTCTGTCTGTTTGCCAATTCCTAGTTGGCCATCTGCAGTATGTGGACTAGGGTCTGGGTCAATAGCTTGTTGATATCCATTGCAATACCCTGCAGCTACTGCAAGGTGGAGTTTACCTTCGCACTTCCTGCGTCGATTGCATTCAGGGGAACCTGAACATTCCTGACCCGTGAATCAGTGCTAATCGACAGGAGTCATTTCCCAGTGGCACTCTCCAGTGCTACCTTTACAATTGCATCATAAATAGAATCTAACTTATCTCTTACCACAAAAAAACCCTCATGGTGGGACTGGTGCATTGCTTACGCCGCTGAGTCAAATGAATTCATGACAGCTTTGATGAGCCGGTTGAATTGGGCTTCCAATGTTGTTCTTGAGCTATTTCCCGCATCAACCTCCATGCACCACTTGTTTCTGCACTCATCTAAGATGCGTTGGGATTTTGGGTCGGTGTCGATCAATGAATCTCCATCTGAGTCATGAGTACTCTGGCCTTCTCACACAGGCTCTTCAAGGGCATCGATTGGTGGTTCCATCAATACTTCTTCTGCACTAACTGGTTCGTGCCAGGTAGTAGGCCAGTCTTGAACTACGACTTCCACTTCATCATCTGTTAATTTGTAAGGCATTGGAAGCCATTGCCTATCGGGGTATTGTCGCTCCTAGGTATGAATTAAATGGGGCTCGATAGCGAACTACATGATCCTCTGATATTTTATCGTTACTGCATCTGACAAGCGTGGAATTTTAACTGCTAAGTTTGTAGCTCTTCCTAGTAGATATAGAAGTGGATCACGCAATCAGTCTACCGATTGGGATCCTCTACCCACCATAAATTTTGGTATCGTGCGCCTTTGCACACTTTGACCACTTCGACTGACATAGGCTGGTAGTCCTTTGGCTCCATCCAAGCCACCAAAACAATTAATATTAGTAGCCAACTATAGGAAAAAGACCTCTCCCTGTCCTGGGCTGTGACCGCATCCTCTGTAAGTTGATTCAACAAGAAGAGGGACCAATTCATTTTTACTCCCTCAGCGCACTGCTGCACACAAGCAACCACTCTTGAATTGCACTGAACCGGGCGATTCCCCTTGATAATTTTACTTGCTAGAATGCGTGCTCTAATATGTAACAACCACTCATTGATGCTGTCTATGTGGTATGTGTGGCCATCCCACAATAATCCATATCACTCCTTCAGTTGTTGAGCAAGCTTCTTGTCGTTGTCTCTTCCTCTAAGATATTGAGTGGGGTCTGCCCTAGCCTTTGGAAACCCTGTGATCTCAGAAATCTATTGGGTATATGTTATATTATTTGCATGTGTGTATGGAGGGGAGGTGCACATGTCAGCACTGTAGCTCAACGATCCTTGTTTCCGTTCAGAAATGGCCGTTAGGCCGTCTCCGATGCGAGCGCAAAGAGCAATTTTTTTTGGCTATTTATAGATTTTATGGCTATTTTTAGAATTTGTCTAAAAATAGGTAAATTAATCCCGGTTAAGGGATTGGAGTCTTATTCTAATCCAGATTAACGGATTAGGGTATTTGGGTGTTGCGGAATACCTATATTTTGTATTGTGAGGATTTCATAATGTAATGAAGAGAAAATAGGAGGTGTGGCTCCAAGGTTTTTTGGTTTTCCCGGTTAATGGTTTCCAAGGTAAACCTCTGTGTTTATGTGTGAATGATGTGTTGTGATCTGTATTTTTCTTAAAAGAATATGTATGCTTTGCTTCTCTGCACAGGTTTAAAACTTATATGTGGTATGAAAGCTCGATTTTTGCATCAGGGAGACGCCTTTTCTACTAAGGGTTCGACGCGGTTGATAGATCTCGGGTCTATGATAAACCTGGGTTCAATGGGAGCTTTGCAGTGTTGATTTGTGCATTGGAAGATAATGGTGAGCACTTCAAGAATTGATATTGAGAAATTTAATGGCCATAATTTTGAGCTATGGAAGCTCAAAATGGAGGATCTTCTGGTAGATCGGGATCAGTGGATTGCTGTGGATTCAGGTACGAAACCCAATGCAACGTCATAAGATGATTGGGATAAATTAAAAATAAGGGTGAGGAGTACAATATGATTGTGCTTATCAAACTCTATGTTGTTTAACGTATCTGGTGAAGATAGTGCAATAAATCTATGGGCAAAACTAGGGAGTTTGTATCAATCAAAATCCCTTGTGAACAAGTTGTTTCTGCAAAAGAAGTTGTTTCACCTCAGAATGGATGAGAGTGACACTGTAACAGAGCATTTGAATGTCTACAAAACTCTAGTAAGTCAGATAACCTATGTTGGTATTAAAATGGCTGAAGAAGATAAATGTGTTACATTATTGTGTTCTTTTCCAGATTCCTGAGACAACCTAATTGTTGCAATAGGTAGTGCTAGCCAGGTGATCTTAAAATTTGATGAAATTGTATCATCCCTACTATCAGAAGAGACGAGGCGAAAAAACATGGATAATAATAGCATGGATGCCTTGTCTGTCAGAGGTCGCCCCTAGGAGAGAAACAAAAATAAAGGATCTGGGGGGAGATCTAAATCTAAGGGTAGATCTAAATCCCCAGGAAAAGGAATAAGGAAGTGTTGGAAATGTAGTAAATCTAGGCACTATAAAAAGGATTGCAGATCTAAGAATGTTGAGAAAGCAAAGGGATATGAGGATACCCCTTCAACATAGTCGAAGAACTCCTTAGAAGAAGGATGGGATGTGTACCTAGCTTCCATGTGTAATCCTTCAGAATGTGATATATGGTTGATTGACTCAGGTGCGTCATGTCATAGGATCCCTCATAGAGAGTGGTTCTGTGAATATGAAAAGTACAGTGGAAAAAATGTGTACTTGGGAGAGGATTCACCATCCAGTATCATTGGACGTGGTAGAGTCAAGCTAAAACTGAAGGATGGAAGGATTAGAACTCTTCCTGGAGTGCTACACATTCCAAATCTAACAAGAAACTTGATATCTTTCAAAAGATGGATGTTGCAGGTGTAAAGACTGTGTGTGGAGATGGTGGTTGCAAAATGGTTCGAGGATCAATGGTATTGATGAGGGGATTTTGGTATGGAACTCTATACAAACTATTGGGAAAAATGATATTTGATGACTGTAACAATTCTGTTGTGTTTGAGGAAGGAGGTAAATATGACAAAACCCTGATTGAATCAGGAGGAAAGACAATGATATGGCATCAAATATTGGGGCATATCGAAGAAAAGGGACTTCGAGCATTACAAGGTAAAGGTATGGTTGAAGGTATGACTGATTGCACTCTGGATTTTTATTTCTGTGAACATTGCATATATGGAAAACAAAATCGAGTAAGATTTGCATTTGGTGCTACAAGAGCAAAGGGAATTCTAGAATTAATACATAGTGATGTGTTTGGACATGTTCCTGTTCCATGATTAGGAAAATATTTGTATTATGTTTAATTTATAGATGACTTCTCAAGGAACATATGGATTTATTTCCTTTGAAAGAAATCTGAAGTATTTTCCAAGTTTAAAGAATTTAAGGCTCTTGTAGAAAATCAGTCAGAAAATAAAATAAAGGTGTTGAGGACAGATGATGGTGGAGAGTTCTATGGGAATGAATTTGAGGAATTTTGTAAGAAGTGTGGTATAGCAAGACAAAAGACTACTCCATACACACCTCAACAAAATGGAGTTGTTGAGAGGATGAATAGGACGTTGATGGAAAAGGCAGGGAGCATGCCAAGAAGTGTTGGGATAGGACAAGAATTCTGGGCAGAAGCAGTGCAAACATCATGTTACTTGGTAAACCGATCACCCACATCAACATTGATTGATAAAACTCCACAAGAGGTATGGACTGGTAAGAAACCCTTTATTAAGCATCTGAAATTTTTTGGTTGTGATGCTTATGATGCTTATGTACATGTTCCAAAGGAGAAAAGTAGCAAGTTGGATAACAAAGCTGAGAAGTGTATCTTTAATGGCTATAAAAATGGTATGAAAGGGTATAAGC
Organism: Pseudotsuga menziesii; assembly: GCA_001517045.1. Lineage (NCBI taxonomy): Eukaryota > Viridiplantae > Streptophyta > Pinopsida > Pinales > Pinaceae > Pseudotsuga > Pseudotsuga menziesii. Next base: position 61,489 of record LPNX010484804.1, on the reverse strand, counting down.
TTTGGAATCCTATAACTAAGAATACTGTTTACGGTCGAGATGTTGTGTTTCGAGAGGTCAAAGAAGTCCCCAGACAGGAAGTGAATCCAATGGAAAAGGAACCAAAGAAAATAGAGTTCAAGTTAGAAGGTGAATAATCTGACTCAATAGAAGAAGCTGAATCAGAAGAAGAAGAACCTCATACTCTAGTTTTGAGGAGATCATCTCAAGAAATAAGGCAACCAGAAAGGTATTCCCCTCTTCTCATTTTGCTATGTCTATTACTGATGATGATCCTAGAAATGTGAAGGAAGCTGTTGATTCAGAGGATAGTGATCTCTGGAAAAATTCCATGGTTGAAGAAATCGATTCCTTGGTAAAAAATGAAGCTTGGAATCTAGTCCAGTTACCATCTGGAAGAAAAGTTGTAGGGAGAAAAAGGTTATTTAAAAATAAGTTGAATGTAGAAGGTAAAGTAGATAAGTATAAATCCTGCTTGGTAGCAAAGGGATATTCTCAGGTAGAGGGGATTGATTTTGGTGAAATATTTTCTCCAGTTGCAAAATTAACTTCTATTAGATTTCTTCTTTATATTGTTGCTGCTTTTGATCTTGAAGTAGAGAAGATGGATGTAAAGACAACGTTCTTACATGGGGATATGGAAGAATAAATATACATGAAACAACCAGAAGGGTTCATAGTAAAGGGAAAGAATGAGTTGGTATGTAAACTAAAGAAGTCCCTTTATGGTCTAAAGTAATCTCCAAGGATGTGGTACCAAAAGTTTGACACATACATACTTGGATTGGGGTTTGTGAGAAGCAAAGCTGATCACTGTGTATATTCCAAATAGGTTGGTGATCACTTCATTAACATAGTTTTGTATTTTGATGACATGTTGCTGATTGGAAACAACAAATATGTTATAAAGGAGGTAAAGTCTCAACTGTCCTCCAAGTTTGATATGAAAGATCTCGGTGCTGCAAACTTCATTATGGGAATGGAGATAAGAAGAGATAGTGCAAACAAAATGATCAATTTAAATCAAAGAAAATATGTTGAGATGGTGCTACAGAGATTTAACATGCCAGAAAGTAAGCCGGTCAAGGTTCCTATTCTTGTAGGTGTAAAGTTATCTGTAGAGCAGTGTCCCAAGACACAAGAAGAAGAAGAAGACATGTCACGAGTTCCATATGCCAGTGAAGTTGGTAGTTTTATGTATGTGATGGTCTGTAGAAGACTAGACATTGCTCATGCAGTAAGATTTTTTAGCAGATATATGTCAAACTAGGAAAGGAGCATTGGAAAGATGTAAAGAGGGTATTTAGATATTTGCGTGGAACCACAGCTTATGCAATCTTCTACCAAGGAAGATCTATACCAGACAAAGTAATAAATGTACATGGATTTTTTTATTCAGACTGGGCTGGAGACCTTGATCATAGAATATCTACAAGTGGGTATGTGTTTAACCTATTTGGAGGAGCTATCAGTTGGATGAGCAAGAGAAAAGTTGTAGTTTCTCTCTCAACTACAAAAGCTAAATACATGGCAGCCACTCATGCAAGAAAAGAAGTTGTGTGGTTGCAAATATTGTGTTCAGGTATTGGGTTTGTACAGAAAGGTGTAAGGTTAGATTGTGATAGTCAAAGTGAAATCTTCCTGGCAAAGAACCTTGCTTATCATGCTAAGACAAAGCATATTGATGTGCAATATCACTTTGTGAGAGATATGGTTGAAGACAAGCAGGTGTTGTTGGAGAAGGTTGACACTATGAAAAATGTTGCAGACTCATTAACTAATTCTGTTAGTACAGAGAAGTTCTCTTGGTGTAGAGAATCTATGGGCATTGCTACCCTGAACCTGACTGTATTGAGTACATGACTCATTTCTATGCAAAGGAAACAACAAGTGGGAGAATGTTGGGTATATTTTATATTCTTTTCATTTGCGTATGGAGGGGAGGTGCGCATATTAACGTTGTAGCTCGACGATCCCTAGATTTTATGGCTATTTATAGTTGTTTGTGGCTATTTTTAGAATTTGTCTAAAAATATGTAACTTAATCCTGATTAAGGGATTGGAGTATTCTTCTAATCTGGGTTAACGGATTAGGGTATTTGGATGTTGCGGAATACCTATATTTTGTATTGTGAGGATTTCATAATGTAATGAAGAGAAAATAGGAGGTGTGGTTCCAAGGTTTTTTGGTTTTCCCGATTAAGGGTTTCCAGGGTAAATATCTATGTTTATGTGTGAATGATGTGTTGTGATCTCTATTTTGCTTAAAAGAATCTGTATGCTTTGCATCTCTGCACAGGTTTAAAACTTACAAAATCATATCCACCGTAACTGCGATTGGGGTATCCAACCATAATGTTCCTCCATGAAAACACGCCAACAGTTGTTTGACTCATGCATTCACTTCATTTAGCCTCCTGAAGTGGGGCATGTTGATAAGCCCCAACAACCCAGATTTGTTCAATCCTTGCGCCCATGAGTGCAAAATACGCTCAATGGGTGTGCCTGGAACCGATGGCAAGAACTCGTAGGGATCATCCGCTACGTCCTTCAACAACAACAAGTCGTGGTCCTCATACTTGATTTTGACCAAGGAGGGAATAATATCCTCAGTGCACTGCATTCATTTGGGCAGTGACGTCACTTAAAATAGAACCATTAGTAGACATCGACATCATAGTACATAAAGACAGGAAAATACATCGCAACATATGAAAGTGGAAAAAGGACGATAGTGATTCAGCTCAGTATTCGTCATATCATATTACTTTCATCGTAGCAGAACCAAAACAATAGCTGTCTTTCTCCACAGTGAGAGAAATATCAATCCACAGAGTCAGATACAGGTCACAAAAGATTCAACTCTCACTTCATTCTCATATCGTATGGTCTATCTCTAATCTATTATATTTGCAATTCTAAATCTATATATAGGCTTGTGCCTTTACATTCAAGGTCCACTTCTAACTAAATCCTAACTAATTTAATGGCACTGATGACCTATATCCACAAAATCCGGTCAACCGATCCAAAAAGATGCATAAAATTTTCAAAAGCGGTTTGTTTTCCACCCATTGCACTATCTTTGTCTTGCAGAGTGTCGCGTGAGCTTGCGCAACCTCCGTGGTGCTGCGCAACTCACTTACCCCAAAACCCATGCCAACAGATCAGAGACTATGACATGGATTATATTATCCTAGATCTAGTGTTGGATGTCAATATTTTGACGTGACAAACTTTGGAGAGCATGGGAAATCCGTGCTTGGAATGGTCCCCTGCCTAGTTGAGGCTTGCAAATCAAGCAAAAGTCCTACCGATTGGTAGGTTGAGTCAAGTTCCTGTCGACATTGAGGGAATGCCCACCTTTGTATATTTTGAAGTTATAAACATTCTTGATGACACAAACCCATATCTTGTGCTTCTGGGGATAGATTGGTAAATAGATATAATTAGACAATCATAAAATTTAAGAAAAGAATCCTCTCATTCGAGGATGACGATATGAGGGCAGTGTCATCCATTGATCCACTAAAGGGACAATGCTATCTTGAAATAGTCTATAGTGAAGGACAGGGTGATTATTTGGACCATATCTATAATATCAGTGCTTTAAAATATGACTAAGTCAATCCTATAGTGGATGGGAACCTGGGATGGAGGAGTACTTGCTCATGCACATCGGATTCAGGAGAGGCATTCTAGAATTGGAAAAATAGACTGCATGAGGTCTCTATAACGATATGCATTTGGATTACCAGTTCTATGCGATGGGTGGAGAATCAGTTGAGGGAGTTACCCACATATGAAGAGTTACCTAATCTTGTGACCTTCCTAAGTGAGTTCGAAGGACTGGTAACAGAACCACAATGCTTGTCTTTATTAGACTATGTATTGAAGGCTACACCCACTAGATGGTGGGGTATGCATAAGCGGTCTATATTTGAATGGCCACAGTGAAAAAGATTGTTGGAAGTCAGATTCAGTGAAGAAGTCACAGTTTTGAGTTAGAAGTACATAGGGTTATCAAACCCTGTCGAACGCCTTAATCAGTGTCGCATGAAATTTGCAGAATAACCATGACAGGAATGGGTCCATCATTTCATACACACATTGGAAATGACACTTAGGAGCTGGTATACATCCATGGAGTTGTGACAAGGAAATTAGGATTGGGATGAGGTGGTTAAATAATTTACGCACACCGTTGCATTTGCTGATGAGAAGCCAACATTTTATGCTATGCTTCAAACGATAAAGGAGAAGATATTCTTTGAAATCCTTGTCGAAGTGGCGAATTCCCACCAATGCAGCGTGACCATCCAATAATCGATGGCTTGTTACAATATAGCTGGAGAACCAGATGATGATCCTACTAAACTTAACATACCATAATCAGAGGGTACGCACGAGGTGGAAGGAAGTGGTATTTCGAGTGAACAGTTCCTCAAGCCACTAAAAATCAAGAAAGTTAACATTGGTTCACCAGAAAACCCAAAGTTCACCAATATAGGAGATTATTGAGATGATGAAACAGTAGCAAAGATCACAGACTTGCTGCATGAATTTTAGGATCTATTCCCTACCAACTTCTCAGAGATGATGGGAATAGTGGGAGATATGGGGGAGATGAAAATACCCCTGAAACCAGATGCAAAACCAGTTAAGAAGTGACCTTATCGGTTGAATCCAAGGTATAAAGAGAAGGTGAAAGCATATTTGGACCAAATGATTGACGTAGGAATCATTGAAGCTGTTGAAGAATTAGAATGGATCATCCCTATATTCATTCAGGATAAAAATACAACAGGTGAAGTCCAGATTTGTGTTGACTTGAGGAAGCTGAATGATGCATGCCTGCACGATCCATTCCCAACACTATTCATGGATGAAGTACTTGAAAGAGTTGGAGGACAGGAGATGTATTCATTCACCAATGGATTTTATGGCTATCATCAAGTCAGATAGAGAAAGAGGATTGACACAAAATGACCTTCATTAGAGAATGGGGCTGCTATCAGTATACGGTAATGCCCTTCGGACTCAAGAATGATCCTGCTATTTTTTCTAGAATAATAGTCTCTGCTTTCAAATATTTCATACATAAATTTCTTGAAGTCTAATTTGATGATTGGACTATGTTTGGTCTAGTAAGAGACCATATTGAGAGTCTGCGCATGATGCTAGAATGATGTCTCCAGTATGAGATCATGCTTAATTCAAAGAAATGCATTTTTTGTGCACCATTTGGTGTATCGTTAGGACATGTCGTGTGTCGCAACAAAATTTTGGTCGAACCAGCGAAAGTTGTGATTATCCTTGACTTACCACTGCCTACATCAGTCATGCAACTCAGATAAATTCTAGGACACATAGGCTATTACATAAAATTTATTAGAGGATATGCAGAGATAACTGCACCTATGGAGAAAATTTTGAAAAAAGATGCAAAGTTACAGTGGACAGAAGCTTGTCAGGAAAGTTTATACAAGTTAAAGAGAAAGATGGAAACTGCGCCAATATTGGTATTTCCCGAATGGAAGAAGTAGTTCCATGTTCATGTCGACGCGTCGTATGTCGCACTCAGCATAGTTTTGACGCAACCGAGTGAGGGTGTGATTGACCACCCTATTGATTTTTCCAGCAGAAAAATGTCAACGACAGAGAAAAACTACATGATGACCAAAAGAGAGGAACTCGCCATGGTATATGCACTCCAGAAGTTATGACACTATTTGTTGGGTGTGCATTTTAAAATGTACACTGATCATTCGACATTGAAATCCTATTCAACAAGCCAGTGTTGGGGGGGAATATCTATCGATGGCTCCCCCTGCTTCAAGAATTTGATTTTGAAGTCATTGTTAAACCTATTTGAATAAATGTGGGGCCTGATAACTTGTCAAAGATAGAAAGTGCTGAAGAACCAACTATCCTGGAGTATAACTTGCCTGATGCGTAATTATTTGCGGTCACCATGGTTGATAAAAAGTTTGAGGCTATCATTCACCTTTTGAGTACATGTTATGCGCTTGAAGGGTTCACCATGGCATAGAATAAATAGTTGGTCGTCAAAGCCGGTGATTTTACGTTGATTGAAGGACAACTATACAATATGGGCCCTGATGAAATATTGAGTTGTTTTGTTTTCGACCACGAACGACATTGGATAATGAGCAAAGAACATGTTGATGTCACAGGAGGACACTATGCTGGAAATGAAACCATGTGCAAGATATTGCAAGATGGATTATGGTGGCCGACCATACATATTTATACTAAGAGCTTTTTTCAGTGCTCCAATGTTTTCCAGAGGACAAGAAATCCATCACGACATAGTGAGATGCCTCTAGCACCGTAGATAACCCTTTAAGAATTTGATAAGTGGGCTGTTTATTTTGTTGGTCTTATCAGTCCTTAAAAAAAATGGACTAGTGTGTGCTATATTATCACAGCAACAGACTACTTAACCAGATGGGAAAAAGCCACACTTATTAAAGATTGCACTGCTGCGACTGCAACAAAGTTTTTATTTGAAAATGTCATGACTAGATTTGGCTACCCAAAAATTCTTCCAAGTGATCAAGGTACGTATTTTGTTAACAAAATGATTGATGATCTTACTGTAGAGTTCTTGATATAGCATAGGAAAATGAAATCCTATCATCCTCAGGAGAATGGAACGGTTGAAGCCTTCAACAAGATTCTGGAAAATGCATTAACCAAAGTATGCAATGCGTGCAAATATGATTGGGATCATAAAGTTTCAGATGTGCTATGGGCATACCACACAACTTGCAAGTGATTGATAGGACACACTCTATTTAGACTGGTGTATGGAAAAGAAGCTGTTGTGCTGATAGAATATACTGTGTCAAGCCTAAGAATTGTTACGTTGACTGAAATGGCCGACGTAAATGCTGTCAAGCAAAGCTTGTCATAGCTCGTTCAAATGGAGGAGGAACGCTTCGTCGCATGATTCCATCAAAACATAGAAAAGCAAAGACATAAAGCATGGCATGATCACCATATCAAAACTAAGAATTTTGAAGTCGGAGGGCTTGTTTTGTTGTACAGAAGCAAATTTTTTAAGCACCCAGGGAAATTGAAGACGCATTGTATAGGGCCATATGTGATCGTGCACATCACTGTGGCCAACAAAGTGAAATTACATAAGTTGGATGGAACACCAGCCGTAGGAATGATAAATGGAAGCCTCCTGAAGCCTTACCATGATGGCTGGGACACGACTACATGAGAAGGAAAAAGTAAAAAAAAAAATACAAGAGAGAAAAAGAAAAAGAGAAAAGGAAACTATTATATCACACGCCTGGACAGGGGTATGCAAATCACAATCAGAGAGGGAATGAAAATTGGATGCCATTAAAGCACGGATACCCAAAAATATTTAGGCGGTTATGATAGTGAAGCATAATTAATTCGACAAGTCTGCGGAAAATGGATGAGTGATTTTTGGTCCCATCCGTCATCCTCGCCATAATTGTCCTGACAGGTACAGGTCAGAGCTCAAGTGTGTGAGTTAATTTTGGAATCCATCGAATGGGAAGCCCATGTGATCGAAAAGAAGTTGCTCTGCCATCAAATGATCACATTCAGGGCAAGCACATGCCTATAAATATGAGCCTTCGTTGTCAAGAATCCTTTTGGTGGGTGTGGAGCCACGTTTAGGTATTTTCTTCTCAATGTTTCGATCTCTAATGTGATATCATCCTCAAGAGACCAATAGAATCTTGTTGAAAATAATATTGCCCAATTTCTTTTTAAATATAAAATAGATGTTTAATATTATTAATTTTAGATTGGGTCGGCTTGGTTATTTTTTAATTCTATTTATTAAAGTTATGAATTTTTAGGGTTTAATTGCCAATAAGGGGTTTAATTTATATTTATATTTTAAGGTTTCTCATGTTATTAAATTATAATTGTTTTTTATAAATAGATTGTTAGTTAGTTTGATTGTTACCATTAATCCTAAGGTCATGTAGAATAGGTTTCCATGTGTCACTAAGTTTAGTACCGTCGTCTCTATTAAGGCAGTCTAGGGCGATGTTAATTTCTATTTTCTCCTTGGCCTTTCGTTTAGTTAGGCTCTCTTCTTTAGAGATGACTATGGCTTTCTCAGACAAATCTAGTGTTTGGTAATGTGAGAATGTTTGGCCAGTGCTGATTTCTTATGTATGTCATGCCTTATATCAGCACCATGTTCCTTGAATCTCATTCTCATGGATCGTCTAGTTTCACCGATGTATTCTTTCCCACATGAATAGAGGATCGATTAGACGCCTTTGTATGCAGCTGGATCGATAGGGTCTTTCAGTGAATCAACCATTTTTTTTATTGTGTTGGGAGGAGTGAAGATGACTATGAAATTCTTTCTTTTTAGTGTTTTATCCATCTTGTCTATGGTACCCTTAATGTAAGGGAGGAAAATTTTCTTTCCTTCATAATTATCTTCCCTTTTTTCCCCTTTTATTTTATTTTATTTTTCATCATGGCCTTCGTGACAATTTTCTTGTATTGATTTTTATTATAACCGTTTTCTAGAAAAACATCAGCTAAATGGTCGATTTCTTGTTTGAAATGAGCCATGTCATAGATCCTCATGGCCCTGACTACCATGGTATTAATGACACCAGTTTTTTGAGGAGGGTAGTGATGAGACTTAGCGTGAAGATATCTATCTGTGTGGGTATTGACTCATTGTCATTTTTGGATATTAACACATCAAGAAAAGGAAGACTCATATTATTTTCAATTTCCATGGTAAACCTAATGTTTTTGTTTTGGTTATTGAGATGCTCAAGGAATCTATATAGTTCTTCTTTTCCATGTGGCCAAACCACATATTTATCGTCCACATAGTGTTTCCATATCTTCGGTTTAAGGGGGAATGAGTCTATACCAACCTTTTCAAAATTATCCATATAAATATTTTCTACGATAGGAGAGAATGGTCCCATAGAGACTCCTTCCACTTGTTCATAGAAGACCTTCTAGAAGGTAAAAAATGTAGATATTAAGCATAATTCCACCAACTTTGTGGTATCATCATCAGTAAGAATTCTTATGGTTTCAATGGCATCACTGACCAGAATATTTGTGTATAATGAGACCACATCAAAGATTACTAAGATATCGTCAATGTTAAGTTTTTCATTACCAATCTCATTGATCCAGCTTGCCGAATCTTTAACAAAAGAGTTGGTTTTCCCCACGAGAGGTTTCAGTAAATTAGCTAGGAATATTGCTAATTTATATGTGGGGGACCCAATTTTTTTAACAATTGGACAAAGAGGAATCCTTTTACTTACATAGAGAGAAGAAGAGCGAACTAGAGTTTTCAAATGTGAGAGCCGAAGCTGATGGTAATTTTGATTTCTGGCACCAATGAATAGTCCTATGTTACCATCGCATGACCTTTCCCGATAATTGAAGAAGTAATATCGCTGAAAGCACAACATGTGAAGGAAGAATTAGAAACAATGGCGTGGCCAATTCCACAGACTATTCATGCTGCTGCTTCATCCCCTGCTTCGGACCTAGCTCAGAATCCACCAGTAAATGTACCAACTACAGTTTCATGACCATTTGTGTTGAACGTAGACCTTCTAGGCACATCAGGGCCTTGGGTCAGGTTGTGAAAGTTCACAAAGAAGCGCAAGTCCACCGAGGACACACTAGCTCCACCACCGCAAAGAGAAATGAACTCTACTATAGAAGAGAAGAACCTGCTACAACCATATGTTTGACCAAGGAGAGTAGAAGCACCCAAGGTGAAGCTCTCAACTTGAGCGTGCTCCTCCTTGGTTGGACCCCAGATCCCTCCGGGCATGCCACTATTAATGAACATCAGCCCAAAGCTGGTGCAACTCAAATTTGTATATAATGATACACACAAACAGGGGGAATTGAAAAGAAACATGTACATGGTCACTCTCCCAAGCGTGCCGCCTGCGCCACAACTTGTAGTTCCAATGGAGTGGGCTCAAGAAATCGACTGAGAAGGCTTAGTTAATTTGCTGCTGATGCAACATTTTGGGCAAAGTAAAGAACTGAGTACATAAGTGCAAAAAATCCTGGTCTGTTTCCACGGAGGCTTTTTATGGCTCGACATGCCATATCCTATTGATGTCGAGCTGATTTTGTCGATCATGGATCTCCTGCGTAATGGAATTGACCCTGCGCCATATCTGCGTGTGAACATGGATGCGACGAAGATGAAGGAAAATTATGACCTCCAGTGCACAAACAGAGGATTCTTCATTTCCTCCATAACCGAAAATACAATGAGGTTCTTCGTGAAGATATTATCTTGCAAATTGCTGCGCAATATGTGACCCACTGAGTGCACTATCGGGATAGTGGAACTAGCGGAACAATGTGCATAAGGAGTGACGATCGGTTGGTCATGATTTCTACTGAATGAGCTGCTAGATGATGCAGTGTAAGTGCAGGAAGAAAGTAAGACAAAATTACACTACTCCTGGTTGCTGATTTTGATCTCTTTTGTAGTTTGGTTTGATCCACCAAACTACAAACCACTAAACATCCCAATGCTCTGCCAAGGCACGAAATATTAGAACCTATGGGAAGACAAGGAAGACAAGATTTGACAGAAATACAATAACATAGAGTTTTTTCTGCATGCAGAGGTGTTAAGAGAGATAGTGCGACACCAACATAGATTTCTCACTGAGACAGTACAAAGGTATGGGCCTTTCATAATATTCCAGGCTGGTGTCCACAATATCATCCTGCAGCTGTGGAAAGACCCGGATAAACAAGACCAGCAAACACATTTAATGATAAATGACCAGGATGTGGATGTGCTCATCCAGGACTGGCCTGAAGAATGGCGCATTCCAGTCGACGAGGAGATGAACCGGGGTAATGGCCAAGGGAATGACCAAGGGAATGGCCAAGGTAATGATGGGGGTGATGCTCAAGATAACTCACCGCATAAGACAATAGAAAATGATGACTTTGATTATGGGAATTCAATGTAGGATGATTCAGAAGACCAACCCACTGACGAGGATGTGCAGACCCAAAAGACAAAACATGAGAAGGAGCAGGACAAGCTGCGACACAAGAAGGGAAACGCTGATAAAATGACTAATACAATCAACTTAGTTGAGGAATACATTGGCATGCTTGCAGATGTAGTCACAGAAGTAGTGAAGACCAGCTTTAAGGGGATAGGTAAAAAATAGATGTGCTTAACCAACAAACTCACCAAGCATGTCAACAAGCTCACGGAAGCCATTAATGAGGTAAAGAGCATAGTCGAAGCTGAGACATATGACGTTGATCCTCATTCTACATTATAAGCACCGCTATTGTTGACGCCTCTCAAGATAGGATTCAACGCGCAAGCATTGGAAACATGTGAGCAGGAATTTGATGATGTCGCCCATGACTTGGGGACACTAACTATTGATATTTCCAAACTAGCACTGGCCAAATTATATGTTTTTCAGCATGTGGCTGCAACATAAATCATAATCTAAGAAAATTCCCTTACTTATCATGCTAAAAAACAAACAAGGAAGGAGAAAATCCGCAAAGCCCTCCTTCGGCAAAAGGAGCAAGATATTGAATTACAATAACAAAGGTGACTTGCACTGGATGAATCCCTTAGTAGCGCGGTCACAGAGTTCCCCGCGGAAGAAGGAAAAAAAAATAGATGCAACGACTAAGGTATCCCGGTGGAAGAGCTTAAATCACAACAAAGACCAAGCACACCCCCTGAGTTCCTAGAAGAGCACAGGAAAGCAACATCTGAGGCTATTGAAAAAATCATGGAAAGAGAGAAGCTCTGTACTGAAGCAATCGACACAGTCTTGCCAACCCAGGAACTACTCCTAGAATATGAAACAACGACAAAGTTCGCAGAGGACGCGTGCCAAACCGAGTTAAAAATCACAATGGTTAAGGAAGACATGAAGAAGCTTCCCATTAAGGAAAAGCTCGCAAAGGTAGTCGAGCTAAAATAGTTGCAGAAACAGGTAAAAAATCTGCGCAACAAGGAGTAGAGAAGAAACAACGAATTTATAACCCACCAATCAGAATCATAATGATTTACAGGGCTCATTTAGCCTACACAACAGAAGTTCTAGCATATAACTGAGTCACTGGAAGATGTATCGTCGAAATATATCAATTCTGACTGTGTCAAGCAATTTCAGAAGTAAGCAGAGGAGGTACGAGAAGAATTTGTCCACATACAAGGAATTCTCAAAGAATTTCAAGACAAGGTCAGTACCGTGGCATAGCTAGTGCCGAAAACATAGATTTGCTTAGTGGCTCAAGACGAGCCACACTGTGAGAGTTGGGGGCTTGTTGGGCCAGGAAAGAGCACAAGGAAGAAACAAAAGCACAAGTGAAAGGTAGGAAAAGCAACCACGTGACAAGAAGGAAGAGGTAAAGGAAGGAAAGGAAGTGCAGAAGAGAGAAAGCTATGACGAGGAGTAGTGCGACGAATGAAAAGAGAATCTGTGGATAGGTAGATGAGTAAAGGTTGGAAAATGACAGGTTAAGAAGTCCGTAGGTGCTCAAGTTGGTGGAATACTAAAGGACGTTTTTTGCAATTATTTATGGCATGTAATAAATGTATTGAAAGATGTTTCTGCGACTAGTTATGGTGTAATGTTCCCATTTTTAAATAATTGCATAGTAGGACAATTCCATCAATCCTACTAGTTCACTAGGTCGTATGGGTACATTTGGAATTTTAATAAGGGAGATAATAAATGATGTTAATACATTAGAATGGGATAAATATTTAATAATTTAGCTTATTAAATAAATACAAGATAAAATTGAAGAGGCAATGGAGCATGGAGACACATGGAGACTATGAGGCCCACACAAGCTAGAAATTTTGTGCCACATGGCATCCTCCTCTTGCAATTTCAAATCCATGGGAAGTCTAAAGGTTCTTGGATGAGTTATATGGATAATAAAATTTTCCATATGCATCATAGGTCGAATTTTGGAGGAAATGTAACTTACATAGGAAAGGAAGAGTCATTTTGGAGCTAGTGAGACACTTGGACTAGATTCCCTAGCTCTATGACAAAAATGATGAAGATGCTATGACACCTATGAAAAAAATAAGATATGAAGGCTGACATATGACATATATAACATGTTAGGTCAAAATAGAGAATCCAATATATCTCTCATGTGAGTTGAGGAAGCTCAATGGGATCCAACTCGAATTTGGGGAAGGTGGAAGGCTAGGAAAGGGAGGACAGATGGAAAATCAGGAGCACACACACAAATTTGAATTGGATTTAGTTTGTGTATGGATTTGGAACATTATAAGGCTAATTATTTTTATAAAATATAGGAATAAACCAAGATAATGTCTTTTTATCAGTTGAGAAATTGTCATTTGTGAATTGTGAGAGCTAGTGGATGTCTAGTTTTCTTGCCTTAGCCAATTTCGAGGGTGAAAGATTCCTATACAAGTTGATGTTTGGAGAGGCCACTCAGGTATTTCATGTATATTTAATGGATTCTTATTTTAAGTTTTAAGCTACAGGGAAGCATGTGTATTCTTCTATTGCAGCACCTTCTCTCCACCATTTCCAGTTTTCTTTACATATTCATGCTCATGGAGGGATTGCACCTTGGGTGAGCTCTTGTACTATTTGGGAGAGCCCTTCCTAATATAATTATGATTTTAATCAGTTAAATATTCTCTTTTATTCATTCTTATAAAGTTTTTGGTCGAAATACCCAAGAGTTGTATGTCAAAATGACTTTTAATGAGCAAACAATGACCATTTCCACTCTATTTTGATATATGCCATGGTAATGCCTATTATTTCTAATGGATAAATGTATATATGATAAATGTATGATTAATGGACTATAAATAATGTGTATTTCAAGTCTCATTCTCATTACTTAAGCATTGGAATCCATTTTACTCATTTTTATTGCATTGGGAGAAGATTTGGTGGAATTTCTCCAAGGGTCGAAATTGTGATTTGGGAGCTGTTTTGGAAAGAGTCATAAAAACCTGTATAAACTGAACCATGATGCATATTAGAATTTAAAAATTTCCCTTACACATACCACCTCTTTTCATAAATCCAAGTGACTTTTGGATCATTTGAGAATCCAGTTTCGACAATTAGCCAGGGGGAATTGGAGCCCCAATTTGCTAGTTAAGAATCCTACTTTGAATAGAACATTAAAAATGTTTGCAGAAGTAATTGGGGGGTCATAAAACATAATTGTTAATTGATTTACCTTCTGATATAATTTGGGAGCATTTGGGTCAATTTGGAGGTCTAGACATCAAAACTAGTTAAGGTCAAAATTGGGGAAAAAGTGAAAAAATTGGTCATTTAATAAAATTTCAAAAAGGGAAATTACAAGTTGTATAATAGCATGGTATTGGAACCTATTCTTAATACATACATTGAATAAAAAATTGCATACATGTCTTGGCTTCACAATAGAACCACAATTCCCACTTTCCTTCCTCCCTAACCAACAATTACAGAAATTACAACCATAGATATTGGAGCATGTCTCCAAGAGTATCGAAACTTGAGGGGGGGTATTCATGAGTGGTATTATTTCCCAGAATATCTTTTCAATAATGTATTTAGGCACAACAAGTGAAATTTAATTCATTAAGGGACATTCGGCAATCCACAAGTTTGGAGGAGCATGAAATGAGAAAAAATCATCCTATTTGTGAAAAGCGCCTAGATAAACCATTACAGAAAGAAATACAGGATCATGAAATGGAGAATCAATTAACTCAAGGTGATTTCAGAGAATAACATAAAGAGGAAAGTGAACACCAACACACAATCCTTATTGATGGGAGTTGTGAAAATCAAAGAGAATCTATTGATGGATCATTGAACTATGAAAGAGTACCTACTGATGGGTTCTCACAACTCTATGTTGGTGACATAGAGATCATATTTGAATGTGTTTTTGCAAGCAAAACTTCCATTAAACATGAAAATGAATACCTTGTAGAAGTTGAAGAAGAAACAATATCAACTTCCCCATCACCAGTTGAGCTTCATGAAGTTGGTCCAAGCAAGAAGGAAGAAGTTAAGGAGGTTCATTTGCAAGAGCCTCATTTTCTTGAAGGGTCCTTAAATATGAATGAAAAGGAGATACAAGAGTCCCTTAGAATACTCCATGACACTCAAGCATTAGTGTCAAATTCTTGTTGGATATCTACTTCATTGGAGGAGCCATCCTTCCTTGAAGACATGGAGAAGATTCAAAGAGCAATGTGCAACATCAAAGGTAATTTCATGTCTTTGATTTTTGATAGAAAAAATGGCATTGAACTTAGTGAATGGTTACATGAATCCTACTTGAGGAATAATAAATATATTCATAAGCTCACAATTCACAATGAGAAACTTCTTGAAAATTTGCAAGACACTTGTTTTTCCTCCTATGTTTCATATTGTCAAATGGTAGATTGTTTGGAGGATTCTCATGACATGGTGGATCATGAGAAATGTGGAAATTTGATTGTGCTTGATGTGTTTGAAGATTAACTTGAGGAGATCCAAACACTTGATGTGGTAGAAGAGGAACTTGAATTGTCTCTTGATGAAAGTTATGCAAATTTTAAAGAAGAGAATGATTCCTCTACATTGGAACCAATCTATGACAAAGGTTTCACACCTTTGAAGGAGCTGCATGATACTACCCATATGGATCCTTCCCATGATGACACTTCTGCACTTTTTTATAATTTGGGTGAGTTAGTTCATTCTCCTACATCCTACAATTCCATGTTTTGCAGCATTATTCTCAATGAAGTATGGGTGAAAGGGTTATTTTTTATGGTGCCACATGAGGAGTATGGAACTCCTAGATTTACTTTTTATGATGACATGGTTGGAGAAAATTATTATTCACATTTGCAGCAGCATCATTTTTTACTTTATGATGATGCACATCTACATGGATGCACCTATGGTATTCACTTGAGTCACTTGGAAAATCATGCTTTTCCTTGCTCCTTGTCTAGTCCATTGGATGTTGGAGTAATTCATCCCAAACTTGGGTAAAGAGATATATGATTGAAGAAAATTATTATTGGAAGAAAAATCCTCTATTATTTCATGATGATATACATATTCATGGGTGTATTGATGAGACTTCTTTGAGCCACTTGAATTTTTCATGTTTTCTTTGCTCCTTATTTGGTTCATATTTTGGTGGAGGTTCTTCATTCACTTCTTGGATGAAAGAACACATGGATTATTATATTGATGTACATTATATATTTTTTGGAGCATCATTTTAGGACATGGGATCCTCACCTATGTCATTGTGGCATATCTGATATAATACTTTATGCTTGTGTGTATGGGCCACATGGTGATCTACTCACTTGGATGTACAAGCACTTTCATGATTCTTTGATGAGGTAACTTCTTGATGTACATTTGTATGATGTTTTTATGTACTTTCATGATTTATATTGTGTACTCATGATGCTTGGAAGGGTGCAATACCAGCAATGGGATCCTTGAATTGCTTTGTTTTATCTCACTTGGGGTAGAAGTTCGATTGTTGGGTTGTGACAACAAACCAACCTTTAGTTGTTTGAGTTCATCCTTGCAGAGCAGTGTTCATATTTCCTATGTGGAGTACCTTTTGAGAGATGGATTAAATTTTCACATGCTTGGTGTTCATGGAATCTCATCAAATAAATTTCACACCATCCATGTATCATGATCATATGGGACCCTGGGATCATTTTTGGTCTCATTGGTTTCAATTTTGGGGTCTGCAAGCAACATTGGAGATTTATTCACCACTCGAGAAGATGATTGTAATATGAATAGTGAAGCAAAAATCATGGTGGTTCCTCTCTGATATTTTATTGGAATCTTAAGCAATTCAAAGTTTGGTAACTCAATACCAAGTTCAAAGAATTATACCGAATCAAAAAGGGGTGAAAATTCAGAAAATGTTTCCAAAATATGGAGGTAAAGATTATTTGCAGAAATTTGGTTTTTATGGATTTGATTAATACTTTTTGTATTAGTGGTGATGTTACAAGATATATCAATATGCACAATCCAATTCTCTTTACTTTTGGGAACACAAAATTGCAGTACATGAGTGCCACTAATAAAATTGCAGCTAAAGAAAATTAATGAGCAGAACCATAACAGAGCACTTGGTTAAAAGGAAGGAGTACCAAATGAGTATGCCACTTGGGAATATGAAAGAATATGGCAACACAAAAATCTTGAACTGCTTGAGGACAAGCAATCTTGGGTGGGGAGTGTTACGGAGAGAAATTCCTATGGCTTGGGGTACCACAATAGACAGCTTGACTCCAGAAATCAATCCTTTCCAATATGCAATAGAAATTAAATGTCTAACACTAAAGGATCAGACCTCATACCTTATTCCGGACGTTTGAAGTAGATCCCCGTTGATCTTTCCAATATTTAACTTGAATTGATCTGTTACTTCCTCAACAACAAGTAAACAATACAAGCATTCTATATATCATGGTGTTAGATCTATTCTAGCATATATAATCAATAATGTAAAAGCATTTGACATGATCCCATGGATAAAATATTCATTCAAACACACATTATTGGACAGGAAAAGATATTTCTATTAATATAAATCAGAGATTACAAGATACAACCTCTGACGGCACGTCTGCGAACTGGAGAAACTGAATCCCCCACTTGGGCCTCCACCACTTCAATCCTCCATCTCTCGATAGAAAGCTCACAAGCAAAAGGAAATCTTGGTAAGAACACAAAAGTGCTCCAAGGGACAAATGGATGTAGACTTAAGCATAAGTTCTGGAAACAATGGACTATAGTTTCGTTGCTCTCAATTCTCTCTTATGCCTTCAATGTACCAAGGGGTTCCTTATATAGCTTTTCAAAGGGGTAATGAAAGGTTGAATCTGAGCGATCTCAAGGCATAGGGAAGGCCAAGAGTCAAATGAGTCAGATCCATGTCAAGGAAAACTCCAAAAGGATTTGGATTATGTACACATCCCGATGTACACAGTTTTAGTGGTCAAACCCACGTATGTACGCGCTTATAGGTTTAAAAGTTGCGTATATCATTTTTCATATGTTTTTAGGGATGATCAAGGAAACATCAAAGGACAAAAAGTGGTCCATAGGGTCTAAGGAGTCTGCAGCGGGACAGGGGAAGGCCATACAAAGTGTGATTCACCTAGAGTGGTGAAATACGCTATAGCAGATGCCCCCTAATGTGTGAGGTCATAGGGGTCATACGATGGCCGAAATACATTATAAGTCCATCCCAGAAGTGGAGTGATGAAGGATCCCAAATGGAAGACTAGCCACCCAATCAACATAGTACAATAATACAACTCTACATACCACTGCAAATACATATAGCAGTCCTGGATACATAAGAGTACAATGGCCATGAATAGGCATGATACATGATATCACATATGTGGTCATTGCCACGTACAATATACATAGATCAGAATCTCCATGATGAATATATACAAAGGACCATGATCTTCAAAATGGCTGAATATATATAATAGATCAAGATCTCCATAGTGGCTGGAAATATCTAACATACATTGGAATCAAGACACGAGAGTTGAAATCTCATGAACACTGGCACGATCAAGGAGGTAGCATATAAGAGATGCCACCAATATGGAAAGTCTTCTACACAAACCGCTATGAGTACATGTCCTACTATGCGAATAGAGGTGTCGAGGTCGAACATAGTAGTCCATCATCTGATTACCGGTCATTAATGTATACCATTAATAGACGCGAGATCACCCATCGATAATGAAAATGGGAATCAAGGTACTAGAGTGAAAACTAACAAGTGTGAATAAATGTGTTGAGGCCGAACACTTGAAAGGATCCATCGATCAGGGGACATTGATGTTTTCCCAAGAAACTGTCGATGGTGAGAGGACCTGCCACTGATGACTACAAGTCTCAAGGCACTCAAAATGACTCTAGACTCCAATCCCAGAATAAATGATCTGAAGTCGATGGGATGAAATCTGTTGGAAGGAGGGAATTAAGGAATCCCCCATCATCCAACACAAGGTACTCAGCAAAGCTGTATAATGTGGAGGGACTCGATCATAAAGTGCACGAACCAGTAACTGTACCGGGAATGGCCGACATGCAAAGTCAAGATAGCTGAGGAATGGCCGAATCAGGTTTCAAATTCCTTCGAACAAGAGAATAATGGCGTATGGTGACTGAATGAAGGTAGCATAGACTCAATATAAAAATTGGGACATCTCTGTGACACAGGAGGCATCAACATAGGCTCCATAGGGACTGGAAGCTTAACCAGTCGGTGGAGATAAACTTAGATAAACGAATACAGCTCATAAAGTCAAACTATAACCTAACCAATGGATGTGATATACAGTGCTCTGTTTGAAGGCAACATGACTTGACAACTGCCAAAGATAACATCTTTCCTTGTTCGGATTTTTGGTTTTTTTATTTTTTTGGACTTTTTCAGTTATTTGAAAAGCTTGAAAAAAGAATAAACTATCTTTATAGTTACAAACTAGGAGGAGACGAGTGTCATAAGGGAAAACAAACTAGTTCCAAGTAGTGGAACATACCTATGCTCAATGCAAGGATACATGTGTAGGATATCGACACTCGGGGGAAAATCCCCTCCCGGTAAAAAGGGAATCAAGCTGCGAAGGATATAAAAAATGGCTCTGCATGGCTAGACATGAGACAAGCTTGGGCTATATGGTTGAAAAGCAATGTCAGGGGAGCTGGCATAAAGCTCAATAAGGCAGGAAAAGCTCATGATAATGCATTCACAACTTGACATGAGGGAGTCCTGAGGGAAATAGGCCAGCATAAGATCAAGAAGAGTATGAGGCTCTTGCAAAATGTCATGGCAGTACTATACAACGGACTCCCACACCCTAAAGGAGAAACCATCGGCATGGGAACCAAATGCAAATAAGGCACTAACTAGGGTACCCATGTAAGGTGAAGGTCTACCACTCATATCATGCCACTTCTAAAGCAACAAGAAGGTTCCGTGACATAATAGAGTGGGTTTGTACCTAAGGTCATGGTGATATGGTCACAAGGTCATGCAAAATGCAAACAATGGTGAAACCTAACCTATATGCTAGTTTAGACATGATACCTAAGATCGGCACGAACGAGTCAATCCAACAGCTGAAACGGCACTGAAAAAGGTCTTCTACAACACCAATTATGTCAAAAACGGTCCAAAATGGTTAGAAAATGTCGAAACTATAGGAAAGGGGGTAAAAATTTTCAAATATTTGAAATTTTTTCTATAAATAGTAAAAAATATAAATCATTTGAAACTTTTACCCATTTGAGCTCTGATTTTCAACTGCAAATTCCAGGAGATCCAGCCGACGGAATTCACAACCGTTTCTTCTAGGTATTTACTCATGCTCTCCTCTTGCATTTTGACATAATTTTTATAGATTTTCATGGTCAAATGAATTTTTAAGGCCATCCCAAAATGAGTGCTGTGGCCCACGCGGAAATCAAGGATTTTTTTGCGTATAGGGCTGGATATACATGGAAAAGGGCCTCAAACCCGCGTACATACGTGGATGTTTTCAAAACAGTCGCGTATGAGGCCGCGCATATGATTTTCAACTAAACTAATGGGAAAATTTTCAATTTCTTTTGCAGGATGGTGGTAGAGTGGAGAGAGCGTGAGCATGGTGAAGTAGAGGAAGCAGTAAGGGCCAACTTAATGGTTCAACAAGCTCTTCGTGCATGTGGACTCTACAAGTTTTGGTGTCTTGGTGGTTTGAGGGCCAAACCAAGACTGCTACAAATGCTGGTAGACTATTAGGATACAGACTCGGAGTCCTTTCATATTGATGGGATGTCCCTCACCATAGAGGTGGATGACATATACTTTATCACAGGGCTTTCTAGATGAGGGGAGGTGGTGAACCTTCGTTCCTGAGGTGGGCTAGGGGGTGGATTGACTATCGACGAGTACATTGCAGTGTATTGTTATCCAGACACCGAGAAGGTGGGGAGTCAGATCCCTACCAATTCTATACAGGTGCTGGGACTAAAGGCCATATTATTGACACTGGGCAGGATAGCCAGCTTAGCATCACTCCACCAGGCCTCACTGCCTCTGATGTTCTATGCAGTGGAGTGCATGAGACCCATAATCTATGACTGGAGTACTACACTACTGAGCAACATGACACACCAGCTCAGTGAGTGTAAGGTAGGCAGGGTGAAAAACTTTGGGTTCAGCAGTATTTTGAGCACATTTTTCTTCAAGCGTGTTCCAGGATTGAGCCCTAGAGTGGATGTTCCTCTCCACGGGGTTCGAGATCCAGCCCAATGACGTTGGGAAGATTGTATGCGCAGACTGGGGGGGGGGGTAGGGTGGCCAACCCATATCCAGTTGACTTCTTTCCATGGTGGCGACAACAGATAGTTTCCATTGATGACTACTCCTATGCAAGGATAGATTTCCGGGGGGATCTGGACATGCCATTGCCACCAGGATTAGCATATGGCGATATAGGTAACGAATCTCAACCCTCACTCTTTTTTAAATTTTTTGAGTTATTGAATTTTTTTGTATTTTCTTGATTTTATGGAAGCAAAAAGACATGCTTTTGCGTGACAACACATAGTGACATCTACCATTTGTGTGCAGATGTGGGACCACGGGGGCCAGAGGGCTTCCCTCGTCATAGACGGAGGGGAAGAGGAGATGACATCATGGGTGTGGATGCAGAGAGAACGCTCCAGAGCATTCATACCAACTTTGTGAGACTGACTCATAGAGTTCCCATGGCGCAAGTTGAGGACTTTCCTGAGGCCATGTAGCGGCAGGTGGTGGGTGTACCACGTGCATGGCTGCATTTATTTCAGTGGCTAGCTAGAGCCATAGTGACGTTCCATGATCACAACCCTCCTCCTCCTCCATAGGATTAGACACCTGGGAGTGTATACATTTTGTACAACCGTGTATTATATGATGGTGGCTTTAAAAGCCCCAATTTTGTATCATGACACTATGTATTATCACATTTTTTATGTATAAAAAGTTTTATGGTGATCGATTTATTTATTTACATGTGTAAAAATTGTGTTTGTGATTAATTTATTATGAATGAAACAAATTCCAATCTAACACATAGTTAGCATATGATTCAGCAACTTGATTATTATTTCTTGGAATGTGTATATATGTTATACTGTCAAATTTCTGTTCTAACAATCTCACATGTAAGAATATTCTCAATAACGTCGGGTCTCTAACATGGTACAAGCCATTGAGCTGTGACACTACTAACTCCAAATCAAGACGTACCTCAAGAGATAGAACGCCATGTAGAATGTCATCCCTTAGAAGCTCAATAATGACACTATATTAAGCAACATTGTTGGAAGATGGCCGTAGACATACACCTCCTGAAGACAGTACCTGACCAATAGGAGTATAAATCACCCAAGCAGCAGAGGCTGAGTGTTGAGTGTGACGGCTTGCGCCATCTGCGAATCCTATGTAGGTAGAATATTCCCTTGACATCTGCCAAAAGAAATGGAAACTAATCACAAACCCGTTCACGATAAGAAAAAGACCTAACTATGCAAAGCTGTACAATAATATACAACAAGTAGCCTTGGCTAAAGATTATGCATAGTATTTTTTGAGATAGAGCCCATTTCTAGGCTCCGCCAAAGCTGTTTCTTCGTAATCCACTAACTCATACGCACCCTTCTCTAACACACGCTTGACCACATAAGGACCATGTCACATAGGATTAAATTTCCCTGCCCCCAAGGGTTCTTTTGGTTGATCCCATAAAAGGACCAAGTCTCCTTCACTAAACACTCTTGGATGGACATATTTATCGTACTGGACCTTAACGCGATGCTTATTAACCTCTAGAGCCACCAAGGCATCCCGACGCTGCTCATCGAGTTGCTCAAGGTGAACCAAACGCTCCTCCAAAGGTGAAGTGTCTGGTAAGAGTTCCACAGCTAGCTTCAATGACGGAATTTCGCATTCAACCGGTAATATCGACTCCACTCCATGCACAAGCTGATATGGAGAAAAACCAGTGGCAGTCTTAACCGCGGTTCGATATGCCCACAAAGCAGGATATAACATAATGTGCCAATTATTCTTGCTTTGTGCGATGGTACGTTGGAGAATGGATTTGAGTGATTTATTCACTTCCTCTACCTGTCCATTCGCTTGGGGGTAAGAAGAGGAGTGCTCTTGCTTATACCCTAACTTCGAATCCAACTCTTCCATCATACGGTTCTGAAAGTGCGAGCCATGGTCAGTGACAAGCTCTTTCAGAATCCTGAACCGAGTAATAATTTGGTTGAATACAAAGTGAGCGGTTGTCTCACCGTCGTATTTTACTGTAGGAATAGCCTCAACCAATTTTGTGAAATAATCAACAACCACTATAATGTGATGGTGCCCCCCAGCTGAAGCTGGGTTGCAATCCATAAAATCGAGCCCCCACTTAGTGAAGGGACTGGCGGTGGTAATGGGATGTAACTGGGTAGGTTTCAAGCGCATATTACGTGCAAACACCTAGAAACGGTGGCACCTCTTGACCGCATCAACACAATCCTTAAAGATCGATAGCCAGAAATAACCCACTCTCAAAATATTTTGAGTTGTAGAAAGCCCAGATAAATTACCACCACACGCCCCTCCGTGGCAATCATTCAGCACAACCTCAGCCTCGTCATGAGTTAAACAACATTGTAAAATGGAATCTACCCCACAACGATACAAAGTATTGTCCACTATGAGATAGTTCTTAGAGACGTGACGTAATCGTCGTCATTCATCTCACGAGAGGTGAGTAGGGGTCTTCAGTGTTTGTAAATATATTATGATATCCCCGTACCATGGGTCTAACATAGAGATTAAGAAGATGTGTTCATCAACAAACGTATCTTCACACACTGACTCCTCAGCCTCGCTCGAAAAATCCGATATAAGCTCTGCAAAGACTAAAGACTTCTTCGATTTTTCCAAAACAAACTCGAGATCAAATTCTTGCAGAATGACAATCCATTTATTATACTTTCCCCCAATCATCCTTCGAGTGAGGACGAATTGAAATGGATTGACATGGGACACAACCAAGGTCTGGCGAAGGAGAATATAATGTCTCAAACGCTGAACCGCATGTACGGTAACTAAAGTAAGCTTCTCGACATGAGAATAACGAATCTCTGCGTCAATAAGGTTTCGGCTCAGATAATATATGACATGCTCTTGGAGCTCCTCATCCTCTTGAACCAATACCATACCAATCGTCTCTAAAGACGTGGCCACATATAATAATAAATCACGGCTATAGTCCGGGGGACTAATCACCGAGGCTGATGCTAAGGCTTGCTTGAGTGCATCGAAGGACTCCTAGGCTCGCTCATCCCAATAAAAGGGAGTATCCTTCTTCAAGAGACGCATAAAGCCTCTAGTCAAATTGGCAAAGTTGACAACAAATATTCGTAAGATGTTTGCCATGCCTTGCAAACACTGAAGATGATGAATATTCTTCGGGGGAGACAACTGAAGTATTTCCTCAACCTTCAAAGGGTCGACTCTTATACCCTCTTTCAAAATAATGAATCCTAACAAACGACCTAGCTTCACACAAAAGATGCACTTATGAGGATTTAATCTAACTGAATAGTGCCGGCATCTTTCGAATACCAATCTCAAGTGATAGGGATGACGCATTCTCATACAAGAATGACCAGCGAGATCATCCAAAAATACTTCGATAATGGACTTGAGATCGTGGAAGATCAAGGTCATTGCCCGCTGAAATGTAGCTTCAGTGTTTTCAAGGCCGAAAGGCATTTTTCGATATGCGAACGTTCCCCAAGGACAAATAAATGTAGTCTTCTGTTGGTCCTCAAGTTTAATATGTATTTGATTATACCCAGAAAAGCCATCCATAAAGGAGAACACCTCGCTCCCTGCACACTCATCCAAAATATGATCTATAAATGGTGTGGGGAAGTTATCCTTAGGATAGGCATGATTCAAATCACGAAAATTAGTGCATATGCGGATCGCTCCCTGCTTATTATCCACCGGAACGAGATAGATGAAACCAACTTTCAACAATTTCTCTATCTCTGCCTTAATGGTGGGTGCTTTCCTAGGATTCACCACACGTAAATGTTGTCGAACAAGCTTAGAATTGGGGTAAGTCTTAATCTCATGCTCAACAATACAACGGTCAATACCTAGCATCTCATCATAAGACCAAGCAAAAATATCATGGAATTCCTTGAATAGCTCAGTATATTCCAGAATCTCAGCATGGGAACATTCCGCCCCAATATAAACATTCTCTATTGTGCCAGGATTGCGAGAGATGTTGATAGGAATCGTTGAAGATATGTTTGGCATGTTTCCATCAGCCATCAGACCAGGAGAGCTTAATGGAACCACAGGTCTACCAATTCTCTGACTAAGAATCGCCCTAAAATCCTCATGCTCCAAACGGTCAAGGTCTAGAAGGAAGTATGATATATGATGAAGTTCCTCCCATGGTGGCTCAACTCCTGACATAGCCTCAATAATCGCTTCATCCGAAGGGAAAACCATATCAAGGTAGTCATGGGCATGAGAAGAATGTACTACCCATGCCGGCAGCACATATGGGTCCTCCTCCTCCGTCCGTGAAGAGGAAGGACTAGGCTCTGCAACACTCTCGAGATTAGCTTAATAAGCTATCATGGCTACAGGAAATGGCACGCTCATCTCGACAGGCTCACTCGAAGTACTCGGTGTAGGAATAATCCAACGGCCTTCCATATGATTCGTGCGAAAAGACACCAATGTCGTAGAAGTTGAAGCCTCATCGAAACTAGAGCCTATCATGAGGATCGGTGCAGGACAACTAAAGCTTCCCATGAGGGATGGATACATTCCTACATCCACACTCCCAGTTGCCGGCTGAGAGTGCTCAATGATCGGGATCGAAGCTCCCGAGGATGCGGTAATAGACGGATTCTTGAATGTCATTTGATCAATCGTTATGATCTTCCCGTTATGTGGAAAGCATACAACGTGGAACAAGGAAGAAGCAACGGCTTGCATACTATACATCCAGTTCCTACCCAGTAGGAGATTATAGTCAAGGGGCGCATGAACCACCTCAACCTCTATCGTAACGGTCTTCCCCCTTAAACGAAATTTAATGGAAGAAAGGATGCCATGAGGCCTAAAAGATCTCCCATCAAAAGTAGTTAACATAGTTGCTGATTTAGATAGCTCAGGAGAACCGAGACCCTTCCGACAGGCCAAAGACATCACAGAAGTAGCAGTGCCCTCATCAATCACAGTACGTTTGACGGTCATACCAAGACATTCTACATGCACCAAAAGAGACACATAGTAGGGAAAGCGAGGCTAATGTCCTGCGGTTTCAAATTTGATCACAGAGGAAGAATCATCATCGTTCACACCAAGGGCAGAAAGCAACGCCTTCCTTTGTGAAGGACAACTCTGAAGCACTTCCAATGTAGACATCACACAAGGAGTATGGCCCAAATCCTCGACAACTGAATAATTTTGGGAGGCTTAGGCATTTGAATTATGCCCTGAATGCTTAAGAACTCCCTTAGGAATGCGAGGTGCAGCCTCAGGTTTATCCATAGGTTTCTCAATGCGCAAAGGGGACCCTGGTGGATCAGGTTCTTTGCTTGGGCTGGGTTGTGACGAACTATAATCTTTCGCACGAGTCACAACTTTCGCAACACGGACCATGTTAATGCACCCATGACCACTACCCTCCGGTGGATCATCATCACTAGACTGGTCATGGGACCTCGAGTTCATATTTTGATTATGTGGTAAAGGGTTAGTTAGCACAGCTAGGCCTTGTGCTAAGAATCTCGAAGCTTCTTCAATCCGGGGGCACAAGTAAGTGAGGTGATCTTCCTTACATATCTTGCAAGGGAATTTAACCTTACATTTCACTTGCTTGTCCCCCCCCAACATTTCTATTGTTCTTGTCATTATTATTAGCATTCTCATTCTCATTCCCACCCTTTCGATTATTATTTTTACCCTTTTTTCTATTCCGTCCGGGCTGCTGGTTACCCTTCTGGTCCAATGATTGCACTGAAAGTACATTCGCCATTTGAGCGGGTTGAGACGAAGTTGTAGCTTGTCCCGAAGCAGATTGGTTTAGTGACAATTGACTAGCTTGTTTTGCAACCGAATCTGCAGGTTTCGCACTTGCACAACCCACAATGCCATCGGCATGTGGTCCAGGTTTGACTTTGGGATCAAAACTGGAATGAAGAGCATTGGGAATAATCTCATACACCAAATTGGATTGAGCATAGATCAAGTCCAGTTCCTGCGCCCTAAAAATCACTTGTTCCTCATTCTGCATTCCTGATGTGGAAACATCCTTCGCTATATATGGAAATAATGACTTGAGGAACCACTCGAGGAGGAATTCTGGCGGTATTAAAGCTTTAATTAATCTCTTCCGTCTACGCCACTCTTGAATATGATCAAAATTATGTGTGGTTTTATCTTGCCGAAATGTCGACAAGAGTTCAGTACCAACGTCATAGCGCACTGGTAGTTGGAAGTGATTAAGAAAATTCATCGCAAGGTCGTTGAACAAAGTGAAAGCTCCCTTAGGTAACTCTATATACCATTTCATAGCAGGCCTTGTGAGGTTGCGTTGAAATAGTCTCAAATGGACTGAGTCTTGATGTAACAAATTCGAGGAGCACCAAAGGTGAAATGTAGTAACGTGTTCGCTCAGATCCTCTCCTGGTTTGCCTTCGAACTTAGGTATGTCCCAAGGAAGCTTGGTAGTGATAGTGGGCCAAGCCGGGTCATGAGCCACAGGATCGTTCGTAAGTATCGATAAGTCAGGAAGATTAAGCGTCGCGAGGAAAGGGAGCCTAGGATGATGAGGTTGATGGACCGCTCCTTGGTTCATATAGGGTTGATTACCACCATGGCCTTGGCCATATTGTCCTCCTCCTGTATGACCCGTATAGGGTGGTGTGGAAGTACCATAGTATGGTGGACCTTGACTAGTAGGAGCTACAAAGCCGTAATTAGGAGAGTAAGCAGGTTGTTGATACCCGCCTCCATAAGGTGAAGAAACCTGTCCATACTGCGTCCCATAATAAGGTCCATAGGTCATCGCATGCGATGCCCCATGAGACACTCTGTAGGTAGGAAGATATGCTTCAGAAGTAGGGATATATGCCCTGTAAGTAGCAATATGACCTCTAGAGGCATGAACATAACCTCCCAAAGTAGCGGGCGGTATGTGAGCTTGAGACACAATCGATCTAGTAACCATAGTACGGACCTGACTCGTAGCCATATACCAGCTCGAAGGACCACGTGAATAAGGTGGAGGATGTACATTTGAAGAACTAGGGACTGAGGATGAAGGAACCCGAGTAATAATATATGTATTACCTCCTATCGTCACTCGTCTCGGATCTGGTATCCTAATCGGATCACTAACCCTAGACCTAGGAGGGAGATATGATGTAGATTCCACCACTGGGACAGAAGGTGCAATGTGACTAGTGCTCCCAAACCTCTCTGCATGGTAAGGAATGAGAGTGCCCCCAGGCATAGTGCTAGGCTCAAAATCGAATTTGACATGAAATGTCAAATCATGTGTAGGGAAACCAGACGTAGTATAACTACCGTAGCTAGTGCTGGTAAGTTCAAAATGAGTCTCGGTGTCCTCCAGCATTCCATATTGGTAATGCGTCAATGGGGAATCAGACCTGGAGTGAGTAGGTCTATCGTGCAATGGTCCTATCTCAGAAATCATAGGACCTAACTCAGCTAATTCGGGTGAAGGATCATAAGTAGGAGTAAATTCCCCATCGTCTACACGAATGCGACGAGGTGGTTCAAGAATATCCTCTAGACGGTCTCCCATGGTGTGTGAATCAATGTGTGAAATAGTCCACCTGGACTGTCTAGGTCTCTCTCCCAAAGGAGGAGGAGAAGTAGAAGGCGGAAGTCCTGCTAAACGACGAGAATGGCGAGGAACCACACTCAAATCCACAATGACTCAAAAAATAGCAAAGACTCTCTATTTACGTAAACCCTAGGCCAACTATCGTGCACAGAGCAATCACTAATAAAATCTAAAGCCAAATACAAGCAAACAAGGGCTGGATAAGTGAACTCCCGAATGAAGCAGGTATGTCTCTCCTAGGAGAGGCTTGAGACTCCCATACACAACAAGCAGAGGTATGTAACCAATTATTGTGGCCCTCAGCTTCAACGTGTAAAGCAACTGTGCTGTCCGACCCCAACCTAGCCGAGACACCTGTAGAATAACCCCTGCAAATTACCCCCTCGATATCCTAGGTAAGGCCACTAAGGTCACCTCAATATAATCAATGTTCAGGCGGATAGTCGCAGGCGAGATTGACCGTATGGGCAGGGTAGCAAAGCCCGAAACTCTCCAAAGAGCCTCCAGATATGAATACAATCCTGGAAATATCTTTGGTGCTACTCAGTTATGACTAGGGGTCATCCCAATCAATAACCGCTCACACTGCCTCGTGCTTAACTCCCTTTTGAGAGGAGGATCCTGAGAAACATTGGTTATACCAAGGATTTCACACACTCACCTGGACAAACACCTAGATGTTGTTGTTTAGTGATCTTGGAGAAGTGACTTACAATGAACTATTCCAAGATCCTAAAACCTAAGCTTTTTGGTGCACCCTAGAAAAGAAAAGAGTGTAATTCATTTTATTTAGCATTGATTTTAGTTGGATTTATTACTCAAAAAAGGGATATGATCGTGCAACTGGTGGTGTTATGATGCAACATGAAGTAAAATGCACACCTAACAACCAATGCAAATGCATTGTGTCCATGAAAATAGGGTATGCTACTACATGAAATGCACAATTCTTCTTCAAATGATGAATGCAAATTTTCTATATGAAGTCCTAACTAGTACTCCAAAGCAAATCTATCTAGTGCAAGTACAATGCAAAGTGCAAAATGCAATGCATGATGATAAGCAAATGTTTTTGGATTTTTTGAAAATGAGAGAGATACAAAAAGAAAAAGAATGATTCTACGACCCCCAGACTCTGCAAGCACACCAAAACAACACTCAAGCAAAGCACTAAGGTAAAAGAAATCTAATGCACTAATCTCAAACAAAAAATCGAAAATGCCATGACAAGAACCTTCTTAAAAAATAAAAATTAGCCTAAAAAAAAAATTTCTAGTCAGGAACAGAGGTCAAAACAGACTCAGGTAGTGCCAAAGGAGACTCAGCAAATATTAGAATTCACCCAGCAACCAATTATCTTCCCCAAAAAGGAAAAATCAAGGGCATACGCGACTGTTCGCAGTAAACCCACGTGTATACGTGAAAATCGCAGAGGAAAACGCGTGTATACGTGACTGTAAATCAAAAACTCGCGTACATGAAGAAAGGTGCATAAAATCAAGGAAAACAGACAGGCTGAGACAAACTTCACACCAATTAGACTCTACCAGGCATACATGCCCCCAGACCTGACACAGAAACAAGAGAGAAAGAGCAATTCAAATTCATTGAATGCCGAGAAAACAACCCCCAAAGGACAACTACTAGGAACTCCCCAGCAGAGTCACCAATTTTGTTACGGAGAGAAATTCCTATGGCTTGGGATACCACAACAGATAGATTGACTCCAGAAATCAATTCTTTCCAATATGCAATAGAAATTAAATGTCTAACACTAAAGGATCAGACCTCGTACCTTATTCCGGACAATTGAAGTAGATCCCCATTGAGCTTTCCAATCTTTAACTTCAATTGATATGTTACTTCCTCAACAACAAGTAAACAATACAAGCATTCTATGTATCATGGTGTTAGATCTATTCTAGCATATATAATCAATAATGTAAAATCATTTGACATGATCCCATGGATAAAATATTCATTCAAACACACATTATTGGACAGGAAAAGATATTTCTATTAATATAAATAAGATATTACAAGATACAACCTCTGACGACATGTCTGCGAACTGGAGAAACTAAATCCCCTACTTGGGCCTCCACCACTTCAATCCTCCATCTCTCGATAGCAAGATCACAAGCAAAAGGAAAGCTTGGGAAGAACACAAAAGTGCTCCAAGGGACAAAGGGATGCAGACTCAAGCATAAGTTCTGGTAATAATGTACTATAGTTTCGTTGCTCTCAATTCTCTCTTATGCCTTCAATATACCAAGGGGTTCCTTATATAGCTTTTCAAAGGGGTAATGAAAGGTCGAATCCGAGCGATCTCAAGGCATAGGGAAGGCTAGGAGTCAAATGAGTCAGATCCATGTCAAGGAAAAATCCAAAACGATTTGGATTATGTACACATCCCGATGTACACGGTTTTAGTGGTCAAACCCGCGTATGTACGGGCTTATAGGTTTAAAAGTCACGTATATCATTTTTTATATGTTTTTAGGGATGATCAAGGAAACATCAAAGGACAAAACGTGGTCCATAGGGTCTAAGGAGTCTGCAGCGGGATAGGGGAAGGCCATAGAAAGTGTGATTCACCTAGAGTGGTGAAATCCGCTATAACAGGGAGGACTATAGTGTCCCCATTTTTAAATAATTGCATAGCAAGACAATTCCATCAATCCTACTAGTTCCCTAGGTCAGATGGATACATTTGGAATTTAAATAAGGGAGATAATAAATGATGTTAATACATTATAATGGGATAAATATTTAATACTTTATCTTATTAAATAAATACAAGAGAAAATTGAAGTGGCAATGGAGCATGGAGACACGTGGAGACTATGAGGCCCACACAAGCTAGAAATTTTGTGCCACATGGCATCCTCCTCTTGCGATTTTGAATCCATGGGAAGTATAAAGGTTCTTAGATGATTTATAAGGATAATACACTTGGCCATATGCATCATATGTTTAATTTTAGAGCAAATGTAACTTACATTGGAAAGGAAGAGTCATTTTGGAGCTAGTGAGACACTTGGACTAGATTCCCTAGCTCTATGACAACAATGATGAAGATTCTATGAAACCTATGACACAAATAAGATATGAAGGCTGACATGTGACATATATGACATGTTATGTTGAAATAGATAATCCAAGATATATCTCATGTGATTTGAGGAAGCTCAATGGGCTCCAACTCGAATTTGGGGAAGGTGGAAGGCTAGGAAAGGGAGGACACATGGAAAATCATGAGCACACACCCAAATTCGAATTGGATTGATTTTGTGGATGGATTGGGAACATTATAAGGCTAAGTATGTTTATAAAATACATTAATAAACCAATATAATGTATTTTTATCATTTGTGAATTGTGAGAGCTAGTGGATGACTAGTTTTCTTGCATTAGCCAATTTCGAGGGTGAAAGATTCCCATCCAAGTTGTTGTTTGGAGAGGCCACTTAGGTATTTCATGTAGATTTAATGGAGTTTTATTTTCAGTTTTAATATACAGGGCATCATGTGGATTCTTCTATTCCAGCACGTTCTCTCCACCATTTCCAGTTTTCTTTACATATTCATGCTCATGGAGGGATTGCACCTTGGGTGAGCTCTTGTACTCTTTGGGAGAGCCATTCCTGATATAATTATGATTTTAATCAGTTAAATATTATATTTTATTCATTATCATAAATTTTCTAGTTGAAATACCCAAGAGTTGAATGTCAAAATGACTTTTAATGAGCAAACAATGACCATTTCCACTCTATTTTGATATATGCCATGGTAATGCTTATTACTTAGAATGGAGGAATGTATATATGATAAATGTATGATTAATTGACTATAATTAATGTTTATTTCAATTCTTATGTTCATTACTTACGAATTGGAAGCCATTTTACTCATTTTTAATGCATTGGGAAAAGATTTGGTGCATTTTCCCCAAGGGTCGAAATTGTGATTTGGGAGTTGTTTTGGAAAGAGTCATAAAAACCTGTATAAACTGAACCATGATGCATATGAGAATTTAAAAATTTCCCTTACGCATCCCCTACCTATTTTCATAAATCCAAGTGACTTTGGGATAATTTGAGAAGCCATTTCCGGCAATTACCCAGGGGGAATTGGAGCCCCAATTTCCTAGTAAAGACTCCTACTTTGAATAGAACATTAAAAATGTTTGTAGAAATAATTGGAGGGTCATAAAAAATCCCTGAAAATCATATTTAAGTTATAATATCATTAATGTACCTTCTTAGAAAATTTGTGAGCATTTGGGTCAATTTTGAGGTCTAGACATCAAAACTAGTTAAGGTCGAAATTGGGGAAAAAGTGAAAAAGTTGGTCATTTAATAAAATTAAAAAAAGGGAAATTACATAACGCCTGTACAAATGTATTGAAATAAATTTTTGTGGATATTTATGACTTTAATAAATGATCAGTACCCATTTGACCCTGCACAATCTTTTAGAATCTATAAATAGGAAGAACCCATTTTGTATAAGGGTTGGTTAGGTTGGTTGGTTGATTATTAGAAGTTAGCGGAGTTAGAAAATACTTGAAGGAATAATAGAGAAGTATGATAGTATTAGAAGGTTTTTGAGCCGTGGATTTGCAGCTGTGTGTGCATACTGTTTTCTAAGAGTCATTCTACATTTGAGTGCGTAGATAGTAGAGTAGAAGAGTCGATCCAGGCTATGTGTGGATCAATAGGAGTAGAAGAAAGAATAATAAGACTAGAGAACATGAGAGAAAGAAAGAATCTGAGATAAAAAGAAATATCTCAAAACAGTCTGCATCCAAGTCACAGACGGAAAGGTGCCATATATTTCTCATGCCAGATGAAGAGAACCTTTGTGGTTTTTCCTGGTTGGGTTTCCATGTTACATCTTGTGTCAAATGAATGTGCTTGTTGAATATTTGTGGGTTATTTTGTATTGTTTCTATTTATTTCTTAAGTGAATGTCGCTATATTGTTGAAATTAGTTGAGTGAATGAATGAATAAAGCATTGTCATAACATTGTGTTTTAATTCATGATCATTTACTATTAAGTTGCAATACAATCACACCACCGACATTTATTTTTAAGGAGTAAACAACGTCGCACAGTTGTGCCGTTGTCAACGAATAAGAAGGATAGAATGTGCAATAAAATTGACAGTATTTTATATCATTTCATGTTCATTTGCTGAGAAATTTTCAAGGGAAAGATCGTGTTGCATAGTTGTGCCGCTGTCGAGTTAGTAAAAATACTTGAACCTTCCGACTCTGTCGAGCTCCTTGGCTATGCACCAGGGGACTATAATCTCTTACTGATTGTGGAAACATACTTTGACATAAGAGGTTATGACTTCAAGGAAAAGGTTCAATGGTCAGAACTCATCAATAATCAAGATCATTCTATAGTACTTTACACTTTGATACATGTCCTAAATGACTCACAACATGGATTTCAACCAATACAATGTAGATCCATGTGAGATACAAAAATTCATGGATACTGAAATACAACATAGATCCATGTGACAAAGACTCAAATTTGGAGATAGATACCAAACATACAATGTATATCTATGTCATACTGACACAAATATGAGCATATCCACTAAAATGTAGTGTGGATCCATGCAATAACTCATACAAAATACTCCATCGCAACCCGGTGGAAGTCAAACAAAACAAACAAATTCCCAATTAACACCTAGGGTCTTCATTCTGTTCCCAAGAAAGTACAATTATAACAATGCGAATAGATGTATTGAAGTCAAACATGGTAGAAACCCCTTGATTACCAACCAATGATGTGAACTGTTAACAAGAACGCGGGGAATCACCATTAATGTCAATGATTCCCAAGGTATCCTAGTACATTCCTACGAGTATGAATAGATAACCGATGTCGAACACTTGGTGGAATATTTCGATCAAAGTACAATGATGAAAGCCTATTGTAGAAAGCAGGTAAAACTGTTATTAAGGCATGTGGATCTCAAGGTACTAACTTGTTTCTAAGACTGATTCCTAGAATATGTGTCGATGTCGACAGGAATAGTCTCATTGAAGGAGGTCCATGATGAATCCCAGATCAATGACACGAAATGTGGAACAAAATTGTTGGAAATTGAGTATGAAGTAACCACAGGATTGAATCAAAGGTAAATGACACAAAAGTGAGGTAGGATTGATTGGAGAGAGTAATTATGACAAACAAATTCCCTTTGAACATTGAGTGACATGACTGAATGATTAGAAGCATTGAATTAACGAGGTAGATACCAATACATAATGCAACAAAATATCATGCATTATTTGAAATGACTCAAAGGAGTAATGTGACTCATGAAAGTGGATCGACTCGGAGAAAATATTAATACCCAACTATTTAAATGAAATGCATATTGGTGCCATGTTCAAAGGTTACTAAAAAGATTCCATTAATACAAATGATAAAAATGATCTCCCATTCCCTTAATTTCCCCATTACGGTTGATGAGTGCCTATTTTATTTTTAACGAGATGGAAAAGGGTAACAAACACTTGATATAGAATGTCCTTTAGACGAGTCCAATCTCACATGTTTTATGAACCCGAGAAAGGAGGGGTTCAATCCTAGAGAGGGTCTTTCAATGTTTAATTTAGTGATTCCAATGAAAGAAAACTCAGGGTTGTTCATGTTTAGAGAGTATGAATAAAACTAAACAAGAGTCCTAAAATTTATTTTTTGTAAGTTTTAGTCTCCAAGGCCCGAAAAAGTGTAAAATAATACCCTCGAGAACTCTTCTAGTTAATGACTAGATCATACATTTTTCATAAATAGTCTAATTGAAATGAAAAAGGGGTAAACTACCGTTGGAAAGACGACCTTTCAAGTACTTTTATGAGTGTGAAATATACAAGTTCACTTAGCGATCTTTTCATATTTTGAAAATCTAAAAATAGCTTAAGATGGCTCCTCTAGGGTTCCTTTTTCGTAAGCAGTTTTACGAGCTCAAAAAAGAGATAAAGGTAGACTTGACACCTTTGTAACAAATTTTAATGAGTACGACTATGGAATCAACAGTGCTCAAAAGCTTTTTTGATTTTATAGAAAACGAAAAAGATGAAAAATAAAACTCTTTCGTAACCAAAATATCTTCGTGAATCCTATGATTCTCAACAAAATATTATTAAACACTAGTTTTGACCAAAATTAATCAATATTTGACCATAATGGGTAAAAAAATAATAAATTACTATTAATAAATAAGCCAAAAAGTAAATAAATAGGTGAGAATAGTAAAAGAAATATGTACCTTTGTTTTTCACCCAACTTGGTGGAGAAGAGCCCTTTTGAGGTCGAATTTGGTGTGAATATGGCAGGAGCTACATGCACCCATTTTACGTTTTACGTTTTGATTTGATGTCATATTTTAGGGTTTTGGGGTCATTCGTTGAGGGGATATTGCACCTTCGCACCATCGCGCTTTTCTTTTGCAGGAAGGGAAATGGTGACCTGCCACCACAATGTTCCTTCACCAAACATTTGGTGCCACTACTCTATGGGAAAAGATGGGGTGCGATGGCACGATCCGATCCCAAAAACATAACCATGAAGCAAAAATGAAATGTCTTAAAGGTTTGAAAATTATTTCTAATGCCTCAATTTGGTTGTTTAATAGGTTTTGAAAGAGATCGTGGTGGTGTGGAAGGAGAGATAACATGAAATGGATGATATACATGATGCCAATTATCGAAACATCGTGAATTCACTTAAGGAGTGTGGACATTTCAAGTTATTCCAAGTGTTGGGCATGAGGGAAGAAGTTAGATTATTGGATCACTTGATGAGGGTGTGGAATCCTAATCAACAATATTTCGAAGTGGGAGCCCACATCCTTACTTTATATGTTGAGGACATTTAATTCCTCACTGGATTGTCCAGGAGGGGTGCACCTATTGATTTATCGAGTCCAAGAGGTGGATGTAACGTACCCACCCTTCTACCAGAGAGAGGACGCGACTATGCTGCTATCAATCTGGGCAATCTAAGCTGCATGAACGTAATATAAAATGCATTGAACATAAAAATAAAAAGATGCATAATGCAATCTATAGCAGAAGAAAAATTCATTCAAGAATTCAACATGTTCATCATATTTCATTAGGAAAATATAAATGCAGAGATTAAATACAAGAGATACTTATCATGGAAGAATCTTGTCCCACAACCAGCTATGTCGCTGCAACGTTCCACCCAGCCATAGGCCAGTGTGCTCATCAAATTCTCAGCAGCACTACCACCCCCGAGCTGGGCATGATTCCCACAAGGAATAAGGGAACATTAGCAGACTCACACATAGCCAAGGATATATCAAAATTCAACCAATCCAAACTACAATTTGGGTTTATCAGGATTCTAAGGAGATGGAAAGCTTGAACTACTAAGATAGTGAGCTCAACCATAGAGCTATGGACACCTACACCAGATATGGCTTGGATTCTAAGAAATCTACACAACCAACACAAGGAAGCATCCCCTTTTATGCTACACAGTCCCTCGAGCTATGCCTTCCCTTCCAGTGCTCTTCAGGGTGTGCAAGAAGAAAACCAGCCCCTCTAGATATGTCTTTGAGGTTCCTTCCTACACTAGGTTTATCAAGCTAGTTCAGACCCAGTTCCACTCCAAACCAGTTCATAACAAAACAAAAGATGCATACATAGCAAGATACAGGTTCTGGGCATGGAAATTTCAAAAACTTCCTGGAAGCCAAAATCAGAAATGGAAAGTGGGTAAAACATCCATGGGAACCAAATTCGATTTCACCAAACGTTCATTGGCTTCACGTGGGAGAAAACAGCCTCAAAAAACACCCAGAAATCATGGTATCCTCTCGAATTCATTGGGAGTTGCAAAAATGGATCCCTAGCTTGGGAAACAACAACAAAAACGTCAAGCAAAGAGCCCAACCACTGATATTTCCAAAATTGACTTCCAAGTCATGGGTGAAATGAAGAAAACTGTAAAAAATGTGAATGGGGAATGCACATCAGCTGTAAAACGTGAGAGAGCTCCCAATGTGAGTGACAAAACTACATAAAGAAAACATCAGGGATAGAGCTCAGCCACTAAGCATTGAAAACTTGAATTCCCAACCATGGGGAAAAAATGAAGAAACAATAGCCAACGTGAATGAAAAACCCAGGAGCTCTCCAAAAACATGAGGAAGAGAAAAATGTGGATGAATGAAGGAATGGGAAGCAATTTCGAGCATTTACTTGGCTCATAAGTCAAAACATGTTTTTCCAAAAATGGGTACTCTTCCCAATTCAAATTTTGACCTCCATACCTTGCCCATCCTATGCAATAACTAACTCAACCAATTTCTGGCAGTAATAATTGATTAGGTGAATAAGACAAGAAAGGTAGTTGACAACTCGATGGGTTCTCCTTTTGACATTTGGTTTTTCCCCATTGGCTCAAGGGTTTGAATATTTCCCCCCTATTATCTTTAGGAAATCATGCCCCCATATCTTTAATGTTGCATTGACATAGCTGGTTGTGGGTATTTTAACTAAATTGCATAGTTCCATGATGTCCAAAATTATAACGTGTCTGGATAACACAAAATACCATTGGTAATGATTTTTAATCGCCCAAACATAAAACACTAAATATATGGTGGGGTGTTTTTCTTGAGCTCCACACCATGATTAATTACAATATTTACATCATATACATTTTAATGAAATCAGGGTCAAAACCGGGGTGTTACATTCCCCTCCCCCTTCAACATCATTGCCCTCAATGCTTTACAAAATTGAACAAAATACTACACTAGTACCTCCCTCAGTGCTCCACATAATTGAACAAAAATGGATGTGCCAATCGCATGGCATCCTCTAGCTCCCGCGTAGCCTCTTCAGGGCCATAGTGCCCCCATTGCACCTTTCCCTGTCCTATGGATCTATTCCGGAGCATTGTGAGCTTCCTGTCGAGGATGCACATTGGCTCGATTTGGCACTCTCCCTTGGGTTCCACCTAAATCACATCCCAATTTATCACATAGTTAGGATCATGTACATATTTCTTAAGCAAAGAAACACAAAAAACATTATGAGCTCTAGTTTTAGCAGGAAATGCAAGTCTATATGCAACTGCCCCTATTCTTTCGAGCACTTCAAACAACCCACAATATCTAGGTGACAGCTTGCGACAAATTCCATGCTTCAAGTAACTCTTCCTTGCCCTCATTATGAGTTAAACATGACCCCCAACATTGAACTCTATGTGCACCCTATGCTTATTGACATAGATTTTCTATCTGTCCT
This sequence comes from Pseudotsuga menziesii, assembly GCA_001517045.1. Lineage (NCBI taxonomy): Eukaryota > Viridiplantae > Streptophyta > Pinopsida > Pinales > Pinaceae > Pseudotsuga > Pseudotsuga menziesii. Next base: position 22,117 of record LPNX010484804.1, on the reverse strand, counting down.
GAGCTACTTTCAGATTTTGCCTGATCTTTCCAACCTCCTGCTCCATCTCCTTGAGCAATTCTAGACCAAGCACAATCATGTTCACTAGATTATCCCAAGTCACTGGTGTCCTACACCTCCTGCCATACAAAGCTTCATATGGAATCATCCCCAAGGATGCTTGTTTTCCATTGTTATATGCAAATTCTACCAAGTGTAAATAATCTTCCCACTTGGATGGTATGTCCATCACATACATACGAAGCATGTCTTCAAGAACTTGATTCACTCTCTCTGTATGCCCATCAATATGAGGATGGTAGGCAGTGCTGAAGTTCATATTTGTACCCAAATCCGCAAACAAACCCTTCCAAAAATTGGAAGTGAACTTGGCATTTCTATCAAAGACTATCAGCTCCTTAGGCAATCCATGCAATTTGAAAATCTCCTTCATGAATATTTTTGCAACGTCATCCGTCTTATGTGTGGGCTTAACCGGTATGAAATGTGTTTTCTTTTTCAACTTGTCCACCACAACCATGATGGAATCATGTTGTCTCCAAGTCATTGGAAATCCTGTAATAAAATCCATGGAAATGACTTCCCACTTACATTTTGGAACTGGTAAAGGCTGCAACAAACATGCTGGGTGTTGATGCTCAACCTTCACTTGCTGACATTTCATGCACCTTAAAATATATTCAGCCATGCCCTTTTTCATTCCTATCCAAAAATACTACTTTCTGGCTATAGCAATTGTCTTCTGATATCCTGGGTGACCAGAATATGGAGCTTTATGGATCTCATCCATAACAACCCTCCTCAAATATTCTACATTTGGAATGTAAATTATGTTATTATAGGTAAGAAGTACATCTTCTTCAAAATTATATCCCTCATACTTCTTTTCAAGGCTTTGCTGCCGCAACTTATCTTTTACCTCCTCATACATTTCATCTTCAACAGTATGACTAACAATCTAATGTCTCAAATCTGATTGGAAAATACTAAGAGATTCCACATGCATTTCTTGTACCTTCCTGCTGAGTGCATCAGCTACCTTATTCTCTTTTCCTTTTATGTGTTTGATTTCAAAATCAAACTTACATAAAATATCCATCCATCTCGCTTGCCTAGAATTTAGTGTAGGCTAATCAAACAAATACTTTAGACCACAATGGTCTGTCCTTAGCTCAAATCTTTTTCCCATCAAATAATGCCTCCACATCTTTAAAGAATTTACTATGGTTGCAAGTTCTAGATCATGAGTGGCATAGTTCTTCTCATGCTCCTTCAACTTTGTTGACTCATAACATATCACATGGTTGTCTTGCATAAGGACTCCTCCAATCCATTGACCGCATGCATCAATACACACCACAAAATATTTTTTGGGTTTGCAATCTTCAAAACTGGTGCACTTTTGAGAATATTCTTCAACTGCTGGAATTTTTAATCACACCTCGATGTCCATTCAAACTGTATTCCATTCTTTGCTAAGAAATGACTAGATGTGCAACCTTGGAGAATCCTTCAATGAATCTCCTACAGTATCCTACAAGTCCCATAAAATATCTTACATCTATTACATTTCTTGGAGTAGGCCAATTCATAATGGCCTCAATATTCTCAGGGTCTATAGATATGCCCTCATCTGAGATAATGTGACCCAAATAATGAATCTTATATTTATATAAGTCACACTTGCTCAACTTTTCATACAACTTATGCTCCCTGAGAAATTGCAATTTCAATCTTAGATGTTCTTCATGCTCTTTCTCGTTCTTAGAATAAATAAGGATGTCATCAAGGAAAACAAGAACAAACTTGTCCAAATACCCGCTGAAGACACTATTCATAAGGCACATAAATGTAGTTGGTGCATTTGTGAGACCAAATGGTACCACTACAAACTCATAATGTCCATACATTGTTCTGAAGGCTGTCTTATGAATGTATTCATCCTTTATTCTTACCTAATGGTAACCAAACCTCAAGTTAATATTGGAAAATACCTTTGCTCCTCTCGTTTGATCAAAGAGGTCATCAATCCTAGGAAAAGGATATTTGTTCTTCAGAGTGAATTTTTTCAGCTGTTTGTAATCAATACAAAACCTGAGTGTACCATCTTTATTCTTCACAAAAAAAATTGGTGCTCCCAAAGGAGACACACTCGGTTGGATATACTTCTTCTCCAACAACTCTTGCAGTTCCATCTTCAACTCTAGCATTTCTGGTGTACTCATTCTGTAGGGTGTCTTGGACACTGGTGCTGCTCCTAGCACAAGTTAAATTGTGAAATCAATGTATCTCTTTGGAGGAAGCCTTGGAATTTCATAAGGAAACACATCCCTGAATTCCTACAACACATGAAAGTCCTCCAACTTAGGAGTTTCATTCCCTGTTGCCTCCAAAATATGAGGTGCATACAACTGGTAACCTTTCTTACAGAACTTCTTCAACTGCATTACTGAAATATTTCAACTGATTCTTCTCCTCTTGGGCCTTAACCAATCTTTCATTATCTTCCATGTAAATTTGCATCTCCACTCTTAGGCTTCTCATGGTGGTTGCAAAACCTGGGGGAGTATCTTGAAATATTCTCCCATTAGACTATGTCTCAACATTTCCCACATGGATATTTTCCCCGATAACATCTTCCGCGTACTCATTAGGGTTCTGTGCATCATCATACATGTTGTAGGTTCTCATGGCTCAGCGAAACCTACTTTACCGAATTGCACTATCTGGAATGTTGGCTTTGAAGGTGACTATTATTCTACAAAATGTGTAATAACACAATTGTTAGCTACATAACATTTACAAAAATTTATACACTAATTACCTACATTTGGAAAAATCATACAAAGACTTTTTCTTTTCACAAGAAATGACGGTCTCAGAGGGACGACAGGGGTCAAGGGGGCTTGGCCCCTTGTTTTTTTTTTGTAAATATTTCATTTTCATGCAATTTGGTGCATAATGTCACTACCATTCTTCGTCTTTCTGGCCCCTGCAATCCCACTGAAAAAATTTCTAAAATTTCTCTGTTTTGGTGAATGTTAAGTTTTCCTCCGATCAGGTTTCTTTTCGACGTGTCGGTACAATTTGCCAAATTTTTCCGACACGTATCGACAAAAATTTGCCATTTTCATCTCAGTGAGCCTTCCGCCGAGTCAGAAAATTTTCAAAGTTTCTTTCGATCGATCCTTCCGCCGTGTCGAAATTTTTTTAGAATTTATTCCGATCGAGCCTTCTGCCATGTCAAAAAAATTCCAGAATTTCTTCCGATGTGCTTAGCCGTCGTATCGACAAAATTATCAAATTTCTACTAGTTCTGACACTTAGAAAAAATTTCAAAATTTTTTCTTTCTCTCTATGCGTCGGCTCAAATTTCCTTCTCCCGCTGACATGCATCGGCTCTGCTTCGGCTAATTGAGCTGACATGTCGGCTCAAATTGTTATTCTTTTCATCGACATGCATCGGCTTAGTTTTGGATAATTGAGCCGACAACAACAACAAAACAACCACAAAACACTTAGGAAAATTTTTCAATCTTTCTGCATCTTTCCCCGTCGTCGGTGAAATTCAACCCTTTCACCCGACACATTTCGGCTGTGATCCCCATCGACTCCCTTCAGCCAATGTAGATGACGTCATCTTCACCCTTCATGCGGACACTATCGTTGTGACATCATCAACTTGACTCTGCCAACCCAGCCGACACTCTTGGCTCCTCTTTGGCTTTCGCAGCCGACACAGGAGAATACTACAACACTTAGAAAAATCTAAATTTTTATGCCCGCTTGTTCTTCCTGCTGAACACAGAGGATGATTCTTCATGGCTCATTGAGGCCCAATGCTGCAACATCAGCTTTGATACCACACTTTCACGTCCCCACCGTTATACCAGAGAGAGGACGTGACTATGCTGCTATCAATCCGGGCAATTTAAGCCCCATAAACGTAATATAAAATGCATTGAACATAAACATAAACATATGCATAATGCAATCTACAGCGGAACCAAAAATCATTCAAGCATTCAACATGTTCATCATATTTCATTAGGCAAATACAAATGCAAATATTAAATACAAGAGATACTTATCTTGGCAGAAGCTTCTCCCGCAACCAGCTATGTCGCTACAATGTTCCACCCAACCATAGGCCAGTTTTCTCATCAATCTCTTAGCAGCACTGTCACCCCCGAGCTGGGCATGATTCCCACAAGGAATAAGGAAAAACTAGCAGACTCACACATAGACAAGGATATATCAAAATTCAACCAAACCAGACTACAATTTGGGTTTATCAAGCTGCTAAGGAGCTGGAAAGCTTGAACTTCTACGCTAGTGAGCTCAATCACAGATCTATGGACACCTACACCAGATATGGCTTGGATTTTAAGACATCTACACAGCCAACACAAGGAAGCGTCCCCTTCTCTGCTACACAGTCCCTCGAGATATGCCTTCCCTTCTAGTGCTCTTTAGGGTGTGCAAGAAGAAAACCAACCCCTCTAGATCTATCTGTGAGGTTCCTTCCTACACCAGGTTTATCAAGCTAGTGTAGACCCAATTCCGCTCCAAACCAGTTTAGAACAAAACAAAATATGCATACACAGTGAGATATAGGTTCTGAGCATGGACAAAAACATCATGGAATCCAAAATCGGAAATGGTAAGTGGGTAAAACAGCCCTGAGAATCAAAATTGATTTCACCAAATGTTCATTGGATTCACGTGGGAAAAAATGGCCTCAACAAACACCCATAAATTGTGGTCTCCTCTCCAATTCACTGGGCATTACAAAAACGGATCCCCATCTTGGGAAACAACAACAAAAATGTCAAGCAAAGAGTCAAGCCACTGAGCTTTCCAAAAGTGACTTCCTAGTCATGGGAAAAATGAAGAAAACTATAAAAGACGTGAATGAGGAATGCACAACAGTTCCAAAACGTGAGAGAGATCCCAATATGAGTCAGGAAACTATAGAAATAAAACGTCAGGGAGAGAGCTCAACCACTGAGCATTGAAAAATCGAATTCCCAGCCATGGGGAAAAAATGAAGAAACAACAACCAACATGAATGAAAAACCCAAGAGCTCTCCAAAAACGTGAGGAAGAGAAAAAGTGGATGCATGAAGGAATGGGCAACAATTTTGGGCATTTACTTGGGTCATAAGTCAAAACACTTTTTTCCAAAAATGGGTACTCTACCCAATTCGAATTTTGACCTCCATACCTTGCCCATCCCATGCAATAACTAACTCAACCAATTTCTGGCAGTAATAATTGATTGGGTGAATAAGACAAGAAAGGTAGTTGATAGCTTGATGGGTTCTCCCTTTGACATTTGGATTTTCCCCATTGGATCAAGGGTTTGAATATTCCCCCCCCCCTTATCCTTAGGAAATCATTCCCCCATCTCTTTAATGTTGCATTGACATAGCTGGTTGTGGGTATTTTAACTAAATTTCACAGTTACATGATTTCCAAAATTATAACATGCCTGGCTAACACAAATTACCATCAGCAATAGTTTTTAATCAGCGAAACATAAAATGCTAAATCGATGGTGGAGATTTTGTCTTGAGCTCCACACCATGATTAATTACAATATTTACATCATATACATTTTAATGCAATCAGGGTCAAAATCGGGGTGTTACAGTGGAGACATTACCACAGAGGGTCTCATAGCTCAATATTGTATGTCTGGGACACAAATGAGTGGGAAGAATATTCCCATCAAGGATGTGATGGATATACCCATCAAGACTGTCCTATTTACCATGCAGAGGGAGGCAAGGATCTATGCATCGCATCAAGATTCTAGGGAACACATGCTTTATGCCTTAGAATGTATGCCTCTCATAGTGTTTAACTCAGCAGAGGGCCTATTGGTGGTTTTGAAGGACCAACTCACAAATTATTGTAGGGGTGAGTTGACAAAATATGGTTATGGGTCTATCGTAATATCTTTCTTTCTAGAAAGGGTACCACTCTTGATGCCACAAGTTGCGATCAACGAGCTTGATGAATGAGGTACATGCATGTTTCACTAGGTCAAGGTGATGGCTTATCATGGTGGCTCTGGGCCTAGGATCATATATAGAGCACCATTCTTTCGTTGGATGAAATATCAGCTATTGATGGTAGAGTATTATGCCTATGTAGGCTCTAACTTCCGCAGAGATCCAAACTTGGCTCTTCCAGAGGGAGATAAGTGGGAAACCTTGGTAAGAAAGAAAACTATGTATTTTTTTATGTTTTATTATTTTTATGATTTTTGAAAAACATGGTACTAAGACAAATTTACTTACTGTGCAGATGTTGGGCCATCTAGACCAGTGGGATCCTCTCCTATTGTGAGGTGAGGGGAATCTATACTTATACATCAAGAGGTAGTTGAGGAGCTACAGGAGGTTCAGGAGAACCTACAGAGACTCACCATGGACATTCCATATATATCCATGGATGAATTTCTGATGAGATATCAGTGACACACAACTGATGTATCTAGATGTTTCAGATGGCTACTATGCAGGGTGGCTAGGGCCATCATGTGCTATCATGAGAAACATTAGTTCTTTGTAGAGATATTCACTCAAATCAATGAGCTTCAATATTTTTGTTATCTTCTTATACTGAAAACTACTAAGCTTTAGACTTGGTCTCATAACCACCTTTTTGTACAAACTCTTATGCATAATATATAAAAACGTTTTTGCGACTTAAAATAAATGTTTGAACTTGAATGTATTTACATGAATCTCATCTTTTATACTGCTTATTTTACAAATTTGCATGTTATTTTAAATATCAAAATGTTAATAATGTTGATGAAATTGTCATTGATGCCAACATGGACTTGCAGTGGACCCACAGGATGTCATTGATGCCACCAAGTCCCACCTGCAGTGCCTAGACCCCTCATAGAGTGGGTTTGCACCTTGCAATGCCCTGGATCCCAAACATAATGGGTTTGTGTCCTGAAGCACTTTGTACCTGGTTGACAGGGTCCATGTACCCACAAGCTTGGATCTTGAAGCCACCACCCTGTTGAAGGTGTTGAAGACCCTGGAGATGGTATTCAAGCCTTGATGGACGATGGAGAAACCCTAGATGAGTTGGAGAAGCATTAATGACCAATTATGTGGTCATTCATGCTATGATGATGTCATGGTACCCCAGAAGAAGACCTATAAGCATCCCCACAAAAGATATCTTGACCCTTGGAGATCCTCTTGTGAGTTTCAGGTGGTTGAAGGAGCCTATGAAGCTTCTTACTTGATGAAGAAACCTTGAAGAGGTCCTTGGACCCACAATTGATGGTTTAATGGTCCTTGTACTCTTGATGAAAATGAAGTGGCCATATGGAGTATTGGAACCCTTGGAGATGGTCCTAGGGCATAAGGAAGATCTTGAACCCACTTATATGATGGTATGATGACACTTGGACGCTTAGTTGCTTGTGGATGATGGGGACCTTGGTCATGCATGCTCTTGCACATTGAATGTACTTTGAAGCCCTCTTGTCTTGATAACAATGTCCTTGTACCCCTGTCACCTGAAGGAATGCATGATGGGGCCCTTTTGTGTTGGTGATGATCTTGAAACCCTTGGAGAAGTCTTGGTTGACATGTTGAAGCCTTTGGAACCTTGAAGGAATGGTGAAGGTAATGTGGGTCATTTGTGTGGTGATGAGGTACTAAAACCCTTGAATATGGTGTGTTTCTTTTATGGCTTGATAAAGGACATGATGAACATAAAGGGTTGACTTTGGAAACACACCCGTATGATGTGGCAAAGAATTACATGAAGGAATGGTTTGTGTGACAAAATAGGAATACAAAATGACAAATTTTTTTTGACTAATTTGTGGACAAACATACAACATGCCCTTATTTGTGATGACCATTGCGGTGGTAAGTTTGTGTGACAAGATAAAAATGATATAATAAAAATAAATAATCAAACCTCTATTTTGTGAAGTCGGCTCATTCAAAATAAATTAAAAATAAAAATATATATGTTGGCTCAATAAAAATATATATAAATAGGACACAACACGTCATCAATTGGGGAGAATAATTTCGGTGGTGTAAAAATATTCTCTATGATTTTCAGAGGTTTTTTTCACTCACTAGGGCATATGCACTAAGGAAATTTGGTTGAACAGTGGATTGTGACAGCAGCAGCAAGAAATATCTCTGATTTTTTTTTTTTTTTGTTCCTTTTTTTGCTATATGATAGTCCAATTTTTTGACATGGTCTAGGGTATTACCAGCATTCAAAACAATCTGAGTTGTAGCAGCAGAAGTATGGAAAAGATCAAAGTTTTGCTGGCAGCAGTAAGGGTAGCAGCAACAAGTTTTGTTGTAGTAGAAGGAGCAGTCAACAACAGTATGGTTTTCGGTGGTAGCAGCAGCAGAGGAGGTGGAGCAATCCACTCTTGGACTTGCATTGGGTTATCTTAGCATTCTCACACCAGTCCCGAATTTACACATCCCTCAAACAGTCTGAAATATGGGTGGAATGATGCCCTAACCTTAGAAATTTTCCACAGTTGGAGAACATTTTTTACTGAGATTATTCAGTGACCAGCAGCAGTAGAGGTGTATACCCTAGCTTGTTCAAAGGAGTAGACCCAAATTTTGAAGGTTAACATTTTCCTTGGGCTAGTGTTGGAGGATTTCCACACTTGCATCAGTCCATGTTAAATACTTTGCAAACCTAATTTGACTATGGACACACAGTCTGAATTGTGACAAGTTCTTTGTTTGACTTGTGGTTAGGGATCTTCCTAAACCTCATACACAGCATACACAATCCAATTCTATGGAATTTATTGAAGGTCTTCCACAATATCGACATGAAGTCCAAGTTTGCATGCTTATCCAAGTTTGAAGTTTGCAAGCTTATAGTCTGAGTTGTGACTTATCTTTGGGTTCTTGCAAGTATATATATATACAGTCTGAGGGTGACACAATTTGCAGCATTCCACACTCAATTCAAGATAATACACAGTCTAAGTGTGTGACATTAAACATGCATAGTTAGAGTTGATGCAAGGTTGTTGCATCACAAAAGATGACAGCCCTAACTTGTTGAGTATAATGACAATCCTAGTTTAATGACAAAGCTTGATTAGTCCAAGACTAGGCAAGGAGATGAAATCGCTAGACACTGTTGTAAAGTGATGACGGTTGAAGGATTGTAGAAGGCTGAGTTGTGGAACAACCCAAGACATGACAGTCCATAATGCTTGAAGGAAGGTTGTCCAAGTGTCATTATGACAGTCTGAACCCTCTTGATGCTATGACAGTCAAGTGGTGACAGTCCTAATCTTGAAAAGTTGATAGTCTCCTATCTCAGGGATGCAAAATAAGCCAAGTCAATAATTCACACAGCATAAACATTGTGATGTTGTGCATGCTTAGTTAGAAGGTATGCTACATAGTAATGATGACACAATTGCTAGACAATGTTTACACTACACAATGATGAATATACAATGATATGGTATGATATGTTTTGACTCCTGAGATATGCTCAACATTCAGTAATACAAAGTGCTAGTTACATTTGATGATGCTTACACATATGCTCAGAGATATGTTTAACTTGATATGAGCAATGATCTACTGAGCATGCTCAGTGATATGTTCAGTACACAGCCCAGATCTATTGAATGGACAAGCAAGGATGATGATATGATGTTTGGCATGCACTGAAAGTTGATATACAGTCACAAGCTTGTTATCCAAAGGTTTGGCATGCACTTGTCAAGACCTTGATGTTCTAGACCTTTCCTTGAAAATGATTATGATGACAATATTCAGAAGTATCACCTAGAGTTGCAACAACGAGAAGAGAATGACCAACAGTGAAGAATGATGATCAGAGAAGAGGATGAGCAGCAGAGGTTGATAAACAAAACCATGAGCAGACCTAACAAATGATGATGAGCAGATGATAAGAAAATTATGAGCAATGTTAATGAGTAGAGGTGAAGAGCAGAGATGATGAGCAAAGATTGAGACAATGAGCAGCATTGATGATGATCAGTTGATTAGCATTATTGATCAGTAGCAGAACAAATTGAAGATACAGATGATGTTGATGTGACAGTGAGATTTAATTGTAAAAGCAAGATTGTCTTTCTTTTGAGGTTAGGATACCTCAAACCCTTCTTAGCAGGGTCTAAGAAAACCAGGCAGGGTCTTGAATGCAAAGTAGGTGATCTTTGTATCAGTAGGTGCTAATTTTACCTAACGGTTGTAGATGGAACAAAACTAATACAAAAAGATTACAAAATTATATGGTGTTGTGTTCTTTTGTGTTATGGTTCTTGATGGTTCAAATGCTTATGCTATGTGAATGATGAAGTGAAATATGTTTATGAAATGATTATGAGATTGATAGAATGATGAATTGGTAGTTAATTGTGACAAGCTAAGAAAAGGTTTACAATTGGCTTTATACTGATTCACCCCCCCTCTCAGTCTCTAACAAAGAATGTGCAATATGTCAATCTAAAATGTAATTTGCAAGTGAATCAACAATTGAATGAAAACATCTCAGGACATGTTGATAGGCTATATACTTGAATGACCATTCAAGGAGACATACTCTCTAGAAGAGATGAAGGAGTATTGGGTTGCAGATGACATATGCATGATTTAACTGAGAAACCACTAACTGAGAGTATAGGTAGACAATCATATGATTGACACCATGGGAGGAATCTTTAGTCAATAATCATATCACTGTGTGATATTCAACAATGTTATTAGCAGCTGGACCTAAGAAAAATCCACCTGAATTAACTAGGTCATGGGCTTGAGAATAAAGTACCCAAGATGATGAAGCAAGGTTTAGGGTATGATGATTGAAACCATCTGGAAATCCATAGAAAGAAGTCATCTCCATAGTCAAAAGATGACAGGGCATAAGCAGTCATGGATAGGGAAAGACTCAAACCACACCAAAATAAGAAATCAAACCACTTCTAAAGTTAACTATACATAAATTTACAATGTACAAATGCAATATTTCTTATGCACAGTACCTCTTAAATTAAATCCCATTGCGAGGATTCCCAAAAGGTATAGCATCATAATCGACTAAATCATAATACAATTTCTCCAAGACTCGACTTATGACATAAGGACCATTCCACATTGACTAGAATTTAACTTTTCCCAACTTATCATGTCTTTGATCATAGGTCAGAACAAGATCACCTTCATTGGACACTCGAGGTTGATTTGACTTATAATATTAGGCATTGACATGCTTCTTATGTGACTCATTAGCAAGAGCACCATCCCAATGTGTTTGATTGAGGTTAGTGAGATAAACAAAACGTTCCTTGTTGGTCATGGTGTTGGGTAAAATTTCAATGTCTAGCTTCAAATATGGAATCTCACACTCGATTTGTAAAACAACCTCTAGTTTGTAAACTAGTTGGAAAGGTGTGAATCTAGTTGTTTTTTTTACAGTGGTCCTATATTCCCATAGTGCTGAAAACAATGTCAAATGCCATTTTTCCTTATGATTGCCTACCATCCTACAAAGCATAGTTTTCAAAAATTTGTTAATGGATTCAACCTGGCCATTACTCTGTGGATAGTAAGGAGTTGAGTTTTCATGGAAAAATCCCAACTTCACACTTAACTCGGTCATCATTTGATTACAAAAATGAGACCCGCGATCAATGACTATAGCTTGAGGAACCCCAAACCTAGTAATAACATGAGTAAATAAAAAGAGAGCAGTAGTCTTATCGTCCTCACCATATGTAGGAATTGCCTCAACCCATTTAGTGAAGTAATCAACTACTACAATGATGTAACCATGCCCCCTGACTGAGATAATAGATCACATGTTCTTGGTCATTTTGATCTTCTTGCACTAATACCATACCGATGGTAGTAGTGGTAACCGCAAGATATAACGAATAATATTTAAAATAGTTAGGAGGATAAAATACAGGTGAATGCGTAATTACATGTTTTAGGATATCGAAATATTGTTTAGATAGATGATCCCAAATGAATTGAGTGTTACTTTTCAATAGTCGCATATATCCCTGTGTTTTCTCTGCAAAATTGCATACAAAACAATGCAGAAAGTTTTCCTTCCCTTGCAAACTTTGAAGTTCAGTTATGTTGATAGGTGAGGGTAATGCCAAGATAGACACAATTTTTAAAGGGTCAAGACAAATACCATCCTTAGAAACAACAAAGCCAAGAAAACGTCCAGTATCCACACAAAAAACACATTTATGTGGATTAAGGTAGATGTTATAGTGACGACATCGAAGGAAAATGGTTCTAAGATGTTCAGAATGATCTTCTCGCTATTGTGAGTGACCGACTAAGTCATCAAAATAAGGTTCCACTATACACTTAATATCATGAAAATAATAGGACATGTCTCCCTGAAATGTGGCCCCAACGTTCTTTAAGCTGAAAGGCATTTTGCGATATGAAAAGGCTCCCCATGGGAAAATTAAATCCATCTTATGTTCATCGACATGAAATATCTTAATTTGATTCTAGCAGGAAAATCCATCCATAAAAGAAAAATTAATGCTTCCAATACAATTGATGATAATTTGATCGATATAGGGGGTAGTATAGTTGTCTTTGGGACAAACCCTATTTAGATCCCTAAAATCAATGCAAACATTATTAGTTCCTTGTTATTTTGTGACAAGAACAATATTAGAGACCCATTCAGTCACTAGTACATAATGAGAAATAAGTGACCAAAATCCGCATATAAATTACTACTTTTGATTTGGCAATCACCGATGGCTAATTTTTGGTCTCTTATTACGTGACCAAAATTGTGGTCATATTTAGTTTCCTCATTTATAGATTTTTGTTTGGTCATTAATTTGGACGTATATTTGGTCATTAATCTGGTCATATATTTGGTCATTAATTTGGTCACATATTTAGTTATTAATTGTGACAATTAATGACTAAATATGTGACCAAATTAATGACCAAATATATGACCAAATTAATGGCCAGAAGAAAACTATAAATGACCAAACTAAATGTGACTGCAATTTTGGTTGTCTGATAAGAGACTGAAAATTAGACACCAAAACTAACATTTTGTCATTTATATGCGAATTTTGGTCATTTGTTTGGTCTCTTGTCTCCTATTTGTTGGTCACTTATATCTCATTTTTTTGTCACTAATTTAGTATTTTTTAGTCATTTTATATGCAAATATTCACTTATTTGTATAGATAGGGTATGGATGAATCAAACCACCCATCTCCTTCCTGTAATGCAGGTGCTCTTCCATTGAGCTAGTACCCTTGAAGTCTCTACAGTACTTGCATTACTTGATTCATGGCTATTTCCAACAATTTACTCCATTAACACAATTTATCAACCTACCTAATTCTATGAGAGCATACTTTCCATTTAAGGATATGTACTATGGAAAAACATGGGTACTTTAATATTCTTACCCACTCTAAACCAAAACCTTTCCGAGACTGTCAGACAAAGAACTACCAAAAACCTTGTCGAATAGATGTTCACTAACAACTGACTATAGAATGATGACTACTGGTGGGAAACTACATTTATGTTTAATGTCTTTGATACGTTATCCCACACTTCCCCAACTGGAGTTGACAAACAATCAGAATTTATGAATGCTGAAGTACTGTGATTTTGTGTTTATGTTTGTTTAAGGTTTGATACCTAATCATACTCCATTAAGATACCCATGATAAGGGGACATGAAGACACATCCTTAAATGAGAATACAATGATATTAAAGAAATATAACCATTGTTTACATTAGATTGAAATAAGTGGGTACTATTGTAATTTTAATTCATCAACACACTATATAATGATTCTAGAGCTTGGGAAAATTGATTGTAAGAAACCTCAGTTCAAAAATAACTTTGTTTTCAAGTGAAAATAGGTCTTGTACAGAGATGGGAATGATTGTTGTATATGATTTTGACACTCATAAAATTTATATCAGCACTTGAATAGATGGAAGCCTGTACATCCTAAGATTACTCCTCTCCTGGGCGTCTCCACCAACAACAATGAAGATCAGATCCATTGTACTCAGTAATAGCGCGTGTGGATGAATGATGGTTAAACAAATTTGCACTCTATATTCCTTCCCACACCGTCAAATCCTTGTGATGGTTTCAGAAAGGATTTAGCATCAGTGACATGACCTTTTCCAGTTTATCCATATACCGTGTTTGTTAACTTTCACTGGAAAACTAAAGCAAAAGCAACCATCCCCAAAATCTGGGTTTCCTCAGTTATGTAATCGATATCTGTATTTGAAGGAATAACCTGTGGAATTTCACACCCAGGCATGAAGTCCAACATCAATAAAAAAGGTTGATAACCTATAAAAACAAGTCTCCAACAGTTTAAAAATGAAAACTAACCTTATCTTCATGAAAAGTAACCTTATCTTCCATGATATTTATGATAAGATACTTTCCAAACTCTCAATGATATATTCCTCAACGCGATATATGCAACATTGATCTAAACACTTGAAAGAGATCATATTGAAATACCATACATAAAATCATCAAAATAGTATTTAAGCTACATGATTGGATAATTATGGAATTGACATTAATTAAATCAATAAATTGTATTTAATATTTACATGAAAATCGAAGGGTGGAGATCATAAGCCATAATGAACGGATATATATTAAGCCATTGTGATCCATTAATATCAAAATATGACACCCATATTGAGTTCTTTAATTGTTTAAAACAATATTACATGTCATTCTTAAGAGCATTCTTGAAAACATGCACACCCATCCTCACTACTTTCAGTTAGCAACATACAACCTAACCTGCCTTGGACAAGGAGGGGATTCCTGAACATGCTAACATACAATACCCTAACTAATTATGATGTGAACATAACCTCCGTTTGATGTCTTAGTCAAAAAAATATATTCATTCATGACATAAGATAAAGAGAGAGCCCGATAACAAAACTATTATCTACTTAAACAAATGTGTTTAGCAAAGAAATTAAAATAAACAATCACACAACATACATTGAGATTTAGCTCTTTGTTAAGAGGCCAATAATTTAACAGTTTTTTTATTAAAACTGATAAAGATAAAGTAGATATAGATCTCTCACTCAATATTCAATTGCATTGACAATTCAAGATTAAATAGATAAGGAATACCTCAATATGCATTGTTTGGTTCTGTAGTTCAACCCCAAGCCAATGTGTAACCAAGGGTGTATGGAGCTTCTGCCTAAGTGATTTTATATCCTCTGTATAAAACTGATGTACTAACATTGTTATGTCAACTTAATAAGAGTAATACAAGCAGTGGGTCATCATGTACAAACGAATCTAATAAATACTATTATGCAAATAAAGGAGTAATATACCCGTTGATATGCCAATTCTTCCTATATTATGCGTGTATTTGGTGAATGAACTATGGGAATCATAGGTAATATAGGAAAATATATATTACCTATATATAGGAAAAGGAAGAGATAAGTAGTGTTGGGCACCCAATATGCAAGTTAATTACAACTAACATACGGAGTGTGCAATATTTATTGTCAACCCAGGGAAGTCTTTTATTTCAAGGATAACATGCACTATATGTGCTTAAACACTGATTTGATGTAAGTAAAAAATCCTATTCTCTGCTCAGCTACGTTCATCCCAAGGATCCACTTAATCTAGTTTCCTTCTAAAGAATATAGCCACAATTACCTTCTACTATTCTTGATCTAGAATTGAAAGATTCATGAAATCACATCTAGATTACTTTTGCAGAAAATGAAATCCTGTTTACCAAACCATCTAATGATTTACCCAACTATCTTAATCTGATTATTTTAGAAATCCAAAATACATGAATTGAGTTCAGCTATTCTAGAAATTCAGAGTACAGGAATTGAGTTCAACTATTCTATGAATTCAAAGTACAAGAATGAAATTTTGCAACCATAAAAGCAAAGAAGCAAACTGCAAGGATCTATGGAAATAACAATTAAAATATATAGGGATGAGTAGGGCTATTACAGCTACCACGCAATTGCATAAGGAACACTTACCTATATAGTCGACTGTCACACCATACCACTACAACTTTCCAAGAGATGCAATTAGTAACACACTGTAAATCCACAACTGTTGCAGCTTACTATGAGAAAATGGAATTAACACAACATCACACAATAGAGTAATTAAAATTAGTAATTTAACTCAGCAATACCTTTGGGAAAGCGGGCCCATCCTTCACACAAATATGCTGGAAGTAACGCACGTTAAATCACTGAGATCTGAAGTAACTCCTTGTATTAAAAAGGTAGATCAAACACACAACCTCAGTCGCAGCTAATACAATAATTTGGTTAAGGGTTCAACCCCTGGCTCAGAACAATTCCCCATATTTATACAATGTCTATCATAACATCCTATCCCTATTATTGGGCAGCCATGAAGATCTCTGATATTCAGGCGGACTTAATTACAACAACTATTATAGCCATGGTGGGATGAGAGTAGGAAATATAGGGAGACTGTTAATTGACCCAGAAATAATTATATCCGCAGATCACAACTATACACGAGCAGTGGCGCACTGTTGCCTTCCAAATCTGTCACATTCTGTTGCAGCTACCCTTGTATAGTTTTGCCTAGAATAATATACTGAGAGTGCATTCTTTTGGCAATGGTAGGATGGATGGCAATCAGCTTAAGAAATGAATGTCCATCTTTCCCTTAGCATGTTCATCATGTTATACCTGCATTCTCTATATCTCGAAATACCTTTATAAACCATCATATATTAGCACCTTTTCAAGATATAGAGCCTTAATTACCACAATCCTAAGTATTAATAAAATAATACAATAATTAATCATACCTTTGTGACTTGAGGAGCAGAGTGAGGGAAAAACATCTGTTTGGGATGCACAATAGGGTAGGATAAGGCAAAAAGAGGTGAATAAGGATGGTAAAAAAGGGACCATTTATGGGCCCAACTTCTCCCCCCAATTGTCCTGTTGTATGTCCTCATGCAACAACCTCCATTATTCTAAATCTGAATCTTACACTATGTTGTTAGAATAATCAACCCATAGTTTACCCACTTAGACATTAATTCCATTATTTTTGTCTTATTTGCCTAGTTCATGTGTCCCACCTTGTGCAAGTTGTTATTTGCCTATCTATAATGGTCAAACTTGCCATAGTTGACTCATGGAGCACATGGGAGAGCTAAAGGAATCAATTCTGCTTTATTCCTGGCCTCCTAGGTGCCCTTCTACTTTTTCTGCTTTATTGCCTGCTTTTTCAGTGTTTTAAGGCAAAAGGAAAAACTAGACTAGGTGAGGTTGACTAGTTTTTTGTCCTACACATCCTCCTCTCTTTTCTCCATGCAAAAGCATGTATGAGCTGCCATTCCACCACTCTTTAGCTTTCCTAAGCCTTTTTCCCAATTCGTGAGCTCCATGACAGATTTGGGATCAGCTTTTTACACCTATGGGGGATTTGCTTATTTTTGGTGAGCCTGCTTTATGCTAGATTTGGATGCCTCCTAATGCATTCAATTTATTGATGTATTCTATTTATTCAGAAACCTATGTTATTGCAGGGTTGTCTATTGTACACTCAGTTAATACAATTTAGTGTTACAGCTCCATATTCAGTCTCTTTTGTGAGCAATTTTGCATGATCAATTGATAATTGTTGTGAGTAAAATTAATCTATTGCTGGCCTTAATTTCCACATGGTATCAGAGCCATTGTAGGTTGTTTCTCTCCTTCAAAAATTGTTTTGCAGGTTCGACATCAAAGACTGGGAGCCTTCTTGTAGCTAGGTT